>ML681966.1:83936266-83991410 GCA_007922195.1 Podocnemis expansa
CGACTCCTGCACATACCCCCCCCCCCTCCGGCTTCCATACCTGGCTACCATGTCACTGGAGCAGCCCCAGCCCAGGCTGAGGCTCTGGCCAGAGCCTGCTCTGACTAAGCATGCTCAGAGGCTCTGAGCATGCTCAGTCAGAGCAGGCTCCAGCTGGAGCCTCAGCCTGGGCCACGACAGCTCCTTGCCCTCCTGGAACACAGCAGAATGCCATTCCGGGGCCTGCTATTTTTAGGGGCTTGGTGTCAGGGCCCCTAAAAATAGAAAATGGAGCTGGAATGCTGTGTTCCAGGGCACACTATTTTTAAATAATGGGCCTCAGAATGCAGTGTTCAAGCTCTATTTTCTGTTTTTAGGGCCCCAGAACGCCAAACCCCTAAAAACAGTGGGCCCCAGAACAACATTCTGGCACATTCCAGATTACTTTAACCCCTGGTTGTGAGCCCAAGAGACCATGTCCTCTTCCTTTGTCAGGCATGCTGCCAGCACAGGGGGCATATAAAAGGAAGCAGCTCAGTTCAGTGTGGGCTGACTGAGGAGATAAGACATGCGCTGCAGGCTCTTGTAGAGGTGCTGCCGAGACTCCAGACTGTTGAGACTGAGTACCCTGACTACAATGTGTAGAACCTGTCAGTTGCAGGGACTCCAAGGCACTGCCAGTGAAGGTGTTGCCTGAAGCAGATTTAACAATAGGAAGCAAGCCAGGGAACACATTAAGAAACATGGAAACATGAACCCCTGTTTTGGGGTAATTGGTTTCATAAGGCCCTGGGTTAGAACCTAAAGGAGTAGAGTGAGCCCGGTTCCTCAACTCTCTCTGTTCTTGCTATTAGGCATTGCTACCCAGAGAGAGGGTAGCCATGTGAACTCTTGCCACTAGGTTTCACAGCCACTGGAGAAGAAGTGACACTTTGGATTTGTGGCACTAGTGTCTTGAACTGTTACCACTATGTGCCACTGCCACTGAGACAGGGTGGCCGCCATGGACTTCAGCTGCTTCCTATGACACTGGGGAGAATGCATGCAGGGAGGAGGTCCTGTTAGGAGAACCAAGAGCAAGAGAGAGAGTGAGAGGTGAAAGAGCACCACAATCACTATGCACATGGACAAACTATAGAAGTGGATGTTAGAGAGCCAACAGCAATTGGTAATCCAGCAACCACAACAGCAGACACAGCTGCTAAAGAAAATGGCTGTTCAACAACAGGAGGAGATGGGCCACAACAAGAGGAACAACAAGATTGATCCAGGAACTGGCAGTCCAGCATCAGTTGCAACAGGAGCACCTGGATCAGGAAAATGATGGGGGGGCAGTCCTCTTGGACCTTTGCTGCACCTCTTGATGCAATCCTACAATAATAACTTGGAATAAATATAAAAATTAGTGGGAAAACAGCCCATCTAGTTTTCAGATGAACACACAGACAATAATTCAAAGCATGCTGTCAGCCAAGAGCTCAATCTATTTCATGTTACCGCTTTCTACGCTTTGTTCCCCCTACTGACATTTCTCTGCCAAACTATGTAGTAATCACCAGAGAATCATTCCCAGAAACATTTGCTCTCTGAGGGCAGCAAATGACACTTCAGCATTCGTAGTTCTTTGACTAAAGAAGGGCATCTGTATGCAATTGAGGTAGCAAATATTTTATTGTTTTTTAATCTATACCATGCAGATGACACCAGTTTCTCCTTTAGTCTAAGAATTCTTTCATTTCTGATTCTAAGAAATATCATATTTTTTTACAAAACAGTTTAATTCCTATAAGTACTATTCCTATAGTACAAATTAATTCCCATACAAGTTTCCACAGAACCCTCTGACACATAGTGGTTACATGATTACAGAGATAAAGATTTTTTAAAAAGAATGCCTAAAGTTTGTCTCCAACTTCTTCATTTAAGCTCTTAAATGTAACATAATGCTGAGCTCCCCATAGCTCCCACTGAAGCCAGTCACTCTTTCATGAATGTAGTTCTTGCACAAGAATTTAATATGTACATTTGCCAGTTCAGATGTCTTCAAATACATATACACTCTATAGTCTCAGTTGCTCTTGCATTTAGATGTATTACATTGCCATTACCTATCAGAAAGAACCTTATGGTTAGGGCTGCCAGATACCAAAGCATGGAAGGGAGAACAGGGAAGTACGAAAGGGAGGAGATTGGAGGACACATGGAGAAAATGTAGGATAATTGTTATAGACTTCACTTTTTAGGGGGCCTTGGAAGATTTCCCTCTAAAAATAGGGTGTTCTGGGGTGTTCCAGCATACTTTAACCCTTGTAAGTAAGAAGCCAGACAAAATCATGTCTTTTTAAAATGCCTGCCGGAGGGAGGACGTGAAGGTAAAAAGGAGGACATGTCCTCCTTTTGCCTGACATCTGGTAACCCTACTTATGGTAAATATAATTGTAACATTAGTTGGAAGATTTCAGGATCTTATTAGTTGTCATTAATTTTCTCTATTTTACATTACTGTGGTCTTAGTTACATCCATTGTTACTGTAGCATGTGTGACATCTTTAAAGAATAGTTAGTGTATTTCATATGTTTTTTTCCCCAAATTCCTGATGTTTATAACGGAAGTTGCACAAGAACCGGAACTGTGCAACAGTGAGGACCTAGAACAGCTAACCAGCGTATCCTCTGAACTCATGTAGTTGCTGCCATCTAGTGTTCATTTTATAGAATGCATTGTTTCCTCAACATCTGGCAAGGACTTTGACTTCTGTACAGATGGGTACCCAGAAGTCAACTACTACAGGACAAGCTCAACAAAGAAAACAACAGCACACCACTGGTCATCACCTACAGCCCTGAAGTCAAACCTCTGCAGCACATAGACTCATAAACTCTAAGGTCAGAAGGGACCAATATTGCACAATGCAGGCCTCAAAACGTCATTCACCCACTCAGCAATAAACCTTGAACATATGACCAAGAATCTGACTAGCAAGTGAGCTATGCCCCATGCTACAAAGGAAGATGAAAACCCCCCAGAGCTGTTGCCAATCTGCCCTGAGGGAACATTCCTTCCTGACCCCAAATATGGAGATCAGTTCAAGCCCTGAGCATATGGGCAAGTCCCACTAGCCAGACTCCCAAGAGAGAATTCTCTGTCATAACTCAGAACCCACCCCATCTATTGCTCCTTGTTGGGTCACTAGCATTTCCACCACCAGTTGTCAAAAATCAGTCAACTGTCAAAGTAGGCCATTCAATCGTGCAATCCCCTCTATAAATTTATCAAGCTCAGTTTTGAAGCCAACTAAGTTTTTAGCCCCACATCTTCCTTGGGAAGGCTATTCCAGAACTTTACTCCTCCAATGGTTAGAAACCTGTGTCTAATTTCTAACCTAAATTTCCATTCATTCTTGCATCCACATTGGCACTGTACTCAAATAATTCCTCTCCCTCCCTAATATTTATCCCTCTGATGTATTTATAGAGAGCAATCACATCAAGGATCTTCCACCTATCCTACAACATGATTCCTCATTCTCTCAAGCCTTAGGAGGTAGGCATCTTCTTGCTTACAGACAGCTCCCCCAATATTAAGCAGTTTACCAGTAACTACACACCATACAACAGAGACACTAAGGCAAGCACATATCACTTCAACAAATCCTGTTGCCAACTCTGCCCAAACATCTGCTCAAATGACACTATCATACTACCTAATCGAACCAGCTACTCTATCAAGGGTTCATTCGCCTGTTCATCCACCAATGTGGTAAATGACATCATGTGCCAGCAATGCCCATCTGCCTTATACATTGAACAAACTGGACTGTCTCTGCACAAAAGAATAAATGTACACAAATCAGATATCAGGAATGGTAATATTCAAAAACTGGTAGGGGAACACTTTAACCTCCCTGCACAGTCTGTGAAAGACATGAAAGCTACAGTGCTTTAATGGAAAAAACTTCAAATCAAAGTTTCAAAGGAAACTGCAGAGTTAGAATTCATATGCTAATGTGACAACATAAGCTTGTGTCTGAATAGAGATTTGAGTTGGCAATTGAAATGATTTTTCCCTCTTTTAACCTTCCACTTTCTTGTTATTCCACACTGTCTGAATACAAACAACTTGCTTGCTTTGCTGAAATAATTCTGAACTGACTTTGTAACTTAGTCTTTTCTGCATTTATACATCCTCTTTGACACTACAAACTCCATTTCATGCATCTGATGAAGTGGGAGTCACAAAAGCTCATGCAATAAATAAATTTGTTAGTCTTTAAAAGTGCTACAGAACTCCTTTTTTATTTTGCTGAAACAGACTAACATGGCTAACCCTCTGAAACTTGCAGTTATCCTGTAAGAAGTTGATTTAATGGAGGATAAAGTCACTGTGATATAGAATTATGCATACTCTTAAATGAGATGACAATGATTGTGAAGAATAAGAATCTTCAGACCTTGCTTTGACATAACCCTTAAGAGGGTCCACAAACGTGAAGATTTTGAGTAATACGCAATTTTGTTTGCAAAAATGACAAAAAGTAACAGAATTATAACATACCACTGTTCAGAATACACTACTCAGTATCTATTTAGCTGCTTTTTTCTCACTTTCTTTAACTTTCACTCTAAGTTATAAGTACTTTATGATTGTTTCTAACAAGAAGTGACCACAGGAGAGGCCTGAAAGCTCTGAGGAGACAGCTGATTTTCCAAAAGGAGCACTGACCATGTTTTCTACTGCACCTGGCTCTCTCACATGTGACAATCAAGACTTACACAAAATGCAGTAAATTTGGATTAAAATTGTACACATTAAAATGCATAAAATCAGTGCTGTCTAATGAGATATAAAACCAATTTGCTATGTGGCATTTGTGTATATATAGAGAGCTAGAGATCTTACGCGTGTTTTGATAGCTCCCTAAAGAAACCATTGAAGTGGGAAACCAGACATCCATGGTTTGGTTATGAGCTCATTCCCATTTCTGTCAGGCATAATCAGACAACAAATTACCAGGAGAAAGAATGCATTCCTTCATATGAAATAGGATGCAAATTGCAAATTATGTGAGTTATGTGGTCACTGAAAATAATGAAGTGGAAAATGAACAAATAATTACATACTATTTTCATATATGTTTTGTCAGCCAAACTGCCTTTTTCGCATTATGCATTTGTTTTTTTAGAAGAATAGTTTGAATTTGCTCCAGAGAAGAAGTACAGTTCTGAACCATTTCTTTGTGGTGTTGAAGGCATAGATGGTAGCAAAGATACGTAATAATCATTCTTTTTATGGCCTCACTATTTAAATGTTTTAACATGACAGATGTCTTAGAACGAAGGCTGAAGAATTCATACTTGCTATTTTTACCCATGTGTTTTGAATCAATAAGATGTAATCAACACACATATTCCTTTCTTACACAAGACATACATCTTTTTAATAATGAAATCTTGTTCAGGCTTGTAGTGGACTGGGGTATGGAACCCAGCATTGTGAGAAGCTGATAGTCATGCAGCTCTTCTGATTATTACCAGCAACTGGCCACCAGGACAGTGTAATCCCTACTATACTTCATAAAATCACTACAGGCAACATCTAAGAATCCAGGGACACAGAGCTGAAGAAGTCATAACAGAAGCGACTGCTGGAGGCTGGGCCCGTGCCCGTGTGCGGCCAGGCCCCCGATCTCTTGCTGGGGATGGGGCCGCCACAGCTGCCAGTGGCCAGGCCCTGGATCCCTGGCCGGGATCTGGGGCCCAGCTGGCTGCACGTCCCCCGCCAGGGATCCGGGGCCTGGCCGCCGGTGGCCGTGGCGGCTCCGGGGCCTGGCTGCCCTCGGCCGCAGGCCCGATCTCCAGTGGCTCCTTCTGGCTGGGCCGCACCACGGCCTAGCTGCCCGAGGTGGTGCAGCCCCCCTGACCCTATCCCTGGCTGGGGGTGGGGGCTTCTGGCTGGGGGCGGGGCCTGCCCACTGGGGGGGGGGGCTGGGCCCATGCCCTGGATCCCTCGCCCCCCAGCACCACCTCTGCCCACACCTGACATTGGAGATTTCTTCAGCAGGACTGAGCGGAGGTGGGGGGGTGCGAGTGTGCCTCAGAGCTCGTGCTGTGTTTGCTGCCGTTTGGAATGTGCATGCCCCCACCCATCCATCCCTTCTCTGCTGCAGAGTACCAGGTAGAGATACTCTGAAGTAGAGGGGAGGAAGGTGGGAAGTGGAGAAGTTGGGGAACATGCATCTTGAAGAAACTTGGCTACTGCACAAAGGTGAGTAACCTTCATTTCTTCTTCGAGCAGTGTCCCCACTGCTCCACTATAGGTGACTAGCAAGCAGTACCCTAATAGGTGGAGGGAAGTTCAGAGCTTCCCTTGTTTACTGTGTTAAGTACAGCAAGCCAATAGATGTGTCTCGGGTGGCTGTCTTATCAATTGCATAATGTTTTGCAAATGTGTCTGCATATGCCCAAGTCACCACCTTGCAGATGTCTGGTATGGGCACATTCTGAAGGAATGCCATAGAAGTCAAGACAGATCTCATGAAATGTGCTTTAACTGTATGTGGTGGTTGAGTTTCATGCTGTTCATAAGCCATGCAGATGCATGTTGAGATCCATTTAAATAGTCTTTGGTTGGAGATCTGGTTTCCCTTGTTTCTCTCTGCAATCAACACAAACAACCTAGGTGTCTTTTTAAATCTTTTCATTCTGTCCACATGATATGCCAAAGCAAGTCAGACATCTAACATGTGCGGTGTCGCCTGCACAAGGCTAGAGTGTGGCTTTGGACTAAAAACTGGTAGATGAAGAGTCTGATTAACATGGAAGGCTGAAGATAGTTTTGGTAAGAACCTGTCGTGAGGTCTGAGACAAACCTTGTCCTTGAAGAAAACTGAATTGTGGGCATGCTACTAAGGCAACAATCTTGCTAATGCATCGGGCAGATGTTTTCACTACTAAAAAGAATACCATTAATGACATATGGAGTAGGGAACATGTTGCCAGTGATTCAAAGGGTGGCCGAGTAAGCAACCTGAGCACCAGAGATAAGTCCCAAGGTGGGACCAGCAGCCTAATGTCTAGCTACAAATTTTGGATACCAACTATGAACCTCAATGGTAGAGTGAGCAAATAAGGAAGAGCTCTCTACTGAATCAGGAAAGGTAGAAATCGCTGCCAAATGTACCTTAATGGTACTAGTCACTAAATTCTTTTCCTTCAGCTCTAGGAAATACTCCAGGACACATGGAATTTGGACAGATTGCAGGTCTATTTGTTGTTTATTGTACCATACGGAGAATCTTTTCCATTTCTGAAGGTAGGCAAGTCTTGTTGCTGGTTTTCTACTATTCATTAGGACAAATTTTTGAGCATTGTTCTTCTAGGTCCTCAAGCCATCTAAGATCCATGCCATCAGATGCAGCTTGTCAAGGTGAGTATGTTGGGTTTTCCCTTTGTTTTGGGTTAGGAGGTTTGGAATCATCAGGACTGTGACTGGTGTCTCTGTGGACATGTGAAGGAGACCGGAGTACCATGTTTGTCTCGGCCAAGCTGGTGCTATCAGTATGACTTTGGCCCTGTCCATTCTTAGTTTCTGAAGTGTGTTTGGTATCATAGGAATTGGGGGAAAGGCATAAAGGAGAGGGCACCGTCATTGAAGTAAAAATGCATCTCCCATGGACCCGTGACGTAGTCCCGCTCTCGAACAGAATTTCCTGCTTTTTCTGTTTGCAGGTGTCGCAAATAGGTCCATTGTCGGATATCCCCACCATCTGAAGATGTCATTGAGGACCTCGTCATTCAGTTCCCATTCATGAGGGTCTACAAAGTCTGCTCAGGCTGTCTGCTGTCATATTGTCCTTTCCAGGTAAATACATTGCTGATATTTGTATTTTGTGACGTACACACCACTTCCATAGTTTCATTGCTTCTGTGCACAGGGATTGTGATTGTGCTTTCCCTTGCCGGTTGATGTAGTATGTACAAGCTACATTGTCCATCTGAACTTTTTGAGTTTTCCCCGCTATGAAATAAAGGAAGTGTCAGCATGCATTCCTTACTGCCCTTAGCTCCAGTAAGTTTATGTATAACCGACTCTCTTGTATCAACCATCTGCCTTGTACTGTCAGGTCTCTAAAATGTGCTCCCAAGCCAGTCAAAGAGGCATTGGTGGTCATTAACATGAAGGGACACTGTTTGAAGAAGGGAGCCCCCTGCAGGAGGTTTTCTGGATCTGACCACCAGAGTAGATCGTCTTTTATGAACTTAGGAATTGATGACCTGTGAAGCTTTGAATGTTTGTGTGGTTTAAAACTACTGAGGAACCATATCTGCAGTTGCCTCATGTGTAGTTTGGCCCTGTGCACCAAATGTGTTGTTGTCACCATGTGGCCCAATAATTTCATGCATGCGTAGGCTGAGACTGGAGGTCAGGAATGTATATGATGCACCAGAATCTTAATAGCACCTAAGCAGTCTTTCATGAGATAGGCCCTGCAGGAGGGGGTAAGAATCTTATCTCTTGAGAACAGCAAAGTAGGGACTTTTTGTAGTTTATTATGAGCCCCAGTGAGTGGAATACTTCTTCTGTGTGTATTACTGCTTCCACAGCAGCCTGATGGATACGTGCTTTCAACAGGCAATTGTCCAAATACGGTAAAAAGGTAACCCTCTGTTTGTGGAAGTGCACCATAACCACCGTCATCAACTTTGAAAAAACTCTGGGGCCATACATAAGCCAAAGGAGAGGACAGTATATGGAAAATGTTTGTCCTGAAAAAGGAAGCGAAGAAACTTTCTGTGCACAGGGTGTATAGTGACATGAAAATAGGCGTCCTTCAGGTCGAGGGAAGCCAACCAGTCCTCATGCTCCAGGGAAGGAAATATTGTTGACAGAGTTAGCATTTTGAACTTGCATATCTGAACAAATTTGTTGAGACCTCTTAGGTCTAGTATGGGTCTCCAGTCTCCCATCTTCTTTTGAGTTGGAAAATAATGGGAGTAGAATCCCTTCCCTCTGAACTGAGAGGGAACCTCCTCTATTTCCCCAGTGTTTAAGCAGGGATCTCAAACTCAAATCACCATGAGGGCTGCATGAGGACCAGTGCATGGCCGCATAAGGATTAGTACATTAGCCGAGGGCTGCACCACTGAAACCTTTCCATACAACGATAGTGCAAATATTGGTAATGATAGTGTCATTGCAGGCCACAGGATATAGCTTTAGGGGATGCATACGGTCTACAAGCCATGTGTTTGAGACTCCTGGTTTAAGAGATTGTTTGTTTCCTCTCCTAGTAGCTGTATGTGAGAGGGGTCCCTGAAAAGGGATAGGGAAGAGGGCTGAGGAGTGGGTTTGGATATAAATGGGATTGTAAGTGGGTGCAGCACTCAACCCACCTGGAGGCTGCCTCCTGGTGGTGTTACTGGGGAATTACTGCTCAAGTGGCCCCCTCTAGGTGGTCTGTGCTCCGCTTCTATACACGCCAACTCCTGCTCCTGAGTCTAGTCCTGGGACCTTAGCCCTCCGGCTAAGCCCAAAGTTCACCCCTTCCAGGGTTCTGGCCACAAGAACAGTCTATGACCTACAAGCCTCTGCCAACCTTGGCACCCGTGCCACTCCTGGCATGCTGAGGGAGCAGGGAGGAGCCTGGGCCTGCCCACTGCTCCAGGCCCTGGCTCAGGGACCCTATGTGCCTACACCGAGGCTTTCGCCTCCCTCCAGTCTCTTCACAGTCTACCTCGACTCCCTGGGCCACTTCCCCAGAGCCCCAACTGCAAGCAGTCTCACCACTGGAGTCCCGCCACTGTCTGTTTCCTGGCTCCTTGCCACCAGACCACTTCTCCAGCCACTTCCACAGTCTGTTTTCCTGGGATCCCTGGGTCCGGTGAGCTCCTAGGCCTGCTCCCACTCAGAGCTCTCCGGGGTGCTGGCTCCCACAGCCAGCCTGCCAAGAGAAGTACCTTCCCCCTACAGCTCCCACAGCAGACTGGTGCTGGCTAGGTCTGCTGCCCTACTTTTCTACCAGCAGCCTCCCTCTGATTGGTGCCACATGCCACACCCTTTTTAACCCTGTGTGGGCCATAGCAAAGCCACTGCACTGCTTAGGGATCAGATATCCACTGCTGATAATTTCCAAAACCCATTTGTCGGATGTGATGGTTGGGAGTAGTCTGTTGTCGTAGAGACGAGCTACATTGCTGGTAAGAGTTGGTTGCTCACCTGTAGTAGCTCTGTTCTTTGAGATGTGTGTCCCGTGATGCTCCACTTAAGGTGCAGCAGCATCCTGGCACTGACTAATGGAGTTTTCGTAGCAGATCTTTAGCAGGCTGCACTTGCGCAGAGCCAGCATGCGACCCCCTCAGTGCGGCTCGGTGCAAGCGCACCTGCATCCCCTCCATTCCTTTTTAACATGTCTGCACCTGTAGAGAGAAAGGACAAGAGGGGAGGAGGGAGGGTGGTGGAGCATCACGGGACACACATCTCGAAGGACAGAGCTACTACAGGTGAGCAACCAACTCTTCTTCTTCAAGTGATGTCCCGTGCTGCAGAAAGATACGAGCAGTTAAATGACCTTCTGCAATAAGTGATTTGATTTGTTCTTTTTTAGGGTCTGGAGTGTCAGAGGTAAGTTTGGATAGCTTGTCGAATATGTTATATTTGTACATAGATAGTGGTGCTGCACAGTTAGCCAGTCTAATAAGTAATGTAGAAGAGGAGTAGACCTTTCTGCCCATAGCATCAACCTGTTTCCAGTTCTTATCCAAGGGAGTGGTTTTACAAGTAGGTTGTTTGCCCCTCTGGCTGGCAGCATCAACTACTAAGGAATTAGGTGGAGGATGGGTAAACAAGAACTCCATGTCTTTTGGAGGAATATAATACTTCCTATCTGCACATCTGCTGGTTGGTGGAATGGTGGCTGGAGTTTGCCAGATCAGATTAGCTGGTTCAAGGATGGCTTCATTCATGGGAATCGCAATTCTAGCTGAGAAGGCTGAATGGAGTATTTTGAGGAGCTTGTGCTGTGGCTCTGCTACCTCCTGTAAAGTAATGTCCAGGTCCTGAGCCACTCTCCTAAATAGTTCATTAAATTGCTTTAAGTCATCAGGAGAATTAGTTGGGAGCTTATAAAAGGTTCCTCCTCCTGTTGTGAGGCTATCTGAGGCTGGTGAATGGAATCATTAGATTTTACTGTAGTAACTGAATTGAGCCATTTGTGCTCACAGCAGGAGAAGTACGTTTGACAGCATGGGGGACTATTGAGTGGTAGACTGTCTGCAGGGGGAGGGGAGTGCTTGTCGTAGTGTGAACAGGAATGACAGCGCTTTGAAGAGCAACGCGAGTGCCTGCAGTAGCTATGCCTGTTAGAAGCGTGTCTGTGAACGGAGGTAAAGGAACGGCAGCAGCTATGGTCATGACAGGGGGAGGAAAATATTGATGAATACCCCGATGCCGGATAAGCTCTATGATGATATCTAGAGAATCTTGATGATGCCGGGAAGCTTGGTGATCTGGACGTGTAGTCCCCATAGTGTGATGGAGGGGACACGTGATGTGCCTTGTGTGAGCGCTTCCTGGGAGGTGAAGCTCTCTCATGAGATGAGCTCTGAGTGCGGCTGAGTGAGTGCTGTGGTGCTGATACAGAGCTCTTTGCAGCAGGGGTGGCATTAGATTGTGTCAGAGCCAGTGTCATAGTAGTGCCTGTGTTCGGTGCAGGCATGCTATCCTTATCAGGCAGCGGAGCCGCAGGGGCTGGTGCTGGCGGCACCGTAGAACTGCTTGACTGGGTGCCCTGTGGTGAAGTGTGTTGGTCTGCTAGACACCACAGGGGCTCAGAGGCAGGAACTTCAGGAGGGCGAAGCGACTTCTCCATTAATAAGATCTTGAGGTGGAGCTCTCTATCTTTCCTGGCTCTGTTACTGAGTTTTGCACAATGCTCGCATGTCTGAGGAATGTGTGCTTCACCTAAGCATCTGATACACTGGCCCTGTCCATCCGAAAGTGGCATGGCTTCATTACATTGAGTACACTTCTTAAAACCAGGAGAGACAGGCATAGTAGCGAGATGTCTTGGTTGTAGTCAGCAGAAAACTGAGGGAGAAGAGCGCGACTCAAACACGCGTTGGGTTTTTTTTTGTTTGTTTGTTTAAAATAAAGAACTAAGTCTAATAAGAGAAAGTATGACTAAAAGTATATGTTTTTTTGTCAAATAGGAGCCCAAAGGAGCACTAAAAAGGACAGCAGGATGAAGAGACCGTTAGGAGTCAAGGACAGTTAAAAAGGAACTGAGGGGATGCAGGCGTGCTTGCGCCGAGCTGCACTGAGGGAGTCGCGTGCTGGCTCTGCGCAAGTGCAGCCTGCTAAAGATCTGCTACAAAAACTCCGTTAGTCAGTGCCAGGATGCTGCTGCACCTTAAGTGGAGCAGCCCAGGACATCACTGGAAAAACACTGATGTCCAGAGGCAGTCAGACAATGCCTCAACCAAACCCTCAAAATTGTTGTTGTTTGGCTGCTGATGGTTGAGTCATAGTGGATTTGTTAGGCTGTCTTTGTCTAGAATGTGACTGTCTATTTCATGAATGGGGGTTATCAAACCTCCTATGTTGCTGGGGATATTGATATCTGACAGTGTTGCATGTATACCTATTATATCTTTTCCTGGGGGTAGAAGCAGAGATGCCCAAAGTGTGAAGAGTTGCTCTTGAGTCCTTTGAAGAGTGTATAATTTCATTTGTTTTATCCCCAAACAGTTTATTCTTGTCAAAGGGGAGATTCTCTATGATGGACTGCAGATGTTTGGGTAATGCTGCCGAATGCAGCCAAGATGACCTATGCATCACCATTGCTGTCCCAGTAACTCAAGCTGCTGTGTCTGCAATGTCAAGCGCTGCCTGTAGCGTGGTTCTTGATATCATGTGTCCCTCTTGTATAAAAGAATTGAATTGCTTTTTTTGTTTTCCAGTATAAACTGAATAAAGCTTGCAATTTTGGAACAGTCGTCATGGTTGTAGTTGGATAAAAGCACAGTGTAATTGGCAACTCTTCGTTGCTGTGTGGCTGATGTATATAGTTTCCTGCCTAGAATGTCCATCTTTTTATCTCCCTTATCTGCAGGGGCCAATCTATTAAGGGTCTGCTTTGTCCATTGGTTGGCTGCCTTGATGACCAGTGAGTTTGCCTGAGGGTTGGTGAAAAGGAATCCATTATCCTTTGGTGTAATAAAGTACTTTTTGCCTGCTTTCTTATTAGTAGGGGTTGCAGAAGCAGGATTCTGCCAGATGTTGTTGTTGGGTTCTGTAGTACCTTCATCCATGGGTAATGAAACTTCGGACAAGCTACTGGATTGCAGAATCCTGTATAGTTTGTGCTGGGAGATAAGAGCTGGTTTATACTGGCATGCCCATGGTTTTGGCAACTCTTTTAAAGAGTTCCTGGAACTGCTTACTATCATCATGATTTGGGCATTAGCTGTCTGTGCTGGTTGTATCTGATGGCTTAGCAGTAGTGTTTTGTAAGTTTGGCTTCTGAGCTTGTTGAAATTATGGTGGGAGTACATTTGCTATGGACTGCTGAGGCACAGTCATCTGTGATGATAAGCCTTCAGTGTGTGGGGGTCAATAACCTGGCCAGTTTTCCTATAAGAGCCAGGGTGTGGCATACTGCCACAGTATACCTGGCCACTGCCAGACAGAATTCTGTTGTGGGGCCTAGTTATGATCAGGCAAGGGCTCCTTGATCACCTCAATAGATTGATCATCATCAGGCTCTGAGTCTCCTTCCGATCTAAACGAGGAGAGTGACCTGGTAGCTTCTGGGAATGACTGTACTCCATATAAAAGCTATAGAGGTGAGCAGGGGGATGAAAGAACCTCCTTCCTAAGGCAGTGTTTAGTTTTCCTTCTATGCTTTCTAGGCTGGGACTGCTGTTTCTGCATCCTCTGTGTCATAATTGGTTGCTCCTGTGAAGTGCCATTAACAGAAGCTGGTGGGAGCCTTTGCACGAGATGCAATGCCAAGATCTGGTTCTAAAAAGACATCGGCACCAGTGGCTGGAACTGCACTGTAATCGGTGGTGCCAGTATGTTAGGAGCCGGCAAAATGGTCGGTGGAGCTGTGAGTGCTCCGATCAGAGGCGGGAGCAATACTGCCTGCGCTGCTGGTGCTGATCAGGAGACATTCAGAGCTGGCACTGTGATCGGGTTTGGGAGCAGCACCAGGGACATTCCAGTCAGCGGTGCTGACACAGCCATTATGGTCGTTTGTGGTGCTGTCGCCGTGGGTACTGTAGTCAGCGCCACTGCCATGTCGGCTGCCAAGGCCGTTAACCCCTGCATCTGTGGTGAGCATTTGGGTGTGCCCTCTTTTTAGAGCTAGTGGTATGGGAGGAACCTGAAGCTTCCTTTGTACCCGTCTGGTCATGACTGGTTCATGGTTTCTTTGTGGCCAGTGGAGAGGAGGATGAGGAGCTCCTCTTTAACGGTGGCTGTTTAGTGGGAGACTTGCCAGGATCTGAAGCCAGGTGAAGTGCTCCCACCATTAGCAGAAGCTTTAGTTTCATACTGCTGTCCTTTCTAGCCCTAGACTTTAGGCTAGCACAATGAGGACAGCTGTGAGACAAGTGTCCCTCACCAAGGCACTTAATACGCTTGTCTTGGCCATCAGACGAAGGCATCGGCTCCTTACAAGCCACACAGCGCTTAAACCCTGAGACAGTCTGCATGCTGCCATCAGTTCTGTCTTCTTCTTTTCTCCTCTTTCCTTTTTTTTTTTTTGAAATAAAGAAATAAAACTTAAACTAACTATCACGATCTAAACTAAGTATAACTATAAACTAAGAAAGAAAGATAGAATAAATGGCAAGTCTGTAAGAGACCTTGCTGCTGAAGGTCCATGTTAAGCCCGGGGGAGTAGAGAAGGAACTGATGGGGGGGGGGGCGTGTTCCAAACAGTGGCAACCACCACACGAGCCCTGAAGCATGCTCACACCCCACATTAGGTCCTGCTGCAGAAATCTCCAGTGTTAGGTGAGGGAGCAACCACACACCTACAATGGAGCAGCGGGGACACTGCTAGAAAAAGAACATTATGAACAAGAAAAAATTAACTGCTGCAGAGAACTTCAACCATAAGATCGAAAGATCTCCCTTTTCTAAGTAGAGCCAGATTTGTTAACCTATTTCCTTCAAAGGAGGAGGAACATTTTCAGGAATGCAACCACAAATTGTCCTGTTTTCTCTCAGGGCAAGGTCTACAGATCCTCAGTGTGAGACTGTCTCAGCAGTGACAAAATTCCTAGGGATAGGATAAAACAATGTCACTGAGAGGAAGGATTCCCGTATTCTAAAGGATCACCATAGTATGCAGGATCTGCCTATCAAAGCTACAGCTGAAGATTGAGTATCTATCTTGTAAAACTTGGCAAGTGTATGCAGGGATGATCAATTGGATCTTTACATATTTAACTGTAAGGGGCTTGCCTTTCTTAGCCCATAGTGCCACTACTAATTGTTATGAATGAACTCTGATGCACATTGGAGGATTGAGTCCCTTTGCTCTACATACCTCAGCAATGCATCAGCATATCCACCATGAGATAGATGATTTAGATTCCTGGCACATCTTATTCTTGAATAAAATAAGACCCCTAAGGCAGTTTTTTTTTATGTTCTTAGTTCTTTTAAGATAAAATATTGAGGCTCAGCTTACGTCCAGCACATACCACTGCTCATCCTTTGAGTGAGAATTTTGTGCACAAAAAAGGCAATCAGATTTCTTATGAAATATTGAATTTACTTTTGAAATAATGATGGGATCTGTTCTCAGAAAAACCTTATATTTGTGAAAAATGCAGCAAAATTGATCAAGTGACAAATCTTCCAACACTGACATCCTTTTTACCAAGGGAATAGCAATGACAAATTGTGATACTCACATGTAACAATAAAACTGATTTCATAGGTTCAAAGGACATCTTCATTAAGGGACTGAGTACAATGTTCAAATTCTAGAATGGAGCTCCATGAACCTTATGATGATACAATAGCTGAACTGCTCTAATAAAGCAATATATACTCTTTTTGTGGGAAATGAAAGATTTTCTGGACACTCTCAAAACTGCATACACCGTGGACACATATACTTTCAAGATATTAGCTTGCAAGCTGATATTGAAACCATTCTGGAAAAAATCCAGAACATGAGTCACTTTGGTTATGTGATGCTACTTTGAGTTTAGCCTCTTTGTTGATTTTTTCCTAGATGCTATAAGAATTTCAATGAGACAAGAGGAGATGCCCTTTCATTCCAGAAACTTCCTTTAAAAATGTCAAGATAGATTTAATTACTTGGATTCTGATGAAGAACTGGACTCTAGAAAAATAAGTCTGACCTTAGACTCAGGAACAATGGTGACTACACTGATACAATCACGAGGCTGGAGAATCATGGGTTTCTAAGTTAATGGGCGGGCATTAAGATCGCTTCCACTTCCTCCTTTCTGATCTGTATTACTTCAGGAACAATGGGTGCTGTGGAAAAAACATAAGTAAGCCCTTTGGCCATTTCAAAAATAGGGCACCTATGTCTAGGGTTCCTGGGTCTCTTTCATTTGCAAAGAACTGGTGAACCTTCTGGTTTGCCTTGGATCCAAAATAATTCAGAATCAAAACTCTGAAATTTCTGATGGTCAGTTGGAAGGATTTGTTGTGAAGAGTCCATTGTGCTTGATCATTTTTCTTCTGCTGGGCCAGTTGACCTCCACATTGCTGGTGCCCTTGACATAAAAGATATTGACAGATTGTATGTGGGCCTCCACCTACTGCATCAATGATGCTACTTCCTTTCATAAATCCTTTGATCTTCTACCCACTTGATGCCATTGCTGATGTTGTTACCCCAAACATTTGATCCCCAAAATCCAATCACTCAATTTATCAATTTTTAGACCGTCCAGCAGTCTGGATGTAATTACAATCTCAGGAGGTAACCCAAATTAGGTTATTTCGCTTAAACGGACAAATATCCAAACCCTGGGATAAATGTCCCAAGTTGGGGACTACGGCTACAGCCCACCGATCAAGCACAGACTCACAAACAACAAAGATTCAGACCCAATAATTTGTTTTGATCAAAAGCGGCTTTATTGTAGCATGTATTGTGAGCACTGACTAAAGCGCTACTGTCTCTTTAAGAAAAACCGCTACTTAACATCAAGCTTAAAAGCATTAAAATTACTTTAGGAAATTACAATATAAAGACACTGCTTAACTTAAAAACATATAAGCGCTATAACTTACAGATACAATTAACACATATATGCAACACTTTAACTTATAACTATAACACAAAGACAATGAGGTAATTAAAAGAACATTCAGCGAGTGAGGGCCAGTCACCGGCTGAATGGAGAGATCTCAATTCTTAATACTGCTCCTTAAGGTCCAACTCTGGGTTACTTGTCTCACTTAACTTAAATGAATTGCCTTAGAAAACTGCTTTAGAAAGGGCTTTGGCTTCCCCTGATACTGTTCCCTATGGGCATTCCTCCCCTCCTTGGGACCCTTTTTGCTTACCCCAAAAGGTTTGAAAAGCTGCGCTGGGTTGTAGGATCCTCAGGGAAACAGCAAGTAGGAGTTCAGGGAAAAGGAGATAAGGTAGGAGGCAAAAGAAAGGAAAAGGTGGGACAGCAGGGAAAAGAGCTGGCTAGTCCGGTGGGCCTCGCACAGCTCTGGGCTGGTTGCCGTGGCACCGTGGCTTTGGAACACTCAGGCCAGGCTGGGGTAGCTGCTAGACAAGCGGAGCTCAGGCGCGCACTGGATCGGTCAGCGGCAGGCAGGCTGGAACACTGGACAAGCGGAGCTGGAACAGTGGCAGGCAGGCAGACAGGCTGGCTGGAGAAGCCTCAAAGGCAGGGGAGCTCACAAACCTATAGGCAGTACTTGGTTGGGAGAGCATAGAGAAGCCTCAAAGGCAGCGGAGCTCACAAACCTATAGGCAGTACTTGGTTGGCTGCTCAGCTGTGAGAGCATCAAAGGCCCTTTAGAAGCCAGGCACAGAGACCCAGCTTCAAGGATAATGTCCTGAGTCACCGCTCAGAGACACAACCCTGTGCCTTTCAGAAACTAAGTCAGACAATCAGCTCTCAGAAACTGAGTTAAACTCAGCTCTCAGAGCCTAAGTCCAGAACTTAGCTCTTAGGCTTGAGTGAGACTCCTAGTGCAGTAGGTAACACAGCCAAAAGGCCATTGAAACCCAGTAAGGAGCAGGAGAAATCTCCGAAGAGCTGCTCTTTGCACTGCCTTTTTATTTGCAATTTCTGCCAATCACAGTTTCTTCTTGGCCAGTCAGAAAAAGGTGAGTTCATCTTCATCCAATTGAAAAAGGGCGACTTCATTGCTCATCTGCATATTGCATCATAAAAATCAATATTACATAATGTAATATTACATAAACATTGATTCTCATATGGATTACAATCATTGATTCATTAGAAGATTTTGGATTTAATTGATAGTAACATTCTCCTTGTTCCCCATTCAAACAAACATCACAGGATTGAATAGCATTTTGATTACAAACATATCCAACACCATCTGGTTCTTCAACACAAGCCTCAAGTTCTATGGTTTTCCAGGTACTTTCCTGTTTTAATGCCCACAATTTATATCCCATTGGCTGCATTACAGTTGAGTTTAAATTTATCGCTAAGCCAATTACTGGAGATATCCATTTAACTTGAGCCTTGGTGATCATTAGTATGTATGTAGTAATTTGATTTTCGGAGGGATTATAGGTGAAATTGATCATTTTCCACCATTCATGTAGCTCAGTTTCAAACTTCAAAACATGCTTCCAAATTGCACTTTTTATTTCTAGTGGTAATTGTCCACTCATTCCATCTCTGATGATATCTTTCATTACATCATGCATCCATGCTTGAGCCTGGATACATGCTAATGCAAGAGATACATTATTTTGTAAAGTTTCAATTGTATCCAGAATTGTTAAATGATCTGCTTTGTGGGATTTTTCCCATTCTGGAAGCAATTTGGCAGCTATGTATTGACTTGAGCTCATCTCTGTCCAAGAGGTTTGTAATGGCTTTGCCAAATTTCCTAGTTGTTGTCCTAACCTGCTTAATTTATTTGCCAATATTTCTACGTCTATGCTATTCAAAATTCCTATGGAACAGGATTAGGAATTGGGTGTATATCCATCTTTTCCATCCTTCCTCTAAAGGTTTGGTATAATTTTGACATTGAGGTTTTAAAGAGAACACTTGTGTAAGATCTAACACTACTTTCTTAAGTGAATAGGATGGATCTATTATTAATTGTTTTTTGTGTGTGGTTTTTTTTTTCCCCCACATAAGGACCAATATTTGTGATTGTTGGTTTAGATACCCATGTAAATGGAAAAGTATAGCTGAAATCTTTACCTATAATTTTCTATGTTCCACTACCCCTTTGTCTTATTATATTGACATCTGCTTCACAATAATGATAAAACAATATTTGATGATATGACCCCGTTTGACATTCTTTTCCATGAACAAGACGTTTATACATTCCTGGAGACCCTTGTGCTACATCTTCTTTGGTAAAAATACTTATGTTCATTTGACATTTAAAGGAATGGGCGATAACATTTCCTCTAGGATCTTCTAATTGGAATGTGTGTGCAGTATCGTTGTGCCTATTATGATACCCTCGAACATGTATGTGCTGCACATCCCCTTTATTCCACAATGGAACATACCAAACAATAACACCACATTTAGATTCTTTTTCAATCATAATTGTTCTTTGTTCTGACCTTGACACTACATTTGGTTCTTCTATGATAGCACATTGCCAATGTCCTGGTACAATTGTTATTCCCGATATTTTTCCCTTACTTAATTTATCATCCCATTCACAAGTAGATGGTTTGGGGGCAGAGTAGTATTGTGGGTGTGTTAAAATTTTTCCCTGTTCTATGGTATCAAATTTAAGAGAACACTTATGTGATAGTTGTGCTGCAACATTTCGTATGTTGTCCCTTTGTATGATCGCTTCTAATGTACCCATCATTATGGTAAAGGGTTTATTCTTTTTCACTACCTCCTTTCTTAACTCTTTTTGAATTGTGAATTCACACCCTTGAACCTGATTTACTATCCCTGCTGTGGGAGAATCAACCCATTGAATGCTGGTGGCTATTTCTTGCTTGTTTACTAATCGTGCTTTTTCTTGTATAACTCTTTTAATGGATGCACTAGCAATAATGTTGGAATTTTGGCTGATAATACACTGCCATGAACCTATTCTATTTACTTTTCCAATTAATTTTCCTTGCTTTCTGGTATTATTCCATGTACAACTAAAGGGTTGTGTTGGTGTTCCTTCCTCTTTATCATCAAATTCAAGAGGGCATTTATGGGCACCATTTGTGGAAAAACTTTTGTTTTGAGCTAAAGGTCTTACTATCTCTGTTGGTCCCATAAAAACTATAAGTTTGGTGTTGTTAAGGGGTGGAAGTGTGAAGATACATTCTTCCATTCTTCCATAGGCAAGACTGGAATCTTCAGCTGGTTTGCTCCATTCAATGGTTGCAGTCAGGGCTGTCTCGTTCACAGTACCATAGCAGCAGCACAAGTAGGCAAAGACCCAGAAAGGCCAATGCAAAGATGACTCCATCTTCCATCCGTTGTATTCTGGAACAAAAGAAACACAAAGACCCTTCCTTCCTTCTTTAAACAACTAGTTTCTTTCTTTTTTATTCTCTCTTGCTGTCTTTCTTTCTGTTTTTTTTTTTTTACACTACAAATGGAAATAATGATTGTTACTATCTTATCTACTATATACATGATAACTAACTATTAATACTAACACTTATCTTATTTACCTTATCTACTACCTTATACTTATTTATGTTATCTTAAAATTCTCTAATTTCTAACCCTTCACTATCTATGGTGTTTCCATGTATTTTCATTAGGATGTCACTTCCAATGGTGCCACAGGTAACATTGAGCAAAGCCATCATTCTGAATCTATGATAGATTTTTTTTTTTCCAATTCTAACTTGGACAGGGTGACTTATTCTGATTTTTTTTCCCTACACTTCTAATGTATCCTGCTGTTGGAGGGAGAATATCCCATCTTGTTAAATTTATCATAGATAGAATGTGATAAATTTAGTCTAAGCTGAAAGTATTGAGTGGTGGTGTGCATTGTATAAATCACAGTTACTGGAATTACAAGATTCCTTGTGATGGACTCTCTAGTTAACCTCATTATGGGAGTTAGATCATGGGCCCAATCCTGTTGTTCTAAAACCTTATCATGAATTTCTTTAAATTGGGCTCCCTGTGGATACATTGCCTTTTCATTTACTTCTGCCTCATTTGCTACAGGAAGAACATGTTTGGTAATCTGTTCTTCTCTTCTTTGCTCATCCATTCTTTACTCAATGTACCTATAAGCACAAATACATAACTTACTTATATAGTCCTACATCTTTGTATTGTATACTACTTTATATTCACACTTATATTACTATAATTTCTAATACAATTATTTTAGCCTACTTGTCAGTCTATATACATTATTTTTGGAGGATTTGGACCAAGGAATTTTTCTTTAAGTTAATTAAACACTTTGACATTCTTAAGATATCAATTTTTCAGTATCCCATATGGACTTTATCCATTTCCACTAATCCGAATTTAATATTATTATTATTTTTTTATATATATATTTTTTTCCTATTTTCACCATTAGGAGGGTTGTAGCTCCCACTATTCCAGGTATCTTTGTTATTTTGATTCTTTACATGTATTATAATATTGATTATAGAGTATAATGTTGTGTGATCTATGTAACATACATGACTTATTTCCCTATTTCTTACTTTTGCATATATTCATTTAGTATTTTGGTGATCTTTTAGCAGTGGAGTTATAACAGGCCTATTATCCATGAACCTAACTGTTGGAGTCTCTTCTTTCTGGGTCCCTTTTTTTTCTTTGGTATCATTAAGAATGTCAAAGAGAAAATCCTTCCTCAACTCATCACTTGGGTTTTGTTTTTATAATAATAAGCAATTTAGTTATCTTATCTTATATCTATGGCAAAACTTATTTATTGCACCAACAACCAGCAAACTGATCAGATTTTTTTTTAAGTGGTTTACTCCCTAGTATAATGTTTTTAGCACATTGCTTCTTGTAGGTAATTACAGCTTTAGATACTTTGTTTAAGATGACTTTAAAACCTTTATAGTCTTGTTCCTCCCAAAAACCTGATGGAAATCTTTAAGTCCCTGCTGCCTGTGCTTGTGTTTCTTTTCAGCATCCCCCTGGCTAAACCCTCAAATTCTTCCCGCAACTGGAGCTATGACTACCTCTTGGGTCAAAAAGGCTTGTAATTACAGAATTGCTGCTTTAACACAACAGGGGTCTTACACTGATGACAGCCTGAATAGGGATTGTAACAATATAGCTGGAGAGTCTCTTTAAAAACTTTGTTGGGATCTGAGTCACTGTTACTAGGCATATTTATTTATCTGGACTCAGAAGTTTCCAGCAGGTATTGTGTAGCTCTAAGCATGCTTCACAATGTTCCCCACTAATGTAATGGCCAGTGTTCTAAGATCAAGCAGCCATCTTCTGGCAGTTGTCTTGAGGAGAGCATTTCCCATTCTGTGCAAGGGAGGGGCTGAACTGAAAGCACACAATCATTTTAATTACAGGGAAAAGACTATTGGGAGAAACAGGTGGTTTCTTTTAACTGTATAGTTCAGTTATGGGCTTAACTTCAATCTTTGAATATAGTAAAAAGGGGGACAGGCAATTATATGCTGTTATATACACAGTTTTCTTGTTTCTGCTTAATGGCTTTTTTTTTTCAAATCTTTTTTTTTTTTATATCTAAAAATTCACTACAAGGCTGAATGTAATTTATAGGCAGAAGATAAAATGCCTACCAATAACTGGAAATTTAAATAGATTTTTCTTTTTAGTGCTAACTAATGAAAAAGTGGCACCTGTATTAATTAGCATGTTTTGTTTGAATGCTCCCTGTTTAAACTCTACATAAACTGTAGGTGTTCCCCATCTATCTTGATCTAAATGTGCCACTAAGTCAGCATGCTTTTTGGCTGACACTGGGGAAATAGGGGGTTCTTAGCGTTCCTATTCTTGATCTTGAGGGAGAGGAGGGGCAGATGGATCTGGGCTTTCATATTTTGCTAACCTTTTTAGTATTTCTGTCATGGGCAATCCATCAATTTTTTCCCTAGGCTCATATTGTAATAACTTTTTCCATGCCCATGCTCTAACCAAATTTACTTTTTTTGGATAAGAATAAGAATCTCTTATTCTGTTTTTGGTCCACCCTTCATTTCTGTCATTTTTAATGTGTCTAAGTGGAAGGCTCTCTTTCTTTTGTGGACCACTATTTGAAAAGGTTGCTGTTGATACCCTTTCAATTCTTTTTCTAGGTGCAAAGGAGGTTTCCCTCTGAATTTCATAGAATGTTTTGGCTTTTTCCTCTATTTCTCTTAAAGATGTTTCTGCTGGGTTCATAGAGATATTTAAACTTCCTGAGGTATTTCCTAAGGTTTCAACTTGCTCAGGAATGTATGGTTTTTCTTTTACTTGTTCTTCTATTTTATTTGTTTTATCTATTCTTGATGTTTCAGTTACCTTAATAATTTTTACTGGTGCTACTAGGAGTGGTTTATTAAGATCTTTTAACTCTTGTCTTTTGATATTATACAGAGCTTCTTTCTGTGCTATCCTATCACAATCCTCTTCCACATCTTCCCACTCATCCTCATCTGTGTCTACTTCCTCATACCTCCAACGACTTGCATTGTCCTTTCCTACTGAAATTATTTCTTTACTAACTTTCCATTCCCTTCTTAGAGCCTCTACCTGTTGTAAACAATCTACCTGCCCTATCCTTCCTTTTTCCTCTACATCCGAAAACATTACCCTCATAACGGCTTGGTTGTGCATAGCTACCTCTTTCCATTTCTCTTTTTCTTTAAGCAAGTTTGCTACCTCCTCTTTTCCTTTTGCTATTTCCTTCTGAAACATTTTTAGCTGAGAAGACTGCATCAGCAGCACAGTTCTTAAATTGTTACTCTCTACCTTTAGGTTCTTTAATTGTTTGATGTTATTATCGCTTTCTTGTTGTAATTTTTGTTTTTCCTTCCTTAATTGTTTTACTTCTTTATCTAAGATTGCTGCAACTAGATGTAATCTTTGCATATCAGTCTCTTTTCTTTCTTGTTCACTAGGCTTTCCTTTAGATTTCTCCCTCTGGTCTTCCAAGCTATCTCCTAGCATTTTATAAGGGTGACTTTTACTGATGTTACAATGCTTTTATTTCTGTGCCCTCAATATCTTATAATCTTATGCTAGAAGTTTTCTACTTCAGATCTTTTCCACACCTTACTTAAGTTAATTTTAATATTATTGGGCACCTCTTTCTTTTCTAATATTATTAAATAGATTTTTTTTTTAAATGCACAATTAATTTACCTGCCATCTGGTCTTAAGTAACAACAGGGTTAGACACTTTCTAACAGGAGGAACACTGTCTGCCTTATGCAACGACAGGGTAAAAAGCTTTCTTTAAACACCGGACAGTATTTCAAACACTCACTTAAGGGCTGAGCAA
Source organism: Podocnemis expansa (assembly GCA_007922195.1). Classification (NCBI taxonomy): domain Eukaryota; kingdom Metazoa; phylum Chordata; order Testudines; family Podocnemididae; genus Podocnemis; species Podocnemis expansa. The sequence continues at coordinate 83,960,910 of ML681966.1, forward strand.
CCCATTGGAATCTTCTAGTCTGACTTCTGTCAGTAAAACCTCAAAAGAGATCCCTGGTCTCTGGAGATACCTAGAAATTCCTAAGTTAGTCCACTACCAACCATAACCTTCCGAGACTAACTATAAACCTGTCTCATCCATAGGGACGTCTCCCTCACGGTGGCCACAGGCCCTGTACCCCTCAAGCAAGGCTGTCCTATACCCTTGGCTATATTGGTTACAGGTTTGCTGGATATGGTCCTCCAGCTGGACTGCTCGAGCTAGCTTTTACTGGATACCAATGCCTCCAGTAGGGCAATTCTCTTTGGCTAGGCTTACTGGATATGTGCCTCCAGGAGGGCAATTTTAACTAAATCACCAAAGCCTACTCTCTTAGGCTTACTGGATATGTGCCTCCAGGAGGGCAATTTTAACTGAATAACTAAATCACCAAAGCCTACCAATAACTCGAGTCAAGTATTTCAGATTGTAAGTACTTAAATCTTATCAAACACTTTTCTAATACAATTGAATCAAATAAACCTTTGGATGTAATTAATTCAATTATATCAGGTAAAATTTTTTTTTAAATATACCTTTACTAATAAAACCAGTACATTTGCATTAATGCGTTTTACTTTAAATTTTTGTTTGCCAATTACCACTACTTATATGGATGCACCCTTAAAATTATTCCCTAAATTTTCCTTGATGACTTTTTAGGTATAGCTTTCCTGAACAAGAGTTATTCTAATAAGCAAAAATTAATTTTTATTTGCTGGTAGATGTTAATTCTATATATCTGCTCTTTAATTAAATTCTACTTACTGATTGATGTTATTTTTTTATAAGCATGCTACCAAATTACTGCAGTATTAATTTTATCTAATACAATTATTTATACACTTTTCCTATTTCCCTATAAAATTTAAAAAGGTTTTATTGTCTGCTGGTTGAGCGCGAAGGGTTAAAGTTAAGGTGCCGGCTTCAAAGACCGTTCACAGTCAGCACAGCAGACAAGACTCCTAGAATTTTTAACTGCACCACAACTTCATGGAATCTTTAGCGAAAACCTCCTGGCTTTATTGCTTTAGGGTCTGTGAACCTTTGTTGCTTTAGGGTCTGTGAACCCCCAAATTTAAGCGAAAACCTCCTGCCTGGCTTGCCACTTCTGTTACCCCAAGGCCGTTAACCCCTGCATCTGTGGTGAGCATTTGGGTGTGCCCTCTTTTTAGAGCTAGTGGTATGGGAGGAACCTGAAGCTTCCTTTGTACCCGTCTGGTCATGACTGGTTCATGGTTTCTTTGTGGCCAGTGGAGAGGAGGATGAGGAGCTCCTCTTTAACGGTGGCTGTTTAGTGGGAGACTTGCCAGGATCTGAAGCCAGGTGAAGTGCTCCCACCATTAGCAGAAGCTTTAGTTTCATACTGCTGTCCTTTCTAGCCCTAGACTTTAGGCTAGCACAATGAGGACAGCTGTGAGACAAGTGTCCCTCACCAAGGCACTTAATACGCTTGTCTTGGCCATCAGACGAAGGCATCGGCTCCTTACAAGCCACACAGCGCTTAAACCCTGAGACAGTCTGCATGCTGCCATCAGTTCTGTCTTCTTCTTTTCTCCTCTTTCCTTTTTTTTTTTTTTGAAATAAAGAAATAAAACTTAAACTAACTATCACGATCTAAACTAAGTATAACTATAAACTAAGAAAGAAAGATAGAATAAATGGCAAGTCTGTAAGAGACCTTGCTGCTGAAGGTCCATGTTAAGCCCGGGGGAGTAGAGAAGGAACTGATGGGGGGGGGGGCGTGTTCCAAACAGTGGCAACCACCACACGAGCCCTGAAGCATGCTCACACCCCACATTAGGTCCTGCTGCAGAAATCTCCAGTGTTAGGTGAGGGAGCAACCACACACCTACAATGGAGCAGCGGGGACACTGCTAGAAAAAGAACATTATGAACAAGAAAAAATTAACTGCTGCAGAGAACTTCAACCATAAGATCGAAAGATCTCCCTTTTCTAAGTAGAGCCAGATTTGTTAACCTATTTCCTTCAAAGGAGGAGGAACATTTTCAGGAATGCAACCACAAATTGTCCTGTTTTCTCTCAGGGCAAGGTCTACAGATCCTCAGTGTGAGACTGTCTCAGCAGTGACAAAATTCCTAGGGATAGGATAAAACAATGTCACTGAGAGGAAGGATTCCCGTATTCTAAAGGATCACCATAGTATGCAGGATCTGCCTATCAAAGCTACAGCTGAAGATTGAGTATCTATCTTGTAAAACTTGGCAAGTGTATGCAGGGATGATCAATTGGATCTTTACATATTTAACTGTAAGGGGCTTGCCTTTCTTAGCCCATAGTGCCACTACTAATTGTTATGAATGAACTCTGATGCACATTGGAGGATTGAGTCCCTTTGCTCTACATACCTCAGCAATGCATCAGCATATCCACCATGAGATAGATGATTTAGATTCCTGGCACATCTTATTCTTGAATAAAATAAGACCCCTAAGGCAGTTTTTTTTTATGTTCTTAGTTCTTTTAAGATAAAATATTGAGGCTCAGCTTACGTCCAGCACATACCACTGCTCATCCTTTGAGTGAGAATTTTGTGCACAAAAAAGGCAATCAGATTTCTTATGAAATATTGAATTTACTTTTGAAATAATGATGGGATCTGTTCTCAGAAAAACCTTATATTTGTGAAAAATGCAGCAAAATTGATCAAGTGACAAATCTTCCAACACTGACATCCTTTTTACCAAGGGAATAGCAATGACAAATTGTGATACTCACATGTAACAATAAAACTGATTTCATAGGTTCAAAGGACATCTTCATTAAGGGACTGAGTACAATGTTCAAATTCTAGAATGGAGCTCCATGAACCTTATGATGATACAATAGCTGAACTGCTCTAATAAAGCAATATATACTCTTTTTGTGGGAAATGAAAGATTTTCTGGACACTCTCAAAACTGCATACACCGTGGACACATATACTTTCAAGATATTAGCTTGCAAGCTGATATTGAAACCATTCTGGAAAAAATCCAGAACATGAGTCACTTTGGTTATGTGATGCTACTTTGAGTTTAGCCTCTTTGTTGATTTTTTCCTAGATGCTATAAGAATTTCAATGAGACAAGAGGAGATGCCCTTTCATTCCAGAAACTTCCTTTAAAAATGTCAAGATAGATTTAATTACTTGGATTCTGATGAAGAACTGGACTCTAGAAAAATAAGTCTGACCTTAGACTCAGGAACAATGGTGACTACACTGATACAATCACGAGGCTGGAGAATCATGGGTTTCTAAGTTAATGGGCGGGCATTAAGATCGCTTCCACTTCCTCCTTTCTGATCTGTATTACTTCAGGAACAATGGGTGCTGTGGAAAAAACATAAGTAAGCCCTTTGGCCATTTCAAAAATAGGGCACCTATGTCTAGGGTTCCTGGGTCTCTTTCATTTGCAAAGAACTGGTGAACCTTCTGGTTTGCCTTGGATCCAAAATAATTCAGAATCAAAACTCTGAAATTTCTGATGGTCAGTTGGAAGGATTTGTTGTGAAGAGTCCATTGTGCTTGATCATTTTTCTTCTGCTGGGCCAGTTGACCTCCACATTGCTGGTGCCCTTGACATAAAAGATATTGACAGATTGTATGTGGGCCTCCACCTACTGCATCAATGATGCTACTTCCTTTCATAAATCCTTTGATCTTCTACCCACTTGATGCCATTGCTGATGTTGTTACCCCAAACATTTGATCCCCAAAATCCAATCACTCAATTTATCAATTTTTAGACCGTCCAGCAGTCTGGATGTAATTACAATCTCAGGAGGTAACCCAAATTAGGTTATTTCGCTTAAACGGACAAATATCCAAACCCTGGGATAAATGTCCCAAGTTGGGGACTACGGCTACAGCCCACCGATCAAGCACAGACTCACAAACAACAAAGATTCAGACCCAATAATTTGTTTTGATCAAAAGCGGCTTTATTGTAGCATGTATTGTGAGCACTGACTAAAGCGCTACTGTCTCTTTAAGAAAAACCGCTACTTAACATCAAGCTTAAAAGCATTAAAATTACTTTAGGAAATTACAATATAAAGACACTGCTTAACTTAAAAACATATAAGCGCTATAACTTACAGATACAATTAACACATATATGCAACACTTTAACTTATAACTATAACACAAAGACAATGAGGTAATTAAAAGAACATTCAGCGAGTGAGGGCCAGTCACCGGCTGAATGGAGAGATCTCAATTCTTAATACTGCTCCTTAAGGTCCAACTCTGGGTTACTTGTCTCACTTAACTTAAATGAATTGCCTTAGAAAACTGCTTTAGAAAGGGCTTTGGCTTCCCCTGATACTGTTCCCTATGGGCATTCCTCCCCTCCTTGGGACCCTTTTTGCTTACCCCAAAAGGTTTGAAAAGCTGCGCTGGGTTGTAGGATCCTCAGGGAAACAGCAAGTAGGAGTTCAGGGAAAAGGAGATAAGGTAGGAGGCAAAAGAAAGGAAAAGGTGGGACAGCAGGGAAAAGAGCTGGCTAGTCCGGTGGGCCTCGCACAGCTCTGGGCTGGTTGCCGTGGCACCGTGGCTTTGGAACACTCAGGCCAGGCTGGGGTAGCTGCTAGACAAGCGGAGCTCAGGCGCGCACTGGATCGGTCAGCGGCAGGCAGGCTGGAACACTGGACAAGCGGAGCTGGAACAGTGGCAGGCAGGCAGACAGGCTGGCTGGAGAAGCCTCAAAGGCAGGGGAGCTCACAAACCTATAGGCAGTACTTGGTTGGGAGAGCATAGAGAAGCCTCAAAGGCAGCGGAGCTCACAAACCTATAGGCAGTACTTGGTTGGCTGCTCAGCTGTGAGAGCATCAAAGGCCCTTTAGAAGCCAGGCACAGAGACCCAGCTTCAAGGATAATGTCCTGAGTCACCGCTCAGAGACACAACCCTGTGCCTTTCAGAAACTAAGTCAGACAATCAGCTCTCAGAAACTGAGTTAAACTCAGCTCTCAGAGCCTAAGTCCAGAACTTAGCTCTTAGGCTTGAGTGAGACTCCTAGTGCAGTAGGTAACACAGCCAAAAGGCCATTGAAACCCAGTAAGGAGCAGGAGAAATCTCCGAAGAGCTGCTCTTTGCACTGCCTTTTTATTTGCAATTTCTGCCAATCACAGTTTCTTCTTGGCCAGTCAGAAAAAGGTGAGTTCATCTTCATCCAATTGAAAAAGGGCGACTTCATTGCTCATCTGCATATTGCATCATAAAAATCAATACTTTTGACGAGTCCTGCTGACAGGGGGTGGATACCTTAAGATACTTGATGGGAGGGGGACTGAGTGAGTTCAAAAGTTCAGAGGCTTGCCTCCATCTTGACTTACTTAGAATTTCCTGTTAAATCTGATAGTGGAGATATGTAACTTCCCCTTTATGATCTCTCCATTTTGTTTCTTGCTGAATGCTCTTTTATTTATCTATTTAATTATTTATTTAATTTTAAAACACTGTTAAATGATTGATTTATGAGTTCTTTACCCTTAATTATTGCATATTATGCCATTTTCTAGCTTTGCCATAAAGCCTCTGCTAAATTGCCTTACCATTTCTTACTCATATGGGTTTTTTATATTTTCTTAGTATTTTTATTTATTTATTTATTTTTGCTTTTTCTGTGATACTAAGGAGATGGCAAAAATCTCAGGCTACAATGTATTGTCTGTCATTAACAAAATATGACTGCTTGGCAATGCTGAAGCCAGCTGCTGAAGATCATATTTGAGTGCCTTTGGCTCTATAAAAAACGTTTTGGTTTGGTTTGGTTTTTCTGTTGCTGTTCTGAGAAGGACCCTGTCTCTTGAATGGCCAACTTCCTGGAGAATGTACCCCATCCTCCCAGACTGACATCGGTTGTTCTGACTGAGCTCTCTGGCTCGGCCATCCTTTCATGGAATCTTTCTGGACCTACTCACCAATCCAGGGGTTTCAATACAAATGATAAAACTTTCACTTTCCTGGAAAAATTGCAAAATGGTCAGGAAGGGACACCAGGGAACTTGGGAGAATTCCCCATATGCTTTGTGTTCAAGGCACTATTTCTGTGCAGGACGCAATAAACCATAGATCACTCATTAGGGTGCCTACTGATGTTCTTAGGCACCTCCTCAGGAGAAACTGCTGATCTGATTTTATCCCATTTTTGGCTGACAGAAATAATTTTGTGGGCCACTGACTCACAACATTGCAAGATGAATTATGTGTTGAGGTGGTTGAAGACAACTTTCCAAAATTTACAATAAATCTATGCAATTGCCATATTTGAATAACTGACTGAGTCACTTGAGTGCAAGGGTGTGTACAGGAATAAAAATTGATTGGTTTTAGAACTGCACTTTTTGTGTCACCACCATGGCTGTGGAGCTGAAGGACCCTGCTTTTCCCCCCTCAGCTCTGGGACTGGGGGTTGTTTTGTGCCCTCACTGATTATCGGGTAGGGCTTACCCCTGCTTGCCCCTCTTTATGCATGCCCCTGCTTGAGTGTATCCTTTTTTGGACAGGACTCTCACTTCATCCCAGAAAGGGTATCCTCTTATGCCTGAGAAAAACCACTAGAAGTGCAAGAACTTCCATGAACATTCAAGGTGCAGGTAACACTCTGAAAAGGAGCATTTTGTACAGAAAATAATCAGACACACAAGCAAATCCGAGAAACTTCCTTTGCCACTGGTGAACTGGCTCACAAAGATAGGACTCCTTCACATTGACTGATGCAAGGATTCACATTGATTAATCTGCTGGCCAATCGCTGATCACATGAACTTCAAGGTCTCTGTTTTGAATGTAGTCGCCCTTGTGAACCTGTTCAAATGTTTTAAGTCCAACAGTGTTCTGCGCCCCCCCCCCCCCCCCCGAACTCTTGGATACTAGAAATAAGATTGAGTAGCAGCTGGAGAACATCTCTGCTTCAGGAACTTTCTTTCTCTTTCTTGTGTTGATTCGCAAAAGAAGATGTATGGCCTTTAAAATATTTCACCTCTTTTTCTGAGCTCAGAACACTGGAGAAAGCAGAAAACAATAATTCAGAATCTTTGATAACTGTGAGATTATACCCTTGTGAACCATATCCAAGACTCATGGGTCCGACATGGAGAGAGGCCATTCATTGTTTCTTGAATTTTAATAGTCTTTCTAGTGTTCCTAATGCTGGAATTTGCATTTCAGGAAGACTAATATTTCCCTTTTAGGCTTAGACTTGTTCCATTTGTTTTGCTTCTGTACTTAATGGAGTAACCACAAATAGGATATTTAGACCAGTGGTTCCCAACCAGTGTGCTAGGGCACACTGGTGTGCCACAGCAACACCCAAAGTGTGCCACGAGCATCCCTGAGAGCGGGAGTTAAATTTCCCTCCCTGCTCAGCCCAGCCGTGTGAGCTGTGCAGGGCTGGGAAAAGGCAGGAACACAGTTCTGAGGCCCCCTATTTTTAGGCAGGCAGCCTTCTGGCCCCCCTAAAAATAGAGGAAGGCAGCAGAATGCAGAGTTACAGGGATATCCCTAAAAATAGCAGAAGCTGCTGGAATGCAGCATTCCAGTGGCTCCATCTTAGGCCCAGCCAGCAGAGAGCTGCAGGAGGCAAGAGTGTGTGACCCCCCCCCCCCCGCAGGATGGAGCAGCTTGCGTCAGGCAGCCTGCAAACAGCCCAGGTGAGGGCTTTGGCGGGGAGAGCTGCTGGGGGTTGTGTGGGGCAGGTGTGTGTGTAACAGAGGCAAGTGGCAGTGGATGTGTAGCAGAGGGTGTGTAGCTGGGGTTGTGAGGTAGCTGTCTGGTTGGGGGGAGTATAGCTGGGGGGATGGGGTGACTGTGTGGGGGGGGTTGTAGCTTGGGGCTGGAGGCCTGGTTCTGGCCCCTGCAGGGATGGGAGGGTCCATCACAGACAGCAGGGGGCTGGGGAAGGGGATGACAGGACCCACTGGGGTGGGAGAGAGCAGCAGTGGGGTGAGGATTTGCCCTGGGTGGCAGGGAGTCACTGTGGAGAAGGGAGAAGCAGCTGCTGTGCCATGCTACCCTGCCCTACTTTCCCACTCCCCAGGTTCCCCCCTGGACCCCCCCACAAAGCCACTCTTGTTCTCCCTTCTTCTCCTCTCTTGCCACCCTTGTGCTGTTCCCCACATGGCTGCCCTTGTCCTCTTTTGCCACCCTTGCCCTGCTGTGGTCCCCACACTCACTCCTGCCACTGCCCACAACTCCTGACCTCCCCTGTTTTACCACTCCTGCTCTGCTACCGCTACTACCTCACATAGGAGTATCGCCGAAAAACTGTGCCATGGTTCATGAATAGCCATAAGTAATTTAAGTTAATTTGAACATTCAGGAGTTTTTTAATGGTGGTGTGCCTTGAAAAATTTGAAGGTATCAAGGTGTGTCACAGCAGAGAAAAGGTTGGGAACTACTGATTTAGACCTTTAATATGGCTGGCTATCCATTTTCCCAGATTTGGAGTTAGAGAACTATATGGTCATTTTGGATTTATCTGACATTTCTGACTATAATTTGTCTAATGGCTTCCAAAATAAAGGACCTCTTTAATATTTTGAAGCCACTAACATGATTTTGCCTTGTTTAGCATGCTTCCAGGATTATAAACAGAGACCTCAATCACCACATTTGAGGCCTTCATGTGTGTTGAAAACATCAAAGCATCCCTGGCTTCGTGAGCTATGAACACTGAATCCACTGAGATTTCCTGGGAATCTTTTCTAATGGGCTCATCCTTGAGAATATCCAAGTATCCATGTAAGCTTTCACAATGTTGTCTTAAATTAGCTGGTTGGGAAAAGATCCTCTTGTTTCACATTATCCTGCAATGCAGACTTTTCGAGGGAAAGAGTTCATGTTCCTCCTGTGAGAACATCCTGACTTTCCTTGTTGATTTCTTTTTTCCTTTCTTGGACTTAGATTGAACAGACTTCCTAGTTTTCTTTTCTTTGGTGATGCCAGTGAAGATGATGATGAAAATTAATTAAATGATGCTGAAGAAGAACCAGACACATAACAATTCTATTTAATTCCTTTTATTATGCTTCATGAGCAGAACCTTTAGCCCTGGTGCTCTTTTGTGATGAGTCAGAGCAGGGATTAAAGTATGTGGGAATGCCTATGAGCACCATTCTGGGGCCCCACAAATCTGACAGGCCAGAGTTCTGGGGCCCACATTTCAGAATCTAGAAAACTCAGGCGGACCGCCCCAAGGTCACATACATGAAGGGGACCCGGACAATACAGGAAGTGGGCCCAGAGATTAGGAAGGTTCCTGGGCCTGTTAAATTGTACTTTAACCACAGGTCAGGGGTACTTGTTTTCTTGTAAATTTTTGAGGCAATTTCCTGAGCATTTTTAAACATAATTCTTGTGACTTCTTAAATGAGATGGGAGTCTGACTTAGCTGAGGAGTTCTGCAAGCCTCTTCCACTACCAGACATTTGCCCTTTTGCGAGTGGATAGCTTGGTATAAGGCATTGCATCTGCTGCTTGAGACTCACAGGATGATGGCCTCTGAGACTAAAGGTGCTTTTTGTGCCAAATCCAAGAGCTCCCTACAAATCCTGACTTCTCCTGGGGCTTAGGGAGTAAGATCAAATTGCCCAGTGAGTGAAGAGGAGACTGCAGGAGGGCACAGGCCCAAAGCTGTCTGACTAGGCCACTCATTGCTATGTCTGTGGTGGATTCAGCAAGTCCCACTTATGGTTTCCCCATGTTGGGCCAATGCCCTTCAATGTAACTACAGTAGAACCTCAGTTATGAACACTTGGGAATGGATGTTATTCATGATTCTAAAATGTTCATAACTCTGAACAAAACTTCATGGTTGTTCTTTCAAAAGTTTCCAGCTGAACATTGTCTTAAAAGAGCTTTGAAATTCTCCTACGCTTGAGAAAAATGTTGCTTTGAACCATCTTAATTTAAATGAAATAAGCACAAAAAGTGTTTCTTTACCTTGTTAATTTTTTTGTTTAAACTTTCCCTTTTTAAAAGTAGATTACATTGAACACAGTGCTAAAATACTTTATTTGCTTTTTCTCTCTCTCTCTCTCTCTTTTCTTTTGGAAGTGCATGGTCTCTGTTGCTGCCTGACTGCATACTTCCAGTACCAAATAAAGTGTATGATTGACTGGTCTCTTAGTAATTCTGGTGTTCGTAAATGTGAAGTTATACTCACCTGTGATAGCCTCTCTTCATTTTTCTGCCATCCTTCAAGACATTCCTGGCCTGGCTGTCAGCCTCCCTGATAGGGGAGTTGCTCCTGGAGACCAAACTTCTGGATCGGGGTAAGGTAGCCAAAGCTAAACACTTCTGACTTGACAAATGAGGAGACTGGAGTGTCCAAGGCACAAATGTTTTCATTCTGTACCCTGTCCAAGGACAAGACGAGGAGGAACAAAGTCTGATCTATTGTTTGGATATTTATCCTCCATCCTCTTAACCTGTTATCTAAGCTGTCAGAGTAGGGGGTGAGGTGGGCTGTGGTAATTTCCAGCATATGCTGAATTCCATCATCCTGCCAGTAGCTACTGGAGATGGGGGGAGGGGGAGGGGCTGAGGGAGTTTCCAAAAAGTGGAATAATTCCCTGCAGTTGTCCATTTAGTTTGACTAAACCCCCAGCATGGACAGACAGACTATGAACCCCACTAAAGATCTGTGGACTTACCATTAGACAAAAAGGACAAATGTAAAATTTGGTTTCAGAGGAAACTTCCTTATGAATATATATGTAATAATTTCCCAGTGAAAATAGTAGGAGACCCACTTAGAACACTTAGTATTAGACAGGACAAAGCATTAGTAAATTCATATAGATAACAATCTTGAACTAGTAGGAAGTAAGATTTGTTATTTTAAACTTCTCTAATTTTCATGATTCTATGAACAGAACTAGTAATCCCAGAATATACAATTTATAGGTATTTCATGAACAAGGAGATTATTTTATGTACTGATAACCTCTTATATATACACATGCTCTCTCTCTCTCACACACACACCTTCAAGCATTCACTTGCTAAATAAACCTAGGGAGTGAGGGAAATAATTTTGTTCTACAATTTTCATTTAGAACCTTAAATTTCCAAAGAAGACATGGTTTTTGCCCCTAAATATTCAGTCTTAGATTAAATGCAAATAAATAATGAAGGATTAGAGGTGAAAAGGATAAAGCTTACAATTAAAAAAATGTGCCCCACTTAAGTATACCTTATTTCCTTTTATGTATATATTAACAAATAAAAGAAATAATATAATCCATATTAAACTGTATGAAGTTTATGATTGTTGTAGTTTCTGTTCATCTGAAGATGTTGGCAAGGCAAAAAAGACAGTTTATCTAATATGTACAGTATTAGAAATATATACAATGCGTAATTCTTAAAAACTGGATGTAAATTGTCTGTACAAATGCTTCATGGTTATTTAGTTTGTGACACAATGCCAGTCTCAAGATGAAGAAATTGCAAACTCATTCTCATATTTGGATCTTTCTCAATGCAGCAAAATCCACTAGCTAGAGAATGAAATTATCACACTGACTAAAAACATATTGGATCTGATATTCCCATCATTATTTTAACATGCTGCCTGCTGTGTGAGTTATTATTTTAGGATCTCATAACTGATTTCTTATCAAAGCCCCATCACCATATCAACACTAAGGACTTGTCTACACTAAAAAGTTTTAATGTTGTAAGTTACAGTGATAATCAAAAAGCACTGTATTTACAATGTTTGTGCCTGTCCACACAGCACTTTTATCAGTGAAGCATATCCACATTTGGTATCTAGCTGGTATCTGTCATAGGCAGTCTTAGCAGATTGGCACTGTGGGCCGCTGCCCAGGGCCCCTGGGCAAAAGGGGCCCCACAACACTGCCCCTTTAAGTATCCAGCTGTCTGCACACTCCAGGGAGCAGCGGGGAGCTGGAGTGTGCAGCAGCTGGGTGATAAATGGGGATTGGAGGGGGCTTAAAGGGGCAAGGAGGAAGCTGCAGAGGCTGGAGGGAGCACTGGGGAAACCCCAAGGGAAAAGGGGGGAGCAGCAGGGAGTGTGCAGGGGCCTGGGGAAGAAGTGGGGAGTCTTCAGGGGGAAAAGGGGAATTGGGGGAGGTTGCAGGGGCCAGGGTGAGTGGCAGAGAGGTACGGGGGTAAGGGAAAGCAGTGGGGAGGCTGAAGAGGGAGTAGGGGGACACCACAGGGGGGAACCAGCAGCTGGGAGAGGGGAGCTTGGGGGCCCCAGTGTGGCTGGGAGGGAGGCAAAAGTCAAGGATGGGGCCCCATGCAAGGCATGGGGATCCCCCCTTTGACTTTTGCCCTGGTCCCCAGAATCCCTAAGACCACCCCTGTGTTCTAGCATCAATGGTGAGAGCACTGCACTGTGGGCAGCTATCCCACTGTGTTACTCACCATCATGTGCCACTAGTTGTGGGGTGGTGTAGATGATTGAAGTGCATCGTGAGTGCAGACTCAACAGACTCTGATGCAGTGATTTCTGTCCAATCATTCCATGGGTTTCCAGCTGCATTTTGTGGAATGTTTAATGGCCGCAGTTTCCTAAGTGCCTGCCATCTCGTCTGAAACGATGGATCCTACACCGTGTTGTCTAATTTTTGGATGTTTAGTAATTTGTATGGCGTTATAGGTTTGCCAAAGGATCTGATCAGAAGATAATGAGGTTGTCCCACAATCAAGCTATAGAGTTTTTACAAGGTCTCCTGGGGGTGCAAAACAGGAATGCTCATACTGATAACTTCATCTGTATGATTTTATAAGGTTTTATTAAGACACTATTAACTGATAAATGAATGATTAAAAGAAAATGAATAATCAGATGGATAATTATTAAAATTATAATTTTGTTCTGAGGCACATGACATCTATTGCCGTGCTGTGTGCTTTGGATTAAAATACTCACACCCTTCCCCGATGATCTGGTTGTGAGATTATCTGGTTCCTCAACTCCTACACTGAGGGATGGAAAGCTTGACTGTGCTAGGCTATGTCTGTACTACAGGGCTTTATTAAGCTGACTTAGAGCAGCCACACTCACAATGTCAGGAGACTGCCACTGTCCACACTGGCAGCTGCCAGGTTGTCCTAGGAGTGGTGCATTGTGGGGAGCTGGCCCACAGTGCACCACAGCAGAGATGCCTCTCTCTCCCAGCCACTCCTTTACGACAGGAAGTGAGTGACCACACCACCCTCCATACTGTGTATGGCGACAGGGAGCCCAGGGAGGTCAGGGAGCCTGACATAGCCTGGAAATGTGCCAACACAGCACTCCACATCCTCCCTGCATTGCCTTGACCCCTCCAGCTCTGGACCAGGTGCTGCTAGGCAACTGCCAGCGCAGGGGCAGGGCACAGCAGTTGTTAAGATTCAAACACTGGGAAACAGCACATAGAGGAAGGTGAAGTCAAATCACCTGGTGTAATGGGAAAAGAATTCATAACCATGACTTAATCCTGCTTTCACACAATCTAATCTAAAAGAAAAAGCAACTTTCTTTCTTTCTTTCCATGTGCTGTTTCCCAGTGTTTGAATACAACTGCTTTAATTTGCTGTTACATTGTGACCTGATCCTGTGTCTCTCACCAGTGGTTTTCAAACTTAGGGTCGGGACCCATTTCTGGGTCACAAACCCTCAGGTACTGGGTTATGGCGCATTCTGCTGTTCCTGCTGAAAGACTAGAATGCTTTGCTGAAAAATGTAATTGTTGGGTCATGGACACAAATTATTTTTTTTCAACTGGGTCCCAAGAAAAAGAAGTTTGAAAACCACTGTCTTACATTCCCTTGGATTTATTTTCCTCCCATTCTGTAAGTTCCCCCCATCTTCAAACCATCTGACGAAGTGGGATTTTCTCCCATGAAAGCTCATGTGATAAATAAATCTGTTATTCTTAAACAGTGCTGCAGGACTCCTTGTTTGTTTTCCAACAATAGCAGGGGGGTCGGGCTGAGAAGGGGAGAGAGTATTCTCCCCAGGACTTGAAATTAGGGGGGTAGGGGGAGATGTAGGGGGTGTTGGGGTGCTCACAAATTGGTATAACACTGTTACTATCTGGTAACTGGGGTGGGTGTTGGGAAATTCGGAGGGGGTATGGGGGGTGTTAGAGAAATCTCTGGGAGAGACAGGCAGGGTCGTGCTGAGAAGGGGAGAGACACGCGGGGCCAGACTGGAGATGGGTAAGGGGAGAAAGAGACACAGGGGGTCGGGCTGAGAAGAGGAGACATGCAGGGATGGGCTGAGACGGGGAAAGAAACTTGATCAAGTCGGGAAAAGGAGAGAGACGTGGGGTCAGTCTGAGAAGGGGAGAGAGGCAGGGTCAGGCTGAGAAGGGGAGAGATGCAGGGATGGGCTGAGACGGGGAGAGATGCAGGGATGGGCTGAAAAGAGAGGAGACGCTGGATTAGGTTGGGGGAAAGAGAGAGATGTGGGGACGAGCTGAGAAGTGGAGAGATGCAGGGACAAAGTGAGAGGGGGAAAGATGCCACATCAGGTTGGGCAAAGGAGAGAGATGCAGGGTTGGGCTGAGAAGGGGAGAGATGCAGGGTCAGGTGGAGAAGGGGGGGAGATGCCAGATCAGATCGGGGGAAGGCGACATGGCCTGTAGTCCTAGGATGCAGGGCTGCAGGGCTGGGGTTAAGACACAGCGGGTTTTGATGTGTTGCACACAGCTGGGACTGCTCCCAACTGTGCTGTGCCTTCTCTACAGCCCCCACCCCCGTGTTTCAGATAGCTACGTGGCCAATTAAGTCAGCTAAAGCCAACTCCTGGGTTACACTGGCTTAAGTCAACTTAATAAAGTCAACTTAACTGCTGCGTCGACTTTACAAGTGAGAGTTATTAAGTCGACTTAAGCAAATCTCGCATGGGGCTCTTGAATGAATAAGCACAGCTTGCAGAACTCGGCTTATACGCAGGTCAGAGAAAGGAAAGCAGCCCCAGCCTAGGAGTTTTAAATCTCCTGCTCTGAGCATGCTCTCAGCATGCTCGGGGGCGGGGGGAAGCCTCAGCCTGTGCATATGTAACCCATGTGCATAAAAAGGTGCACTCTCTTTCAGGGATCCCTTATGGCTGGGTTACGTTGCTGCGAAGATTTTGCAGCCCAGAAACCAGAACCTTCCTGTGAGAGGGTGTGGGAGCACCTTGAGCATGCTCCACAAGTTTTATTGTTATGCTGGAGTTGCATGTCCAGGGAGAAGCCTGAGAGGAGCAGCCTGGAGAGGAGCAAACAGAAAGCTGCAGAGTACATCAGCTAAGGGATTCAGTGAAAGGAGCTGAGCAGGAGTGGACTGCAGGATGTTTTCTCCCTGCTTTGGACTGCTTTGCAGGGGAGTTGTCTGCAGTGGAACTGAGAGTTGGATGGCCAGTGACCTGATTGAATGGTGCTGGCTACACAGGAGGAAGAAAGGACTGCATGGCATCTGCCTGAAGATTCCTGCAGCTAGAGAGGATGAGGATTGGTTACGTTCTGCATTCAAGCCTCAAGGACTTAAAAGACTGCAATTGAGATAAAGGTGACTCCACCTGAACTTTGGGACTCTTGGGTTTCTTACTGTTTTGTTTAAATTCATCATGTTTTCTTAGAATAAGGTTTGTTTAGTTAGTTAATAAAGTTCATTGTTATGTTTATGCTGAGTAGTAGTTTAATGTGGGATGGGAACTCTGAGCAGTCTTCACTGTGAGTCCTGTACAGACTGGATCCTGCCTCTCCAGCTGCTTTCTGCAGAGGTTTCTCTGCTAGGCACTGGAGGGGGGCAAGTGAATGCATTGGAGCCCACCCTAGCAGGTTACACATAGCCGCCAGAGCAGCCATATTGGATGCTCAGCCCCGGCCGTGCTTAAAGTAGGGGGAGTGAGCCCCAGCTTGTGCCTAGCTGAAGGAGTGGCCAGGTAAGGAGGCCCTGGGGAGCCAATGTCAGGGCCTGAGGTTTAGGGAGGGGGTTGGGATGGAGGGCAGAAGCAGTGGTATGGTCAGGATGGCAAGGAGAAGCGCAGCATGGTTGAGATGGTGGGGAGAAGGGTGGCATGTTTAGATTTTCTCATAAGCCCTAATGTGCTTTACTCATTAAAATAAAATCACATTTTACAAGTCCTTCTAAACATGACGTTGAATAATAAGAAACAAAAATACAAAGAAGCAAACAGATCATTTACTGTATAGGCCTAGTTTTCATGGTAATCTTAAGTAATTATTAGAATCCAACATTAGTAGGATCAATATTTGCCCTCTTGTTACGATAAAATTAAAGTGTGCAATGAATTATAAACTTAGTAATTTTGGAGTAGGTAAAAGTATATGGCTAAATGCCTCTGTGCGGCTCTCGAAGGTTTAGTAATTAACTTGTGTGGCTCTTGAGTTCCATAAGTTTGTCCCCCCCCCCCCTTGTAATAGCTTCTCAATGTGACCAAGGCTTTGTTTAAGTTGATTGAAGGAGCTTTAATTCAACTTCAGTAATGCAGACATATGCTAGAGAGCTATCTGTAATACTAAGTGTACACTGACAGCAAAGATTTTAGCTTAAGGAAGAAGTAGCTGATGATCATCACACCCTAGTAATGTAGTTTGCCCTTTTTATATCCTATACATAATATGGGTCCTCCTTCTAAGTCCAAACTTGGCTTCTTTACCCACAAATTGTTAGGGTACACTTATTCTCTATGCTGGTAGGTTCATGCATATTAATAATGCATTCATATCCATTCCAGATGGTTCCAGGCAATTTGCTCATCTCACCTTTGTTACTTCTGACTCTTTCTGTGGGTTTTGTGGTGTACTTGTGATATTTATTTGGAGCCTAACTAGGCAGACCCCGCACGCTCCACCCCCCCCACCCCAGCTTTGATGCCTCCTGACTTATCTTGGGTGATAACATCATAACCACATATGTAGTTTATCATTACTTCTCTGGGAAAAAGGACCTGAACATATGTATGCTCACTGCTTCAGCTTTTCATGCAGGATGTGGCTGGCATGATGTGGCCACTCTGCATTCCAGCTTTAACACTTGAACATGAACCTTTGACTCTGTTATAACTACAAACCTTAAATCTATAAGGAAAAGTATGTACATGCAGGTAAGCAGGCTACTTCTATAGGCTATAACTGCTCTCCATTGCAGTTGTCAGTGTTCTGAATTCATCACAGCTAATCATATCATGAGCTCTCAATTGAAACTGGAATATTAGGCGCCTGACCCACTGTTTGCCATGCAAACAAACAATATTGGATTACTGTTTGCATTCATGGAGCACCTGTACACAGTGCAGTGCTGCTCTTGAGCATGTGAAACAAGCACTGACTGATAGGATTACATTGCTATGCAGGTTTGGTATGACACAGAAGCATCATTGCCCCTGGGAAGGAGCCGGGGCATGGCCCCAGGCTCTGCCCCCTGGCTGCAGGCCATGCCCCTGGCCCCAATTCTGCTCTTGTGCCTGGTCTGGCCTTACACGCCTGCTGCCGCCAGCCTGGCTCCAGATCCCTGGCTGGGGACAGGGCAGGGAGCGGCAGCTGCCACCGCATGCAGCCTGGCCTTGGACGGAGCTGGAAGCAGCAGCTGCTGCCGCAGGCAACCTGGCCCTGGATCTCCAGTCAGAGATGGGGCTGGGGGAGGCAGGAGCCCTGTGTGCCAGGTGCCAGCAACGCCCCTGGTATGACAAAGAGTGACTGCAGAATTTTTGAATGTGCAAAGCCACCTTCACAGAAATCTGGTGTTTTCCTGTGGCATAGGGACACCAGAACAAGAGCTGCCTTTTTGATGGAGAAGAGCTGCCTTTTTGGTGTGTTGATATTATGCCATGTGGAAGCTGGCAACTCCAGACTGCTATCAGGTTGCTAATCAGTTTGGAGCCGGGCAGTTCACCACTGGAGCTGTGTTATTGCTAGTGTGCAGAGCCATTAATCACATTTTGCTATAAAGGACTGTGAGTCCTGGAAAGAGCATGAAATGGTGGATGGCTTTGTAGTCATGAGACTTCCTAACTGTGGCAAGGCAATAGATAGCACGCATGTTCCAATTTCCGACCAGCTTGAAAAAGAGTACAACAGTAGAAATGGTTACATCTCTATGAAACTGCAGATGTTTGTACACCACTGTGGGTGTTTCACTGACATCAATGCAGGTTGGTCAGGAAAGATGCATGATATAAGTATCTTCAGGAACACTAGAATCTATATAAAGCTGCAAGCAGGGACTTCTTTTCCAGACCAAAACATTCCAATGGGGGATATTGAAATGCCTTTAATAATGCTGAGAGACTCAGCCTACCCTTTACTGCCATGACTCATGAAGCTTTATATGGGCAACCTAGATAGTGGCAAGGAGAGCTTCAATAACAGGCTGAGCAGGTGCGAAATGACTATTGAATATATGTTTAGCAGATTAAAAGTTTGATGGAACACATTTGTGGGAGGCGAGGCCTTAATGTAGAAAATATTCTCATGGTTATAGACTCCTATTGTATGTTCCCTAATATCTGTGCTAAGAGTGAAAAGTTCCCCCTCAGGTGAAGTGTGCAGGCAGATCATCTTGCCAATGATTATGAACCAAATGTCAGAGCTATTAGAGGGACACAATGGGAGGAGAGGGGGATTGGAATCAGGGAGACCTTGAGGAACTATTTTGACAATGAGCACCAACAAGGTGTCTTTGTAAATAGCACTGTGCCAGGTTATGATGGCTATCCGACTTCCAACATGCACTCACTGTGTGCAAGAAACAAATAAAGATTGCTTATTCTGTACAGAGTATGACTTTATTAAATAATAATACTTATTATTCACAGCACACACAAAAAGCTGAGCTGGAGAGGATAAAGCAGTGAGGGGAAGTGTGAGCTATGACAGTGTGGGGTATGTCCAGCTATCATTCTGGAAGCTACATAAAGGGGTAAAGTTAACAGGCTAGTACGGATTTTGGTAGGGAAGCATGCTTGCATTGACTGGGCGGGGGGGTAAGCATGCATGAATTCAGGCTGCAGTGTTATGAGTGACTTTACCAACTCTGTTTGCTCCCCCATGGCTTTTATCAAGCATTTGTGATTCACTATCACTCACTACTCATTTTCCCTCCTCTCCTGCCCATCAATTGTCTAATTTTCAGACACAGTATGTCTCCAAGCCATTTTTTCTTTTTTTGGGGGCGCCCCCCCCCCCCCGCAGGCAACTGGAGGAACTCTTGGAACATCTCTTCTTTCTTCTCTATGTTTTTTTTTATCATCACTGTCGGGCACCGAGCACATGTGTGAGTGTCTCCCCTCAAGGGCACATCTATAGAAGTACAATAAACGATCAACAGAAGCATGACTGCCAATGCAATAGCCTCATTGATGCACTACTGTAAAACACACTTTTCTCACTGTTCCTGGCAAGTTTGCTGTTTGACAATCAGCCACGGCATGGTGAGTTGTGCCCACAGACAGCAGGAACTCAAGCTGGAGGAAAGGTTCTGGTTTTGTTGTTTGGGCTATTGCTGCAGGGAAGTGGGTAAACAGGGATAAAATTTGAAATTGTGCCACCATTTTCCATAGGTGGAAGCCACAGAAACCAATATTTTGGTCCTGAAAGTAAGCAGGGATGCTTAAGTGCGTTACCTTTACATAAGTACCTTCAAATCAGGTCCCTATGCTGCCGCCAACGTGCCACTTTGGTCCCTACAGAAACGTGATTGTCAGCTGGCATGGGAAAGTTTCCTAGAATGGGGAAAAAAAGAAAGCAGCTCTGCTGAGGAATCTCCACTAGAGGATTGATGAGCCTCTTCCAGAAAGTTTACTAGAGGTCTTACTGAAGTATTCCTGTGAAGTCTCAATGTGTATTGTAACAAGTTCCAGAGAGGTAGCTGTGTTCGCCTATTTCAGTGAAACATACAAGGACTCCTGTGGCACAGGACTCTTTGTTTGTTTCCATACGCATTAAAACTTTTCTGCTGCACTGCCTAGCTGAACAGGGGAATGGGATGCACATGCCAACACAGCAACTCTTGTGTATTTCTATTACTTCAACAAGATATATAATGCACCAAAGCAAAGGACAGGTGTATCTCATGCCACCAAGCAGCATCAGCTCAAAAAAATCATTAACCCAAGCTCCCCTCTCCTGCATCCTGCACTCCAAAACTGGAGGTCTGGGACTAGCTCAGTCCCTCCTGGGTAGAGAAGTCCTGGCTCCCAATGTCAGCAAATGACTTGGTCTCCTACTTTGTATCGTCCCCATCATCCATAACTTCTTTGTTGGGGTTGACTGAAGTTTCCACTGCCCCCGGGTCCACAGAGGTATCCATAGGTCTCTGGGTGAAGTAGATGGGGTTGTGGCTGAGGATAGCTTCCAGCTCCTCATAAAAACAGGAGGTCCTTAGCTCTGCACCTGAGCAATGGTGTGATTCCCTAGCTTTTTGAAACCTCTGCAGCAGCTTTTTGATTTTTGCACAGCACTGCAGCATGCCCTGTTCATAGCCCTTCTCTGCCACTAAATAAGAAATCTGACCATAGACATCATAGTCCTTTCAGCTGGAGCAGATCTTGGACTGCACAGCCTCATCTCCCTAAATGCCAATCAGATCCAGAAGCTCCCGTATGCTTCAAGTGGAACAGTGATTAGTGCTGGTGCATGATCAGCTGGAAAGATAAGTGAAATTTCTACCCCAACCAAGACAGAAACAGAATTTCAAAAACTGCAGGGCAGCAGAGTTCAAACTAACTTCCACAGTGGTTATGATGGACACTGTGCAACACTTTCTAGAGGCCGTTTACTGAGACATAACCAAATGCAGTGTCTCCACTGGTGTTTTGTTGCTAAAAATTTGGTGTGAAAAGCTCTACATCTTTTGTCAAAGTGGTTTTATTTTGTCAGAAAATCAGGAGAGTTGGGTTCACTGGAGTGAGAAGGGCGAAGGATGTGTGTGTGATTACAGTATGCACACCACCACTATTTTGGCACAAAAAGCTGACTTTGGTCAACAAAACTCTCTAGTGTAGACCAGGACACAAACACAAATCAAGAATGAGATTTAAAAGCTCCTTTCAAGCAGAGGTGTAGCTATAAATGTGCACGGGTAGGCCATGGTCCACCCACTTTGAAAGGAGGCCCACTCAAGCTGTGCTTTAACTACTTTGGCAACTGAAGTGTTCTCCTTCGAGTGCTGCTCACATCATTCAGTTACAGGTGTCTACGTGCTGCAGCACACGGTAGCTCTGAAAGTCTTTAGTGTTAGCCTGTCAGGTCAGGGTGCACAGCCAAAGCCCCCTCCATGCCACGGCTGTGGCTATATAGGTGACTGTGACCCTGACCCTCCCAGTTCCTTTTTCTGCCATCAGCGTCGGTTTGGATCAGTGTTATCTTGTGAAATGCAAGGGCCTGTCTTTTCACGCGAAACTCGAAATGCCAGGATTCAAGCTGTGCTTAGGATACTGCAAGGCTTTCCTGATAGACGATCCGCACGAGAAGTGCCTTGCTTGTTTGGGTGAGTCCCACATCACAGCGGACTGCCCCATCTGCCGATCCTTCAAGCGGAGGACTCAGCTGGAAAGGGAGTCGCCTCCACCTAATTTCAGGGACTGGAGCCGCTCCGCTCGAAAGCGGCCGAGCCACCAGTGCTCCGCCGGACCCTCGATCAGCCCAGGCTCAAGATTTTTGCCAATCCCCAGTACCAGGCCCAAGATCTCGGCCTTCCATGGCACCTTCTAGGCACTGACCTCGCCTGTCTCCCAGTAGCCTTCCAGCTGCCCTGGGCAGGGCGCCAGCTCAGGCACCAGCTCGTCAAGGGCATTTAAATTCGGCTTCGGTGCGGAACAAGAGGCAATCAGCCACAACAGCATTGCCACCCTCAGTGCCGCTGGACACGGCACCGCCCACAAGTCCGGCACCACCACCAAGCCCGGTACCGCTGGAACCAGCACTGTCGCCAATAACCTCACTTCTGGTACTGTCACGTCCGGTACTGTCGGACTTGGCACCGGCAACACCTACACTGATGCCGGCAGCATCCCGGGCCTCCTCACCTCTCTCCGACCTGGCACCATCAAACCCGGTACCGCACCCAAGCTCTACGGCTCCGCCTCACTGCTTCTCTGAGGAACTCTCAGTACCGGATTGCCAACTATCGGGGGAGAGGTCATCCAGGTCATCCTCAGAAGACCGCTTTCTTCCCACCCAGGAGGAGCGCCCGAGAAAGTGAGCCCGCAAAAGCTCTGTCTCACTGAGCTCGTGGTGAAGGCACCCATCGGGGAAGCACTTGCCCCCCTCATAACGCCTATGCCGCCATCGAGGTCCCCGCACAACGAATGGATCCTCATCTGGCTGAACATGACGGCAGACGATACCTCCTCCCGTTACTCTTGTTCACCTGCACCGGAGTCTTCGGATTTCTCCGATGACAAGCTGGACCCTGAATCTACACAACGAAGCAGATCAAGGGCCCCATCATCTTCATCGCCCGATGAGAGAATAAGCAACATGTCCACCAACAGCGAAGGGGATCCTTGTGTTGAACAGAATCTTCTCCGCTGCATGGTGGCGAACCTGAAGCTCAAGCTAGGGGTGATCCAGGTGGAGGATGACTCCCTTTTTGACGCATGTCATTGAGCCCCGACGGCTAAGGTCGGAATCCCCTTGCACACTGGGGTGTTCCGCATTGTCCAGGAACACTGGCAGACGCTGTCCTCGATTCTGCCAGTGTCCAAAGTAGCAGACAAGAAATACTCTGTCTTCCTGGAAGGTTTTCCCTTCCTGTTTCATCACCTGGCTCCAGGGTCCTTGGTGGTCGACACTGTCAACCAAAGGGAGAGACAAGGCCAACCTAGCACCATGCCCAAGAACAAGGAGGCAAGCAGGCTCGACCTGCTCGACAGGAAAGTTTACTCCTCTGCCGCCCTCCAGCTGTGCATCTCAAACCATTCAGCCTTGATGACATGCTACATCTTCAACCTGTGGGAAGCTCTACGAAATCTCCAGCTGGCCATTCCCAAGGATCACCTGAGAGACTTTGAGGCTATGCTGGACGAGGGAGAGAGAGCGTCCAGACATGCGCTTGCGGCAACGTGGGATGCAGTGGACACAGCAGAACGCACAATGGCATCTCCAAGGGTGATGCGCTGACTGGCCTGACTCCAGAACTCTGGCCTCTCCATGCAGATGTAACAAATTATTCAGGACCTTCCATTCGAAGGCCCTGACCTCTTTGCATCTTCCACAGACATGAAGCTACAGGGTATGAAGGACTCAAGGGCCACTCTGAGGTCCCTCGGGATCTACACCCCACAACCTGTTAGGCGTTCCTCGAAGTTGCACAAGCTACAACAGCAGCTACAGCAACTGAAACAACAGCTGCAACTGCAGACCCAGTTTCCGAGATCCCTCCAGTTTCCCCAGTGCCACCTCAGAGACCTGGACAAGGATAAAGGCCGGTCAGGTAAAGGGGGTAAGCTGGGCGCCTCCCAGGCAGGGAGGTGCGGACAGGGGTCAGACCATTCGTCAGGCTGCAAACAGCGTTTTTGATGGTTCCTCTGAGGGCAGCGCTCCACAACCCCTGTTCTCCCCCCACCACCTCTGCCACTTCGCTCCACGATGGGCCCAGGTCACTTCGGACCAGTGGGTCCTCGACACAGGGGCAAAAGGATACCACATTCAGTTCCTCTCAACCCCCCAGGACAGGAAACCGTCCCCTCCCATGATAAAGAAAATAAAACTCCACATGATCTCCCTACCGCAGATCATCCCCTCCCTGTCCCCAGGACTGTGGTTCGCAGCCCTCGACCTAAAGGACGCTTACTTCCACATAGCCATTCGGCCCCACCACAGGCGGTTCCTCAGGTTTGTAGTGGCACTACGCCATTACCAGTTTACCGCCCTCCCCTTCGGATTATCGCTAGCCCCCAGGGTGTTCACAAAGTGTGTCGCATCAGTCGCAGTGTTCCTATGCAGGAGGGGTGTAAGAATCTACCCCTACCTGGACAACTGGCTCATAATGGGCAAGTCAAGTCGACAAGTACAAAACCATGTCGACATGGTAATGAACTTGTGCAAGTTCCTGGGCTTCTGCATAAACTTGGAAAAGTCCAAGCTTTGCCCCACTCAGGACACAGAGTTCATTAGGGTATGCTTAGATGCCCGGCAAGGCATCGCATCCTTGCCCCCGTCAAGATTTCGGTCCATCTGCACCACCATCAGAGAGCTCCATGTGCCCGGACTGACCACAGCACACAGATGCATGCAGCTCCTGGGGCACATAGCAGTGGCCACATCGGTAATCCGAACAGCCCACCCGTGGATGCGACCATTCCAGCTCTGGTTTGCCACAAGCTTTTGACCAGAAAGGGACTGTCTCGAGAAGGTAATCTCGGTACCCCAACATGCCCTGGAATCCCTCCAAATCTGGAGGGACCCCGCCTTCATGATGGGGGGAATCCCGCTCAGGGAGTCCAAGCCTGCAGTGACCCTGATAACGGATGCCTCCAACTGGGGGTGAGGCGCCCACCTGTCCAGAGGCCTCTCCACGCAAGGTGCCTGGAGCCCCAAGAACAGCTTCCTCCACATAAACGTGAATGAGCTCAGGGCCATCAGACTGGCTACATGACATTCGTAGACCAGATCCAGGGCAGAGTGGTCCAAATCCTCTCAGACAACACAGTAGTTGTGTTCTACACAAACCGCCAAGGGGGAGTCTGCTCTTCGGCCCTATGCGAGGAAGCGACCAAGCTCTGGCAACTGGTGGTAGACCATCACTTCACACCAACTGCTGCCCATCTCCCCTGGGTGGGCAATGGCATAGCGGATTCACTCAGCAGAAAGCCACTGGCGAATCACGAGTGGTCCCTCCACAATGAGGTTTTCTCCCTGCTGACAACCAGGTGGGGAACCCCTTAGATCGACCTCTTTGCCACAGTGCAGAACCACAAATGCCCCCGGTTCTGCTCCCTCCAAGGTCGGGAGAAAGGGTCTCTCAGCAATGCCTTTCTCCTCAACTGGTTGGGAGCCCTAAAATATGTCTTCCCGCCCATTTCCCTGATTCACAGGATGCTTCTGAAGGTCCTCACAGAAGAGGCACTCATCATCCTGATAGCCCCAGACTGGCCCAGGCAACACTGGTTCCCTCTCCTTCAAGACATATCAGCGAGGACCCCGCTCTGCCTCCCATGGTGGGCGGACCTTCTGACACAGAACTCGGGACGCCTTCGGCACCCCAAACCAGGCCTTCTGCACCTGACAGCCTGGATGCTCTCTGGCTCAGCGAGCAAGAGAGACACTGCTCAGATAGAGTTAAAAAGGTCCTGGTTAGTAGCAGAAAACCCTCCACCAGGTCCACCTACATGGCAAAATGGAACCATTTCTCCACTTGGTGCTGTGATAAAAACATAGACCCTATCTCCACACCAATTCAGGTAACCTTAGATTACCTTCTTGACCTAAGGGAGAAAGGCCTATCTCTGTCCTCGTTGAAAGTGTATTTGGCAGCAATCTCGGCCTTTCACCAAATGACAGATGGGGCCCCACTCTTCTCACACCCCATCTGCCATAGATTCCTGAAAGGAGTGGAAAAACTTTTTCCCCACATCCATATCCTCACTCCGCAGTGGGACCTGAATGTGGTGCTACGGGCTCTGACAGAACCGCCGTACGAACCCTTAGACTCAGCTACCCTGCTTGTGCTGTCCTGGAAGGAGGCTTTCCTGGTGGCCGTTACATCGACCAGAAGGGTCTCAGAGCTACGAGCCCTATCCTCTGAACCCCCACATACGGTTTTCTTCGCAGACAAGGTGGTCCTCCGTTACCACCCCTCGTTCTTGCCCAAGGTTGCCACCCCTTTCCACATGGATCAAGAGATCTGCCTGCTGGTCTTCTAACCAGACCCTCAGGTGACAGAAAACCAGAGACAGTGGGACACCCTGGATGTGAGGAGAGTGCTCCTAATCTACATTGAGCACACCCGATCCTTCCACAAGACCTCCCAACTGTTCATGGCAGTGGCAGAACGCATGAGAGGTTCTCTGGTATCCTCCCAATGCATCTCCAAATGGATTGTGAGCTGCATTAAAGACTGCTACGGCAGGTCAAACACGCCTCTCCCAGAGACTGTGAGAGCCCACTCTACCAGAGCTCAGGTGTCTTCCACAGCCTTCCTCGCTAAGGTCCCAATCCAAGAGATCTGCAGGGCCACTACGTACTCGTCGGTACATACCTTCACGATGCACTACGCCACTGCCCAACAGGCGAGAGATGATGCCGCCGTGGGCAGAGCTGTACTCAGTGTGGGTAGACTGTAACTCCTCCCACCATCCTTGGGTACGGCTAGCAGTCACCTGTAACTGAATGATGTGAGCAGCACTCGAAGGAGAACAGTTGGTTACTCACCGTAACCGTCCTTCTTCGAGATGGGCTGCTCACATACATTCAGGTCCCTCCCACCATCTCCGCTAACGGAGTTGGCAAAGGTATATGGGACTGGGACGGTCAGGGTCACAGTCACCTATATAGCCGTGGCGTGGAGGGGGGGCGTTGGTCATGTGCCCTTACCTGACAGGCTAACGATAAAGACTTTCTGAGCTACGGTGTGCTGCGGCACATAGACACCTGTAACTGAATGTACGTGAGCAGCCCATCTCAAGGAAGGATGGTTATGGTGAGTATCCAACCGTTGTTAACTGAAGGCTCCCTGAAATTCCTGCTTCACGTGACCAGAAGCAGGAAGTTTGGAGGGCACTTTTTTTTTTGGCTAGCCCACCTGTGTCAGTCACAGGCCCAGCCAAAAAATCACTTGACTATGCACCTGCTTTCAAGACAAAAAAGAGCAACATCTGAGAGCTGCAATAAAGACAGCAGTCATCAGACTAGGCTTGTACTCACAAAATAAAACAAATAAAACAAAGAGGAATGACAATAGATGGAAGCGTTCCTTTGGAAGATAAAGCTGATGAATAGTGCTAAATCAAGGCTACTGAATGTCAGTTTGGGTGAAGGCAGGAGAATAAGCCATAAACAGAATTTGAAGTTATACTAGGTAGATGATTTCCTAATATAACATGTTAAGATTAACATTCTCACAATCACATTCAAATGTTTATAATCAAATTCTTTGGTGCTTTACGGTATGGACAAAGGATGTACAATAGTGTATTAAAAATAGTATCCTATCAACATATTTAAGTTTCATTTAAATAAGTGTTGTACTACAGAAATGGCATGGCCCTTGAGTGTGTAATGTCATAGCTGATTTTACATCTAGCGCTACTCTCTATTCACATTTATAAACCCTGTCCTTGTAGAACTGGATAATAATGAGTGGAAGGAAGCACAAATCAGGAATACAACAAAAAACAGTAGAGAAGGAAGGTGGACACCATGGGTATGTCTACAATGACAATAGCAAATTCACTGCTATCGGATCCATTATTCTAGATCAACTGAGCAAGTCAGTAAAATTGCTCTGTCAATCCAAGTTCTAAAGAGGCAGTTCCAATGCGACATCAAGCTTTCAAAGAGAAATAGCTGAAATTCGAATAATATGTAGATTGTGTGAAAGCAGGGCTGAATCGTGACCATGGATTCTTTTCACATTATAACAGGTAATTTGACTTCACCCTCCCACTGTATGCTGTTTCCTAAAGTTTGAATCCTTACAAATGTTCTGATTTGCTGTTGCAGTATGACCTGATCCCATGGCTTACACTTCCCTGCATTTATTTTCATTCAGTTCTGCAAGCTCTCCCCCTTCAAAGCTTCTGACAAAGTGGGATTTTCTTCCACAAAAGCTCATGCGATAAATAAATCTGTTAGTCTTTAAGTGCCACAAGACTCCTTGCTTTTTCTGTCAGTCCAGAAGCCAATCTAGAAAAGCACCCCCTCAAGTGGTGTACCACTGTGTGGATGGGAATGCATTTCCTGCCACTGCAGCACCGTGAAGACAGCACACTAAATGAAAATTAACAAAGATGATGGGAATTACGCAAGCTATTTAGAGTAGCTTGCAGAACTCCCATCAACTGCAGCTAAATTTTGGCAGCAGAGGAGACTGGACCTAACTGGGGTGAACTTTATTTGGTGTGTGTTTTATATAAACTCAATTTTGAAAGCAAGAGTTTGTTAACTGAGAACAATAAGAAATGCAGAAATAAAAATACCAGCTTTGTGTACAATAAGGATGCATTTAAATCTTAAGTGAATGAGGCACTATGTACTGAGACACAGCTAAGTGAAATTTCTAAGGACCTATGTATATACAACCTCAATATATAAGTGGATATTAGATATTCGTGGGTATGTGTACTGTACATAAATGTAACAAATAAGGAGTCCTGTGGCACTTTTAAAGACTAACATATTTATTTCATGAGCTTACATGGAAGAAAATATTCCTGTATCTTAAATCCTTGGCTTACTGCCACTTTTCATTACTGCAGAAGCATGCATCAGCCTGCATGACTTACAAGTTTGGTAATATACAGAGTTTTATTAATAGCTGGCAACATGAATGACATCACTAAGCACACTGGGGCCACTGCATGCTGGAGGCTACTACCCAGCTAGCACTTGGTCCATCACGTTGCAATAGAGACAGAAATATCCTGCTTTTATTCTGACGCACCAGTGCATTTCATCTTGGTAAAAGTGTAGAGGGAGCTGAACCAGATAATACTTTCTGGCCATGCATTTCTTTGCTTGAAGGCCTCTGAATCTGAACAGATTAAAGGGAAATGCCCTGAGCTTTGGAAGGACATTTTCACTGCGCGGGTGGAAGATTTCACAGCCTATGTCTGAGGAAGCCAGAGTTTTGAGCAGTAACTTTACATCACCCTTTTATCCTTTGGCCACCAGGAGCGTCGCTGCCCAAGGAAGGACCTGGGGCACTGGCCCAGGCCCTGCCCTCTGACCGGAGGCCACACCCCCAGCTGGGGACAGGGCAGAGAGTGGTAGCCGCAGCTGCAGAGCCGCCCGACCTAGGAAGGAGCCGGAAGTGGCCGCCGCCACTGTGGGTGGCCAGGCCCCGAATCTCCGGCCGGATCTGGCCAGAAACCAGGAGAGGCAAGGGCCCCACCAGGACCCGGGGCAATGGAGCTGGGATTTGGGGCATGGGCCCTGTGTGCCAGGCGCCAGCGACACCCCTGTTGGCCACTTTAGCCTAAGTCTGCTAAAACATCCGTGGCAAACTCATATCAGCTGACTCAGGCATGGGCTGCAGGGCTATAAAATTGTATTGTGGATGTTCATATTTGGACAGACCCCTCTTGTGGGGACCAGAGCAGAGCCTACCCTCACTGCAACTCTATAGCCCACAAGTCAGAGCCAGGGGAGGGGCCAGCTAGGGGTATGTCACCACAGTGTAGATCAGGGATCTCAAACACACGGCCCGTGGGCTGCAAGGGCCCCTAAAGCTACTTCCTGCAGCTTGCAATAACACTATTTTTACCAATATTTCCAATATAGTTGTATGAAAAAATTTCAGTGCTGTGGCCTGCTGGTACTAGTCCTTGTGCGGCCCTTGTGGTGATTTGAGTTTGAGGCCCCTGGTGTAGATGAAAGCACTGAGCTCTGCCAGCAGCTGCTTTGGGCAGCCTGAGTGTAGCACTGGCTAGTGAGGCATGAGCTGCCTCTGGAGGGCACTGCAGGGCTACCCCCGAATTTCCCAACTCCCCTCAGTTGTTAGTTAGTAACAGTGGAACACCAGTTTAGTGAGCACCCCAACACCTCCCCTAATTTCAAGTCCTGGGGAAGCTGCTGGAGGGCATGTTGATGGTTATAAGTTAAGGCAGCAAAAAAGCAAGGAGTCTTGGGGCACTTAAAGACTAACAGATTTATTTATCGCACAAGCTTTCATGGGAGAAAAGTGGGATTTTCTCCCCTAAAAGCTCATGTGACAAATAAATCTGTTAGTCTTTCAGTGCCCCAAGACTCTTCACTCTTTTCGCTTTACTAGTCTAACATGGCTGCCCCTTTGGAACTTGGCGAGGTTAAGGCAGTCTCTCCCAACCAGCATGCCCTGGCACACAGGTGTGCCCTCAGGCCTGAGCAGGCAGGCCACAATTTTTTTTTTTTTTTTTGAAAAACTACTTCAAGAGCTCTGGATTGGCTCCTGAATATTCCTGAGTTCATTTGGAAATGAGAAGATGGTTTGCCTCAAAGCAATTCAAGGTAGCAAGGTGCACAGCGCAGCAGAGAAAAGGTTGGGAACCACTGGGTTAAGGTGTTTATCGGCACAGCAGCACTCTGCAGCAGGGAGGTGGCCCAAGTGGAGGAGCTGAGGCCCGGAGCTAGAGCCCTGCACGGATACAAATACAGGGATCCATATCCAAACTGCATCTGCAAGAAATGGTCTGTGCAGTGTTCCCTCTAAGAGGCGCTGGCAGCTGAGCAACTCATGTTGCTCGCTGCGCTAGCCTCCCCCCCACGGGCTTGCTGCACTGCCCCCCCCGGGGGCCCGCTTCTGCCCTCCCCACCCCTGCGGGCCTGCTCTCGTCCGCCCCCCCCC
>ML681966.1:83991510-84043801 GCA_007922195.1 Podocnemis expansa
CCCCCCCCACTCCCCACCCCCCGCAGCCTCCCACCCCTGCAGGCCCATTCCGGGCAACCTCCCCCCCCGGCAGCCCTCCCACTCCTGGTGGCCCCCCGCCCCTGCTCCCGGCCACCCCCACAAACTTTCCTTGGGGTTGGAGCCGCATGGCCCAGCCACAGCTCCTGGGGCAGAGAGGCACTAATGGAGCATGCTCAGATTTTCTGGGCATGCTTCATTAGAGGTTCTCTGGTCGGGAGTTTTGAAAACTCCCCACTCCACAGGAGCTCTATGTAGGGCCTCTGGCTGCCAGCCATGCGCTGCCAGCAGCCTTCTCTGCACTGGCGACTGTGGCGGGCTGTGCTGCAGCATGCCAGCGCAGCTTATAGGGAACACTGGACTCTGCAGCAACGTTCCCTGTAAGCTGCGCTGGTGGGCAGGGGCGCAGTGGCCCCCCCTCACCAGCGCAGGCAGCACCTTGGCCGGCGCAGGGCAGGCAGCCATGCCTCTCCCGAGCCGGGAGGAGCCCTGTGTGTCAGTCAGAGTCTCAGCTCGGGCAGCAGCCCAGGCTCATTCATAGAATCATAGAATCATAGGGTTGGAAGGGACCCCACAAGGTCATCTAGTCCAACCCCCTGCCAAAAGAAGCAGGACCACTCCCATTAGATCATCCCAGTCAGTGTTTTGTCCAGCTGGGACTTGAACACCTCCAGAGATGGAGATTCCACCACCTCCCTAGGCAACTTATTCCACTGCTTCACCACTCGCCTAGTAAGGAAGTTTTTCCTAATATCCAGCCTGGACCGCCCCAGCTGTAACTTGAAACCATTGCTTCTCGTTCTGCCCTCTGTTACTACCGAGAACAGTTGAGCTCCATCCTCCTTGGAGCAACCCTTCAAGTAGTTAAAGGTTGCTATCAAATCCCCCCTCAGTCTTCTCTTCTGCAGGCTAAATAAGCCTAGTTCCTTCAGTCTTTCTTCATAGGGCTTGTGCTCCAGCCCTTTGATCATTTTGGTTGCCCTCCTCTGGACTCTCTCTAATTTGTCCATGTCCTTTTTGTAGTGGGGAGCCCAAAACTGGACACAGTATTCCAGATGTGGCCTCACTAGTGCAGAATAGAGGGGAATGATCACATCCCTTGATCTGCTGGTAACACTTCTTCTGATGCAGCCCAGTATGCCATTGGCCTTTTTGGCAGCAAGAGCACACTGCTGACTCATATCCAGCTTCCCATCCACCATGACTCCCAGGTCCTTTTCTCCAGTGCTGCTATTTAGCTGATCACTCCCCAGCCTGTAGCAGTACATGGGGTTTTTTCGTCCCAAGTGCAGGATTTTACACTTATCCTTGTTGAACCTCATGAGATTCCTCTTGGCCCACTGCTCCAGTTTGTCTAGGTCTCCCTGAATCCTGTCTCTGCCCTCTAGGGTGTCTACCGTTCCCCCCAGTTTGGTATCATCTGCAAACTTACTAAGTGTGCAATCTATCCCATCATCCAGATCATTAATGAAAACATTGAACAGAACTGGCCCCAGGACCGACCCCTGGGGCACACCACTCGTTACTGCCTGCCAACTTGACATGGAGCCATTGATTCCTACACGCTGAAACCGTTGTTCTAGCCAGTTTTCTATCCACCTTACAGTCCATGCATCTAACCCATACTTCCTTAATTTGCCAATGAGAATGCTGTGGGAAACCGTATCAAAAGCCTTGCTAAAGTCAAGGTATATGACATCAACGGCTCTTCCCGCATCCACAAATCCAGTCATCTCATCATAGAAGGCAATGAGGTTGGTCAGGCATGATTTACCCTTGGTAAATCCATGCTGACTATTCCTGATTACTCTATTTTCCTCCAAGTGTTTCAGGATGGATTCTTTGAGAAGCTGCTCCATGATTTTTCCAGGGATTGAGGTGAGGCTGACAGGTCTGTAATTCCCTGGATCGTCCTTTTTGCCTTTCTTGAAGATAGGTACTATATTTGCTTTTTTCCAGTCCTCTGGCACCTCCCCTGTTCGCCACGAGTTTTCAAAGATAATGGCCAACGGTACTGCTATCTCATCAGCCAGCTCCCTCAGCACCCTCGGATGCAGTTCATCCGGCCCCATGGACTTGTGCACATCTAGTTTCTTTAAGCAGTCCCTAACCTGACCTACTGTCACCAAGGGCCTCTCTTCTTCTCCCCAGTCCCCCGTACCTAGTGTAGTGGGCTGGGAGCTGACCTTGCTTGTGAAAACTGAACTAAAAAAAGCATTGAGGACTTCAGCTTTTTCCTCATCCTCTGTCACGAGGATGCCTGCCCCATTCAGTAAGGGACCTACACCATCCCTGATCCTCTTCTTGTTATTGATATACTTGTAGAACCCCTTCCTGTTATCCTTCACATCCCTTGCTAGTCGCAACTCCATTTGTCCTTTGGCCTTTCTGATTTTATCCCTGCAGTCCCGAGCAATGTCTTTATATGCCTCCTTAGTCATCTGTCCTAGCTTCCACTTCCTATAAGCGTCCTTTTTATGCTTCAGCTCAGTGCAGAGCTCTCTGTTAAGCCACAGTGGGCGCCTTCCACATTTGCTGTGCTTTCTCCTTATCGGAATTGTATCTTCCTGTGCCCTTAGCAGGGTTTCTTTAAAATGCACCCAACTCTCTTGGACACCTTTCCCCTTCAGATCAGCCTCCCAAGGGATCCTGCCCATCAGTTCCCTGAGGGAGACAAAATCTGCTTTTCTGAAGTCCAGGGTCTGTGTTTTGCTTCTTTCCTTCTTTCCTTTAATCATCAACTGCCTGCCCAGAGCAGTGAAAGTGATGGCCCCTCCCCCCTGCCTTGCTGCAGGTAGCCAGGGAAGGAGCAGAGGGGGAGGGAAATTTAAATCTCTCCCTCTCCTCTGTAGCCGGCTGCTAGTGCAGTGGTGGTGGCATCTTTGGGGCCTGTGTGGGCCCCAGGAGGTAAGCAGCCCTGAGCCTGGGTAAGAGGGGGGACCCTGAAAGATGGCAGGGCTAAGTCGTGGGGCTCCCAGAAGCAGCCATGTAGTGGCCACAGGGACGCAGAGCTCTCTGTGGGGGCAGGGGATGGGAGCTGGGCTGCAGGCAAAGGAACCAGGCTGGAGCTGGAGGGTACTTAGCTTGAAAGACCCAAGCAGAATTGTACTGAGCCATTTAGCATCTCTATCAAGGGTGAATGCTTTTGCTTTTCACTTGCTAAAAGGCTTGAATATACAAAAGCTCCTAAAAGAAAAGTGATCCTTTAAAATAAGCAAAAACAAGTTGGGTTAATTTCAGATTAATTTTCTTTTCTGTGAGAGATTCCAATGCAATCAGTTTGTCAAGGTGGGGCTTTACAATGTAACTTTGTATAGACCGGTGGTGGAAGGAAACAAATCCTAATGATTAGGAAAATTAAATGAAAAACTGAAAGGATAAAAAGTCATTTAAGACAGAAGGAAAAAATATTGCCAGCGGTGCAATAATTAAAAAAAAAAAAAAGACTTTGTATTTCTATTTCCCCCAAAATTTGTTAGAAAAATCATCATTTTCTTTCACAAATCCATATATGCTCTTGCTTCTTGCAGCTTTGATTAGATTTGCTTTAACTGTCAAAAATTATTAAACTACCTTTATTATATTCCACTACCAGATACATAAACCTCAATTGTACCTCATTTTGCTTACTTTAGTTCTGAGAGTATTTACACTCCAGGCATACTAATTATAGCCTCCCTTTTATTGTTGAAAATGAGTTGGATAACCCCCCCTCCCCCCCCATAAACTCCAAAACTGAGATGTTAGAGAAACTTTATATTAAAGGAAGATACAATGTTTAAAGTTTCCTGTATGTCTAATCAATTTTTTGCCATTCACTTAGGGGATTGTTGTCCCATATTTAGCTTTTGAGAGGTATGATTGGGCATGATAATGTAACAGTCTCTAACCTAGCTTTGTTTGATGCAAATTCTTTAGGCACAAAAGATGGCCCAGTTTACAGAGATGTGATGCTGTGGGAAACTGTTTTGAAACATATTTTCTGCCCTTGCCACCTTTAAAAGTTTTGAATTTCTCAGATAACTTTACTTAAGGCATTGCCCCGAGGGAATCTGGGAAGCAGTTGCTACCTAGTGATTGTGATTTGCAATGCATGGTAATTTAATATGTTTACTGAGGGCAGAATAGGTGTATTTTTAAGGTTGATAGCTAGATATTAAATACAATCCCCTCAACATGTCAGTCTCATGATCAAATCTGAAGATACCTATTTAACTTCAGTCTACATTTTGGGCATTTAAGGCCTGATCCACTTTGAACCCCTTTTACCCCAGTTGGGCAACATAACAGGGACTTGAATTCCAAAGGGGCAGCCGTGTTAGTCTAATAAAGCAAAAAAAGCAAGGAGTCTTGTGGCAGTTAAAGACTAACATTTATTTGTCACATGAGCTTTTGTGGGAGAATATCCCACTTTGTCAGACGCTTTGAAGAGGGAGAATTTACAGAACAGGATGAAAATAAATGCAGGGGAGTGTAAGACATGGGCTCAGGTCATACTGCAACAGCAAATCAGACAAGACTTAAGTGAAACCCATTTTAAGACCCTTTTGCACTGCCAGAGTGTTAAAAGAAGCTTCAGTGGAATTAAGACTCTAGTCTTCCGTTTGTGTTTTCTCTTACTTTATTATACCCCATTCATTTAAAGGGGCTTGATCATTGATTCCAGAAATGTGAGGCTAAATTTTAAGCTAAAGGCTGATACACTACAAATGTTCTTAGACATTGTCACTTATACGCTGACATATGATAAATTCACATTCCTGGCCCAGTGAGTTGATGTATGTGGTACATTTCAAGCATCTAGTACAGATGTTGAGTGAGGCTTCAGTCTAATGAGTAATATAAAGACACAGTCTTGTAACAGGTTGGAAGTTTCTCATCGAGACATAATAATGCACATCAAATCATACCTAATTGCTGGATTTAAGATTAACCTTGAATCTATATATGTAAAAACAAGGAGTCTTGTGGCACTTAAAAACTAACAGATTTATTTTTTCCATGAGCTTTTGTGGGAGAAAATCCCACTTTGTCTATATATGTATTGTAGAAATCTGACAAAGCCAGGCAACAAAAAATGAGCGGTGTAGATGATGGTAGGGGCTAGATAGGCAGCAAGTGTCATTGTCTCCCATTTGTTTAGTAAATTAATAAAACTACAGTACTTCAATTTAACATTTTTATTGAAGTTTGAATGAAAAGACATCTATGAATTACTTTTGAATTAAGGCACTTAGGCATGCTGATACTTTCAGCACCAAAAAACTGTTGCCCAGGCCTCATAAATTGCAGCTCAGGAAATACCATAACTTGCTCAGCTGCACCATCAGCTTAGAGGGAACATTGCTCTGCAGATATCTGTGGATGCAGATATATATTTCCAGGGCTCTAGCTCTGTGCAGATAAAAATAAGTGGATCTGTATCTGATCTGCATCCACAAGAAATGGTCCAAAGATATCCGTGCTGTATCTGTGGATGCGGATATATACTTGCAGGGCTTTAGCTCTGTGCAGATAAAAATAGGTGGAGCCGTTTCCGATCTGGTCCGCGGATATCCATGTTGTAGCCGCAGACGCGGACCTCCGCGGATTTGCAGGGCTCTATGCAGAGCCCCAAAGCTGTGATCTCCAACTGGCATGAGGGGCCTAAGCCCCCCTGAGGCCCCCAGCCGAGCCCAGCGCACACGACGCCGCGCCACCTGCTTCCCTCCAGCCCTCACAGCCCCACCCCGCCGCCCGGCCAATGACCCCAGCCGGGCTCCTCCCTCTCTGCAGCGGTACCTGCGCTCCGCCATTGTGCCGGCGCCGAGGCGCTCTGCTCCGCCTGGGGCCCAGGAAGCCGGGGACGCGGGGCGGACATGGCGGCGGCCGCCGGCCTCTGGGCGCTCCGCTTCCGCCTGCTGAGATGGCGACCCCGGCCCGCGGGCGGAGCCGGCTACAGCAGCAGCTGCTCCTCCCCGCGCAGCGCCGCCAGGTACCGGGCCGGGTGGGTGGAGAGGGAGGCTGAGTTTTCTCGGCTGCAGCCGGCCGGCGTCTGGCTCGCCCGGTCGCCTCCCCGGGGAGCCGCTGGCTGCGGCGGTTTAACGGCCGCAATTCGAATCCCTAACGGCTTCGCCGCCAACGTTCCGTGCTCGGGGGGGCAGCGCGCGCGCGTGGCGGGGCTCGCGACCCTCGCCTTCTTCCCCCCCGCAGCGCACGTGTGCGCTGCACGGGCCCGCGCCCCATCTCGGGCTGTTCAGTTGGGTGCCTGTGCCCCCTGGGTACCAGGCCGGGTAGTGGGGTAGTGCCGGTGCTGATGGCCAAGCTTCCCTGTGCAAAAACCCTCATGAGCCAGAACTAGTGAATCTTGAGGTTTGCGCTGCAAATAATGAATTTTTTTTTCCTTTCTAGAATAGTGTAGATCTGCTTGTTTGCCTTCTGGTTGCTGTGCCTCAAGTGTTCCCTTGCGGCTAGGGTTACAGGATGTCAGGCAAAAGGAGGATATCCTTTTTACTTTCACATCCTCCATCCCGCAGGCATTTTAAAAACGTGATTTTGTCTGGCTTTTTAGTGGCGGGTTAAGGGATTATGGAATGCCTTGGAACATCCTATTTTTAGGGGGAAGCGTTCCAGTGGCCCCTAAAACCAGAAGAATATTACATTAATACTACATTTTCTCCATGTGTCCTCCTTTTTGTACTTCCTTGTCCAACTTTCCATGCTTCGGTATCTGGTAACCCAGCCTGCAGCTCCTTTTCAGGTTTTGCTTAGCAGCTGCAGGGTCACCTGCTTCCCCGCCCCCCAATGAAATCTGAGTTGCCTGCATGTCCCTTTGGCTCTAGCACTTGGGGCTTGAGGCAAAATGACAAATGATGGGCTCAGCAACCTTTGCCAACCCCTGTGTCGGTCCTTCCTCCCCAACCCTCAGCTGGTGCCAGTGGCCTTCTCTGCTGACAAAATGTGGTGGCTGCCTGAAAATTCAGCAGCAATCAGCTGGAGTGGGAGTGTTTCCCAGGTGTGTCATGGAAAGAAGTCACTTAGAGTGGCTCATCTTGGCAGTGTACCTGGGGACAGGGGTCCCCAGACATGCCACGAAAATAAGAGGCTCCTTTCAGGGGTTTCCAGGCATGCTGCAGAAAGAAGCTGCTCAAAGTGGCTCCTTTGGGGAGCATCACGGTACAGAGAGGAGCCACTCCGGGCAGCTTTTTTCTGTGTCACATGGAGGCATAGACATGGGGGGACCCCTGGGTCCCAGCTGCACCCGAAGGAAGCTACCCAGAGTGGCTTTCAGTGGCAGGAGTGACACCTTCTGTGGTACCGCAGAGGGTCCTGCGTGCTGCTCTGAATGGGCTTGGGTGCCACTGTCAGCACACATGCCGGGGCTTGCCTACCCGTGTTACCGGATTCACAATGAAATCATAGGAGTTGCCAGTGTTCCCAAGTAAGAGCTAAAATACTGGAGCTGGGCAAGCACCTACATTTGGAATTTGAGCTCCCTGCTTGATCTCTCCATGGAGTCTTGGGATACGTCTGTGCTATGGGCACAGCTATGTCACTGTAGTTGTCCAGGCATAACCCCCTTGTATATTGCCTATAATGATGGAAGAGTTATTTCCATTGATTTAGGAACAGCACCTCCTTGAGTGATGGAACAATTTGATGGAAATTTTTTTCTGTTGACTTAGCTCAGTCTACACAAACGATTAGTTTGCCTAGCTACCCCACTCAGCAGTGTGGATTGTTCATATCCTTCATTGACTTAGCTACGTTGATCTAAATTTTAAATGTAGGGCAGTGTCACGAGCTGTCGGACAGATTGAATGAGGGAGAGAGAATCAGAAAATGTTTATTGTGAAAATGCAGATTTTAATGGATTTATTGAAACACAAAATCTAATGCCCAGAAGCAGCCACTGTAAACCTGCTTTGAGCCTTAATTATCCCTTGGGAGGGGTAATTGGAATTCTGTTTGTATTTTTAAAAGGTTTTACTTGACCAAGAGCCATCTCTAACTACTTCTGGGTCGAGTGGTTTCTGTGTTAAGAGCCCATACTGTAATACTTTCTCTGGAAGGTATGGCAATGGTTATGGCCTCCCAAAGGTTAAGGTGTTTATCTGCACAGCATTCTGCAGTGGGGAGAGGGTGCCCATCTCCTACAGACATGAGGGGCCTAAACTCTTTTGAGGATCAGAGCCTTTTATATATACATGTATGTCTTTATACAAAGACATATAATATTGTGGCAGTTTCGTCCTTTTGTATAGTGTGAAAAAGAAATGGAAGATCCTGTAGTTGGATGCCTTGTGGTTTAGTATCATTTATTCAGGAATATCTTACAAAAAGAACTACATTTTTGATGGGAAGTTTGTTCAATATATCACTGAAATGAAAAAAAAAGTCTTGTGACGTCTCCCATCTTGACTGTCATGCATAATTAAACATGCTTACCTGCTGGTTTGCTAATTTAACCCATAACTGCTCTTGGTACTGCAGTATGACAACCTTTTGCTTTTGTTGGACGTGGGAGAGGTCATTTTAATCAGTTTAGTACTGGAGACCCTTTTTTTAAATCTAAAGAGCCTGTCCCAGGACAAATATTAGTAACACTGGACTTTAAGTGTATCATAAGAAAAATATCCTATAGGGGACCAATGCTATATATCAGTGGTTCCCAACCTTTTCAAGGCTGGGATCCCCTTTTCCGTAGAAAACAACTTTGTGGACCCCTGGCCGTCTGTCTGATTTGCAGCAGCACTTCCTCCGGCAGAATGTGGCTCACACCACCAGAATCCGGCTTGCACCGCCATGGCCATGTTCCCCCCAAACCCCTGCCGGGCAGTGGCCATGACTCCCAGGGAGCAGGAGCTGCTGCAGGCATGGCCCTCTCTCCCCCCCTGTGCCAGCGAGTATGGCCGCCACAGCCATGGCCACCAGCCAGCCCCTGCAGGGGAGCAGACTCAAGCCACCGCCAGTATCGGCAACCAGCGAGCGGTGCAGCACCAGGCAGCCCTTTGCACCACCCCACCCCCTGCCAGGATCCAGCCCTGGCGGGGAGCATCGGGGCCACAGCTGGGTTCTGGCCCCAACAGGGAGCAGCGCCGCAGACCTCCTGGAGCACGTTGGACCCCAGGTTGGGAACCACTGCTATATACTCTTCACTAATTCTAAAATGAAGTAGTCTGCTAGCCCTACTGTGACAACGTTAAGTAAACGTTCAGCCAAATATCTCTTCTTTGATTGCTCTAGAAAATAGTGGTGAGAACCAGGAGGGTCGCTGGCCTGGGAAAAGACCCGGGGCTCGGGTGCTGAGACTCGGGGCTCGCATGCCAGCACTGCAGCCACCGCTTTGGGCAGGCCAGCGGCAGACCTGGGGCTCAGGCCTGGGACTTGGGGTTCTAGCCCCGTAAGCCCAGGGCCAGTGATGCCCCTGGTGAGAACTGATCCCATTGTCCCTGATACGGATGTCTAAAAACATTGCCTTTTTGTATGACTAGCTTTTTGGATGTGTGGTGCTTTTTGCTGTTATCCTTCTTCAGATCTGCCTAAAACAATTGCTCCAGTAATAATGAACTCAACAAATCACATGGTCCTAGGTGTTGTGATGTTAGGTGCACTGGCATATCAGGGATCAAAAGGGACAGAATGTAGAATAGAATAGAATAGAATCCTCGGGTTGGAAGGGACCTCATGAGATCATCAAGTCCAACTCCCTGGGAATTGAACCCAGGACCTTCTGCCTATTAAGCAGAGGTGCTGGCTACTACTTGTAATGTGATCTGGGTTTGTAGAATTTCTGTGACACTGAAATTGATGCCAGGCAACCCTGTCTGTTACATAATGCTGTAAGTTTATACAAACTTTACAGACAAGAGGACATTATTTGCCTGTGGGGTGTTTTCAGAAGTCAGTCATTGAGGCTTTGTCTGTATGAGGAAAAAAATCTGTGTTGTAACTTAAGATGTGAGTTTAAACTGATATTTAAACCGGTAAAACCACCCTGCATGGACTCTCTTACTCTGGCATGAGTGCCTTCTTTTTTTTTTCTTTGGTTAATTTTATGTTGCTTGGGAATGAGTTTAAA
Organism: Podocnemis expansa; assembly: GCA_007922195.1. Lineage (NCBI taxonomy): Eukaryota > Metazoa > Chordata > Testudines > Podocnemididae > Podocnemis > Podocnemis expansa. Next base: position 84,001,589 of record ML681966.1, read on the forward strand.
CTAAACTGGAAAAAATCAACTCTTAAATTGGAATAAGAACATCCACACCAGCGTGCAGTGTTACATAGTTAAAAACTATATTAAATATAGTTAGGTGAACTTTCCCATTTAGACAAGGTCTTAGAAAAAGGTTTCTCTTCAACCTGATGCTTTCATTGACATGTTCAGTGCACAGAGGTGCAATGTGATGGGTTCTTTTCTGAAGCAGACACATTGTTTCTTAACTTACTAGTTAAAGTACATATATCAATTTTGCCTTATTTTCGAGTAAGTTATCTGGATTTTGACTTGAGTAAGCAGGTAAGGAAAAAGGCTTTAGCTTGGAAGTTTTTATGTTACAAAATAGTTGAAATCTCATTCTATGATGACAGGTTATATCAGTGGTTCCCAACCAGCGTGCTGGGGCACACTGGTGTGTCGTGGCAACACCCAAAGTGTGCTGTGAGGATCCCCTGGAGCTGGAGTTAAAGTTCACATGGGCTGTGCAGGGCTGGGAAAAGGCAGGGGTGAAAATAAGGGGGAAGGCACTGGAACATAGTGCTGGGGCCCCCTATTTTTAGGCAGGCAGCATTCCAGCCCCCCCCTAAAAATAGAGGAAGGTACCGAAACGCAGTTCCAGGGGTGTGTAGCAGGAACAGCTGGAAGGCAGCAGTCTGGTGGCTCCACTTTAATTGAGCCAGCAGAGAGCTGTGGGAGTCCAGGAGTGTGTGAATCTCCCCCTGCAGGGCAGAGCAGCTTGTGTCAGGCAGCCTGCAAACAGCCCAGGTAAGGGCTTTGGGGGGGGAGGGCTGCTAGGGGTTGTGTGCGGCAGGTGTATGTGTGTAGCAGAGGTGGATGGGAGTAGATGTGTGGCAGAGGGTGTGTAGCTGGGGTTGTGGGGTGGCTGTTTGGTTGAGTGTGTGTGTAGCGGGGGGTTGGAAGCCTAGTTCTGGCCCCTGCAGTGATGGGAGGGTCCATCACAGGCAACAGGGGGTTGGGGGAGGATGGGACCCACTGGAGTGGGAGGGAACAGCAGTGGGGTGAGGATTTGCCCTGGGTGGCAGGGAGCCACTGTGGAGAAGGGAGAAGTGGATGCTGCGCCATGCTCCCCTGCTCTACCTTCCCACTCCCCAGGTTGCCCCTGCTCACCCCCCCCCAAGCCACTCTTGTTCTTCCTTCCTCTCTCCTCTTTTGCCACCCTTGTGCTGTTCCCCACATGGCTGCCCTTGTCCTCTTTTGCCACCCCTGCCCTGCTCCCCATTCTCACTCATGCCACTGCACACGACTCCTGACCTCCCCTGTTTTGCCACCCCTGCTCTGCTACCCCTATTACCCCACATAGGAGCATTTCTGAAACACTGTGCCATGGTTCATGAATATTCATAAGTAATTTAAGTTAATTTGAGTATTCATGAATTTAATGGTGGTGTGCCTCAAAAAATTTGAAGGTTTCAAGGTGTGCCATGGCAGAGAAAAGGTTGGGAACCACTGGGTTATATAAACTGTATCAATATCATAACTCACAGAAAGAAAGCATTTTGAGAGTATTGGGGTGCAAGAGTGAGAAATGACAAAATATTAGAATTTTTAATTTTTCTATTTAAACTGTATCATCTGGACCAGGGGTGTCCAACCTTTTTGGATGCGGGGTCGCACTGCAATTCTTTTCTCAGTTGGGGGGGGGCAGTGAGAAAATTTTTGACAGCTAAGACATAGAAATTGATCTTATTAATGAACTTTAATAGAATAATGATTAGTGTGACATTTGGCATTGCTTTTGCTTGCAGTGTATACAAAGGTTAAGGGAAGGCAGGGGTGCCTGTGTGAGGGGGCAAGGCAGAGCATGGGGAGCAAGGCAGGACAGGGAAGCATGGCAGAGGAGGGGAGGGAAAGAAGGGTGAGGTGGGGAGATCAGAGCAGCTGGGTGGCAGGACTCAGCTACTTCCTGATAGGGACCCCACCAACTCTGCTCTCCTCACTCCCTGCCAAGCACTGCTCAGGGAAAGGAGAGCAGGGCAGGGGGGAGGGAGATGATTCAGACAGGACAGGTTTTGGCATTGGGCATCTCTGTACCAGAAATATTGATGGGTAGCAATCTCTACTAAAGAGTTTTTGCCACTTAAGTCACAGGAAAGACAGCTCTCTGGCCATGCCCACCTCCCTGTAGCTGTGCTGTGCACAGGCAGGGAAATTGACAGGGGCCCTAGCCAGCCCCAGCTTCCAGGCTCTTGCAGCAGCACTCCATGGGCCGGAGTCTGGCCCACGGGCTGCAGGTTGAACAAGCCTGGCCTGGACAGTCAGAAATCAATTATGATGAAATGGACAACTAAGAAAATTTGCAGCTGTTTGCCAGTCCAAATGCAAAAGTGATGGTTGCTGACTGTTCTAAAAGAGTATTCAAATAGGTGCCTTAAATATATATATTATCCCTGGATAGCTGGCTTTCTTCAGAGAGAATCAATGAGAGAGACCTCTTGCAAAACAGTCATCTTATTTGAATTAAGAAAATCTCAAGGTTTTTTTTTTTTAGTAGCAGCCAACACTTAATATACTTTAGAAAAGGCTAACGAATGCAAGAGAGAGGATGCAAATATGTGTTACTATTTATTTACATCTCCTGTAATGAATCTGTCACCACCTCCTTTAAAGTTCCAGAAGGGTAGGTATGCTAATCTCTATTCAGCAAAACAGACAAAGGAGTCCTGTGGTACTTTTAAAGACTAACAAATTTATTTCTTTCATGCAGTAGTCTTTAAGAGGGCCACAGGATTCCTTGTTTGTTTTACCTCCTTTAAAGTATACTGAGACTCCATTTTCCCACTAATTGCAGTTACTTAATTTAAGAAAAAGTACTCTAGAACATTCAGTGGATAGTCAGTGAGCAGATAAATGGTGGAAACCCTCATATTTTAGACGAAAAATAGAAGTTGTATTACATGATCTTTGCTTTCAACGTAACTTGTAGTTTACACTTTTTAGAATGTTTGCTGGAGACATGAAATAATAGAGACTTTCCTTAAAGAGACAAATGCACAAGATAGAAAGTATTTACTTTGAAAGGAGTATATTTTGCTTAAGTATTAAATGGTGGCATTCTCTCTCTCTCTCCCCATAATGCCTGAGAACTGTTTTGCGGTTTCTGCCTATACTACTATAGTCCCAAATAATCACTTTCAGCAAGTTGATAGATATTAATAGGAGGCTCAGAAGCAAGGGTAAAAATGTGCACTTTCAGTATTGTAAAAAAATTCTCATAATTGGCATATCCAGAATCTTATAGTGATAAAAGTAAGGCATTTCTTAATATAACATAATTCATAATTTCTTCATATAACATAAAACAGTGCCATGAAGTAGACTCATATTGGGAATAGTGTGATACTGCATTGTAGGACATGGTGAGGAAGGATACAAGACAGTGTGTTTATGCTTATTGGTTTCTCTTTTCTCTTCTAGGACCAGCAGGGAGAAGAGATTCCATCTTCCAGAATTCACCACTGTCTGCTTCCCCCTTATGCTCCCCTAGATACCTTTTTTAATCATTAAAGGGACACTGCCAAATAATGTTTTAAAATAATTCTTAATATCAATTTTACACTAAATTATATTTAATTGCACTTTATCTTCTTAGAAGTCTAAACATCTGTTGTCTCTGCTCTTTTTAGATATTTTTCTTTTATCTTGAATCACTAACCATTTTCATATTTTTTTTTACTGTTGTGCCAAAACATCTCCATGTGTGTTGACCAACATACCTGGTTAATGTTAAGATGACTTTGGGGATGTAATGGTTAAATGTTCCCATAGTAGAAAAGGCACACAATGTTGGTTTTAGGAGACTTGGAGATACATTGCTTCCTCTAAACACATTTCTTATTTGATCAAGTAATAAACTAAAAAAATTATAATTCAAAGAAATGTACTCATCAGGCATTAGTTTAAAATTGGTTAAAATTTCGAATCTCAAGACCTTGACAGTGTCCCTTTTAAAAACCTGTTATGCCTTTGTAGTTGAAGATATCAGATTACATTTTGCACTAGTGATTTTTAACTTTTGTATGCATCTCTGCACAAGAAACTGGGTGGTGGTTTTATATTGAACATATAGGCTATGTCCACACGCACATGGCGAAATCGATTTAACAAAATCAAAATAAAAATCATTACATCGATTTAAGTTAAATCAATTTAACAGGCCCACACCAAAAAAACCCAAATTGAAATAGCAAGTCCAGACACAGGATTTGCTATTTTGATTCAGGAGAGGGGCACAAAGTGAGGTGTGGCAAGATGGCCATGTGGAATGGCCATGCCCCCACCCAACATATAGAAGAAGGACAACCCTGGGAAGGAGAAGGGCAAATCACGTTAAATTGAAATAATGGTTATTTCAAAATAACACCTACGAACAGCATTATTTCGAAATAACCATTTCGATTTAACAGACATTTTGCTTTAAAGTAGGTTTAACCTATTTCGATTCAACATCTCTTGAATTGAAATGACAGAGCTCGTCATTTTGATTCAAAAGAACATAGTGTGGACCTAATATTTTTAAAATTGAAATAACCACCGTTATTTCAATTTAAAAGGTACATGTGGACATACCCATAGAGTAGTTAGCCTCTCCCCCTCCAAAAAAATTATATTTATTACGCTCATAAAATATAGAGCAGTTTTTTTGCTAAATCTAATAAGTAAAAATTAACAACCAGCATTTTAAATATGCTTTTCTTTATCACAAAAATCAGCATATTCTCTATATCGCTTTTTACTGAATTTATAACTACCCATTACAAATCAGACTAATAATATACTTTTCCAAAATGTATTGGGTCTGCACATTAAGTGTGAACTTCTAGGGTGAAATTCTGACCCTATTCCCTGAAATCTATGGGAGTCTTGCCATTGACTTCAGTGGGGCCAATATTTCACTCCCACTTGGTCTTTTTCATAATGCCCCAAGTCCATACTTGTCAAACAGAGCTTAAACAGAAATACATGATATCAAATCATAAGGTACTGATAAGAAATTTTAAGCAGAAAAATCTCATTTTAGTAGCCATTATTGGTATTGCACTTTGTAAAACAATCGTACAAATGAAGATTAACTTACCACTGACACCTGAAATATACAAATCTACTTCTTTTTTTAATGTTAAAATAAATAAATTTATTGATGTTATACCTAAGAAACATTATTGTACATCTGCTATAGTAGTCTTAGGAATTCTTGTTTGCATAATTGAGATGTCTCATGACACATGGAAAATAAGGCTAATTGTGAAAATATATTAATATATTAATCTGTTAATGTGCTTTCTATTTTTCTGAATAAAGCATGATAAAGAGCATAAGTGTTTATGAATAGCCCAAAGCATTTAATATTTTCTTAAAGAATTATTATATTAATGCTAAAAAGCAATATGGTAGTCTTTATAAGTCTGTCGTCTTCTTACCTTAATTTGAAATCATTTAAGCACAAATGGAAATTGGGGAAAATTTTCACTGACTGTTTGGCTAGTAAAGGAAGAAGATGGAGCAGTCTGCAAGAAAAAAAAAAAAACATTATTCTGACAAGACTGTACACTTAGTAGATGTGAAAAGGTGCCCAGACTCCAAATCTGTCTTGTTTATTTTTTTCTTCTTGTGGCCAGTGGCTTCTTTAGGTTGTATTCTTTGGAAATAGACATAGCAAACAGAGAACAGCTGCACCAAAAAATGATCTGTGCCACAGAGCTGTCTGTGTTTTGGCCTCTATTGTATTGTATCGCATTACATATCTTTTCATCTTATGGGTGATGTTGGATTTCTGAATGATTACAAAATGTTGTTAGTCTTTGCTCTTCAGGGAATTTGTGCCCTGATGATAGTTATGCTAATGTTTTGTGAATAATAGTATGACTATGGCCAAAGAACATACAAGATGCAACTTATTAAGCTAGTGTTAAAACTCTGTTAAAGCCATGCAAGCAAACCCTTTGAAAATTAGAGACCATGTATAAGCTCAGAGTCCCACCACTCTGTATGATACTGTAACTCCCAGAATTCTGATTGGCATAGATGCCCATAAATATGTGCAGTAAAGATAAGATTGTTGGGTCCAACGGACCATACTAAAGACGAAGTGTGAAACCCTAGCTGCTTTGAAATCAATGGTAAAACTTCCATTGCCTTCAAATGGGGCCAAGACTTCAACCAGAAGGGTTTGACTGAGTTTCAAAGAGCCTTGAGTGAGTAAAGGGTTGACAATCAGATCCAGAGAGAGTAACCAATAATAGCTTTATTGGTATTTGAGGTCTGTCATCTTAAGTAATATAGAAATAACTGAAGCTTAGTGTCCTTTCTGGCAAAGATTAGTAATTTAACAAAATCAAACAGTTGTTCCTTTTAAATAGCCAGTTTCAAACAGAGGGTTTCTTTTTACATAAAGATGCATATCAAACCGCTATGATCTGTTTCTGCAGAAGTGCCAGGGCGAAGCACCTAAAAGTAAACTATGTATAAAGGTATAGATCACTTCCATTTTCTTTGTTACAAATGAAATAATGCTGTTACCTATTTAACAGTGAAATTTTGTCATGTTTTCTTATAAAAGATCAGTTACATATCTATAACTGCTAGTAAAATAACCATTTAAATTTATTAACTAAGGAATACATGGAAGAACCAATTTGGTGGCAGACAGGAATTTTCAGTCATTTGAAAACTTAAACCCGTACATATAAATGATCATCATAGCATATAATACACTTTATATACCTCAATAAGACACTGGTTTTCCAGCCGTACTTTTAATTTCTTCTAACTTGATTTAGGGACTTTCTGCAATTATGACTTGAGATTAAAAATTCAAAACACATGAATAGCCTCTAAAGAGGAAAATATTCTGTGTGTATATAATGCAGTCTTAAAAATTCTGCCTATCGGCTCACCATGGAATTACACACACACACAGATTTTATTTTAATTTAATTTTTGGTGAGACATGTAAAAGGGACTGACCTAAGGATCTAAGGACTTGGGAAAAGTTTAGCAAGACTGGGTTGGTCTGGTTAGTTGTTTTGAAGGGGGATAGTATATACCTATAACTTAACAGGCTCTTTTTACATACAAAGTATGAAATTAGCCTTTAATGCTGCATTGACTAGGGGTCTAATGAATGCTTTACATTGATTTGCATTTTACAGTTTAACTTCACAAGAAAAATGTATGCAAAATGGGATTTTTTAAAATATTTTTGCTTCCCCAATATCCAGGGGTTCTGTGGTGGTGTGCTCCATTGACTGTAAAGGCCATTTGCACAAACAGTAAGATCTTCCTTTCTCACTACTGTTTGAGTTCACATTTTCTTTGGCCTTTTCTCCAGAATTTCTACATAGTCATGGAAGTAATATGCTTGAATTGGGCATGACATTGCAGGTGGGTCTTGCCATGGCCCTCTACAGAGGTATAATTTTGCTTGTTTGGCTTATGATTATTTACATTTTCTGTGCTTTAATTGAACAAATTGTGCCCATTTTCAGAGTAGTGCTAACTGGAAGCCTTCTTTTCATTGCCAGTACATTCCAGTACTATGCATTTATAGCTTACTTAACATTATAGTTATTAAGCAATCCACCTTAGTTCTTAAATTTGCTTATATTATATCAGCTGGTTTATAGTTCACTCCTTTAATGTGCTTAGGTCTTCTTGAAGTTTATCTTTCGTCCTTACAGCATTAATGGTATTTTCAATGTCCATGGTTTCAGCAAAATGCACCACTAGTTAAGAACAGCCCCATGTCAGGTTATCAAAATACACTGAAAAAGCAACATTCTTTTGTGTGCTGTTGCCATTTAAAACTACCTCTTGCTTGTGCCTGCTAGATTTATTTCATATTTAGAAGGAACAGTGCAGGCATATCGTATCTTCTAAGAAATGTATATGGTATCTATCAGCCATTGTACATTGGCATACAGTTGTTGACCAAGATCAATGCACAGTACTGATCTGTTGCATTTTTAATTTGGCACTTATGCTCTAAAACATATTAGGTTATATCACCAATTTCACCTTGATGTGTTTGAGGGAGTCCTAAATATTTTGTATGTAAGGTCAGCCTTGAATGATGACAGCAATTTTAGACGTCTGCCATTGGACTGGTGGTACTCTTTAAGGCAAAAAAATCTTTTTTCCTTAAATATTTTAGAAGGTTAGACTTTTTTTATGCAGATTAATAAAATTACTCCTTTGATAATACAATTACAGTGAAAACTAGGAGCTAAATGGTGACGTTATTTCACTTATGTACAGCATGATACATTTTAAAAAGCAGATTAAATACATAAAGCATTGCCAAACACAAGTGACTCTCAGTACTTAATTGGCATAAGTACAGAAAAAGAGAGGTAGGTCCCAAAGAATTGTGATATCCAGAGCCTATAACATGGAAGGTGATAGAGAGCCACATGAAGGGTAAAGAAGGACATGCATATAACTAAGAAGCATAAAATTACGTCTCCTATTTCTAGTATTACGATTAAAGGAGGATAGAGTTTCCCCATGCAAAATACTGTAGGATAAAATGGCTAAAACCAGCTCTTGAATTAAAAGAAAAGAATACCAGTTGTATGTTACTGGTTCCATGTGGGCTGATAATATATTTATCATTTCACTAATGTTTTTGTAGAACAAAGAGAGCTTGTTCTCAGCCACTGTTTACACCAAACACTATGACATTTTTAAGAATGCCTCCTGTGTTGGCTGGTGGTATTACACCTTTTCTTAAATGCTATCCAAACAAAGTTATTCTTATTACTCACATATAATTCACCTATTCTAACTTGAACTCAGTCTGAAGTAGAGTTCTCTTGGGGGCAGACGGGCAGGTGGGTGAGTGTGTGTGAGAACACAGTGCAATATCTCTCTTTCAGAAAAAGCACATAAGGTGTATGCATGTGAGGGGTCTTGCTCATAATCACGTTTCTTTTCTAGAAAAGTGGAAACCAGCTTCCTATAGGATTCTGCTCCCTTTGCTGTCAGTATGTGGACCACCAGCAGTCATCCTGATGATGATGATGCTGTATGTAAGAATATATTGCTGGTACTCTCTGCTGTGCAGTTTTGTGTTTTGGAGGAAGAGATGTATCCACTGGTACATGGCACTTCATCGATATCTTGTGAATTTTACTTTCAGGGGTTTAAAATATTACCTATAAAAATTCAGTCAGACTTAAGACATACTTCAATATGCAAAGATATACTATTCCTGTCTAAAAACATATATCAAGGAGTTGAAATATTTGAGGAGATAAACATAATGACTTCAGTGGGGTCATACTGTATACAGACAGTGCTGAAGCACAACTAATATACAGGTTTACAAACATCAAGACAGGTGAGACTGAGAGTACAGTCAGGAGAGTCAAAAGGGAGCTATGGATGGAGAAGATGGAATTGCAGGTGGAGGATGCTATTGTTCAAGTGAATGATTTCCATTTTCAAACTGAAACCTGAGGGGTGTTGAGAGAGCTGCAAACTCACTTTGATACAAGCATAGAAAGTCAACAGAAAGGAGTTAGTGAAGCTGTAAAACTGTAAGTTCATTGGAGTACCAGCAGCATGAAAGTGGCAGTTAAAATTAAAGGTAGTTTTAATGAGACCAAGAGAGAGAAGTCTAAAGTTTACTCAAACTGCATGTAGTGAGGAATTCAGCTGCTCACTTGCTTACGTTCTCAGGCCACTTATGAAGCTGTACTCCATAGTCCATGCTGCTATTTTCAAATACAGTTCAAGGTGTGCATACTTCTTAAAGATCATACATATTTTGTAAAACAGGAGTGAACGGAGGCAGGTTTTAGAGAGTTTGAAAATTAAAGTTTTTGTAATTTTTGTTGTCCATAGTTGTAATAAGACAAATTTTGGAGTTCTTGCTTGGAAGTCTAAGGTCTATGCTTTTCTAGAGCTACAGTAAATTTTACAGTGGCATTCTGACAAGAGCAAAAACTTATAGTTAGAAAAATGTGGGCTGTGTTTTGCTGCAGTTCTGTATTTGGTGGTTTAGCTAGTTCCACAGTACAAGTCTGGGGGCACCACAAGTTAATTTTCATTCTCAGGTACATTCAGATAAGAGCCCAAATTAATACTAACAGTGGTGGACAAGCTTATGAAAGAGTACATGAGAATTATAAAAAGAAATTGGTGTAAGTTGGGGACAGTTCAATATTTTGCTAGGAAGGCAGACCTGGCCTGATGCAACATAAATAATGATGAGGCTATGATTTTGAATTTTGCTTCATTTTTACACATATCATGGTTTTGGATCGATTGGGTCTTGCAGAAAATTTTGTTCCAAACTAGATAAATGAGTCATATTTTCTCTTTGATTAAAAATGTTATTGCTTTAAATATTTCAGGGCTGCACTGCCTGATACAGCAAAAATAAATCCTTTAATATCTGAAAGTCACAGACTTTCTAAAAGTTTTCTGCAAAAATGCATCAGGCTGGCATATAAGAATAAAACTTCATTAATTGCCGGATCTGGATAACATAACCTGCAGTTGGCTGGCCCAAATGTGTAGCTGAAAGATTCAATACAGAAAGGAACAAACCAAGATTACAAGATACTTAAGCAATGTGGGACTGACTTCTCAAGCATTGCTAATACTATCTGTAATCTCAACTTCATTACCTGATATTTTTTTAAAAAGAATGAACAGTTAAATAGAAATTTAAAAGGTTCAGTGCCAGAAATGAAATCCTTGCAAGCTGCATGGAAACTTTATAAAGACATCATAATAGAGACTCCATTTAAATGTATACCCCAATTTAAAAAAAAGAGGACCAAGAAAAAAATGCCACTGTGGCTAAATAACAAAGTAAAAGAAGCAGTGAGCAGCAAAAATGTATCCTTTAAAAGTGGAAGTTAACATATTGAGGAAAATAGAAGAGAGCATAAACAATGACAAGTGAAATATAAAAATATGGTTAAGGACAAACTAGTTGAAGAACACCTAGCCAAAGATCAAAAAGTAATAGTAAAAATCATTTTCGGTAAATCAGATTCAAGAAGCCTACTAAACAACCAGTGGGGCATTGGATGATGAAGATGCTCAAAGAAGATAAGGCCATTTTGGAGAAACTAAATTAGTTTTTTTGCTCAGTCTTCACAGCTGAGAGTGTAAGTGACAAATCTAAGGAACTGTCCCTAACTGAGGTATCATTACAGGAGGTTGGGGGAGAGGGATGGATGGTGAATTTAACAATAATAAATCACCAGGACCAGATGCTGTTCACTCAAGAGTGCTAAAGAAACTCAAACATAAAACTGCAGAACTACACATTATTTTATTTAACTTATCATTTAAATCAGTTTTTATACCAGATGACAGGAAGATAGCTAAAGTGAAACCAATTTTTTTAAAAGGCTCCAGAGGCAATTCTGACAATGACAGACCAGTTAACCTAACTTCAGTATCAGTCAAATTAGTTGAAATTGTAATAAAGAACAGAATTATCAGACACACAGATGAACACAATTTGCTGGAGAGACTGGGAGTTCAGAGTCAAGGAAGACAGTGGGAATACAGACAATAGAGTCAAATGGGAAATATGGATAGAGAAGATGGAATTACAGGTGAGGATATTTTTGTCTGAGGGACATTGAGAGAAACCCAAATCCTGTCTTGATGGTTTTTGTGTAGGGGAATCATCCTTACCAATCTAGAATTATTTGGGAGAGTCAACAAGCATGTGGACAAGGGTGATTCAGTGGCTATATTGTATTCTGATTTTCAGAAATGTTGTGACAAAATCCCTCATAAAGGGCTCTTAAGCAAAGTAGTGTTATCATGGGATAAGATGGAAGATTCTTTCTTGGATCAGTAATTGATTAAAACAGAGAAAACAAAAATTAAGAATAGGTCAGTTTTCAGAATGAAGAGAGAGAAACAGTAATGTCCCCCTATGGCTCTGTACCGGGACAAGTACTATTCAACATGTTCATAAATCATCTGTAAAAAGGGGTAAACTTTGAGGTGGCAAAATTGGCAGATGATACAAAACTACTCAAAATGATTTAGTCCAAAGCAGGTGATGAAGAGTTATAAAGGGATCTCACAAAATGGGGTGGCTGGGCAGCAAACTGGCAAATGAAATTCAATGTTGATAAATGTAAAGTAACATGCACTGAAAACATAATCCCACTTGAACATGTAAAATGATGGGTTCTAAATTAACTGTTACCTTAAAAAGAGATTTTGGGGTCATTGTGGAATGTTTTCTGAAAACATCCATTCTGTGTGTAGTGCAATCCAAATAGTTAACAACATTGGGCATTAGTAACAAAGAGATAAGACAGAGAAGATCATGTTGCCTCTTTAAAAATCTATGGTACGCTCACATCTTGAATACTGCATGCAGATCTGGTTGCCCTACCTAAAAAAAAAAAGTAGGAATTGGAAAAGTTACAGAAAAGGGCAACAAAAATGCCAATCTGGCATCTGATGATGTGGGACTTTGCCCATGAAAGCTCCTATGAAAAATAAATTTGTTAGCCTTTAAAAGTGCCACAGGACTCCTTGTTTGTTTTGCTGAACTAAGGTGGTTACCCCTCTGGAACTTGTCAAAAATGATTAGAGATATGGAACAGCTTCCATAGGAAGAGAGATTAATAAGAATGGAGCTTTTCATCTTGAAAAAGATATGGCTAAAGGGGAATATGATAGAGGTCTATATGATTATGAATTGTTTGGAGAAAGTAAATAAGGAAGTTTTGTTATTGGAGAAAGTGAATAGGGAGCATTACATCTTTTCAGAACATGAAAAATAGGGGTCACCAAATGAAATTTATAGGAAGCAGGCTTAAGACAAACAAAAAGAAGTATTTCTTCACACAGTGCACAACAACCCCTTTGGAACTGAATAATCCTGTGGAATTCTTTTGCAGAAGATATCATGAAGACCAAGACTCTAACAGGTGTAAAAAAGGGGAGGTGGGGTAGATCAGTCTGTGAAGGATAAGTCCGTTGATGGCTGTTAGCAAGGATGGAGAGGGATTGCCAAGAAAAAAAAGGATGCACTGAAGTGTCCCTTGCCTCTGTTTGAAAGAAGCTGGAAATGGGTAACTGGGATGGATCACTTGAAGATTACTTATTCTGTTCATTCCCACTGAAGCATCTGGCACTGGCCACTGTCAGAGGACAGGATAGTGGGCTAGATGGACCATAGGTCTGACCCAGTCTAGTCATTCCTATATTCTTATTTTTGATGGCTAATTTACTTCATGGTAATTATGGGACAGGCAATTTTGTATCTAAAATGAAGTATTTCTATTACAACAGGGACAACTGAATTGCATTGTGGCCAAGTTTTTAAGGTTGCACCTGTTTATGAAATACAGATCCTGTTTTCCTCATGCACCTCTTTCAATCACTGAGAGTTGTGAATCTGTAAAATACAGAGGTTGAGGCCTAAAGATTGGGGGGTTGCTGTCTTTATGAACGGCAGATCTTTATTTCATCTTGTGATGTGTAACCCCCTTTTAAGAGAGAACTGACCTCTGCTTGTTGGGGGGGGAAAGGAAGCCGTGGAATGGTACAAAAGCCCTCCATGTTTCTTTAGTCTGTATCCCTAATAAAACACAACTTGCGGACTAACAATGCAGTGTTTAGAACCCACTTAACTCTGCTTCTGATTTGTACTTATTGAGGAGAGTGTTTAGGGTTATCTTATCCAACTGCTCTGTGGTCTAGCTTTATTTTTTTTATTCTTATTATTTTGCATCAATGTTTACCTTTATAAATCTGGAGAACCTTTGGTGGATCAATTGTTTTTATATATGAAGCCAACCTCAACCCCTGCCAGATTTCAGTTCCTTAAGTTACTTCATCCTGTGAAATAATATCCCCTCTTATCTGGATTGAGCTTCAACTGGATTGTCTTCACCCAAAGCCTTATCTCAAGTACACCCTGGAAAAGTGAAAAAATGGCATCATGAGATCAGATAAAAAGGATTATATATCAGTAATAGGACAATTGTAATTTTGAACTAAATATGGGGTAGGACTATCCCCTACTGTGGGCGAGGAATGCCACAGAAAGGTTTAAAGGAAGGATATCTACAACCAGATTCCCTTGGACATTATGCTCACACTCTGGCCCCAACCCCATGGCCTTCTGGGGATTAACATGATAATGCAGTCAGTTGTGTGGTATAGGAAAGTGGGGCAGCAGTGCCACACACATTGCTGAGCTGACATGCTGGATGTGCAGGGATTCCACCTCCTTATGGTTTAAAAAGCACCTGTCATGCCACACTGGAACTTCATACTGCTATTCCTACATCATTCAAACAGTAGGCCTGCCTCCCAACATTTGTAAATATACAATATGGTGTATCTGAATATTTGAAGTATTTTGATTGTGAAATCTTTGACTTACAATGGTAGGTTTTTAATGTTTGAATTTTTATCTTTGTCCTTATAGTGATGAAGCAACCATTATCTCAGGGACTCAGCTTGCTAAACAAATCTATAAGGAAGTCCAGAGGGATTTAGAATCATGGATGTCCCTTGGGAACAAGAGACCTCATCTCACTGTCGTTTTAGTAGGAGACAACCCAGCCAGTCATACATATGTAAGAAATAAGATAAAGGCAGCTGCTGCAGTAGGTATGTGATGTATAAGAACAATTGCCTGCATGTTAGGCACAAAATTGTGTTCTTGTTCAATATGACCAATATCTTGGTTTCATTTTGCACCATTTCAGTTTTTGAATATCCATAATTTACATACTCCAGACAGTATTGTATTGTCATGCTTCAGGAATACAGTCAAATGGCAAAGAGAGAAAGAAAACTATTTTCGTATTACGTTAATATTAGGCACAGGTGTGGTGTTGGCCTTCCCTGAAATGATTTTCTTTACTTGAAATGTTTTTGAATAAATTATTTACACACTTTTGCTCAAAGATCAGAAACTAAGGGAGAGCAGGGGGCAGAAATGGTTTTGGCTTCTCAGGTCTTGGTATGGTGCTTTATGGCAATACCCCATCTTGGCCTCCATTGGAAAGACAGGTTATTAATGATTGTCAAATGGAAATCAGTCCAGTTTCTGGTCCTCTGTAAAAGTGAACCCAGGATAACTTATTTTAAATTTTTAGGTAAATTGAAGAGATTACCTTTCCAATCTGAATCAATCTTTCTGTATGAACAGAGAAAGATTAATCCTCAGAAGTTCTAATAACCTAAAAATTGGAGAGAACAGCTTATGAATTGAGATGGCTCAAAAGAAGTAGCAATATTTTGAAGGAAATTTTCATATCATAATTGCAGGCATATAAAGATATAGCCGCAGTAGCTCATGAAATTCCTTTTGCCACTGATTTTTTTTTTTTCTGGATTCCTAAACAGTGTCTCACCTCTGAATCCAAGGAACAGCAGTCTCAGCACTAAAAACAGCCAATGACAAGTATAAATAGTTCATCGATTCTCCACTGTAGCATTCAATAAGTTGTCCACACTGCCTCACCACTACTCCTTACAACTCTTTTGCACTATCAAAATTCTGAAAATCTTCCATCTCATTGGGCTACACCATGTTAAAGGCCTAGGTTCAGCATCCTTATGCAAAAATAAAACATATAAGATCAGCTAGTCCATTTCCCTGAAAAATGAGAGAGGTGGACAGGACCCAGGTCTTCCTAACAAAATTTTAAAAATAGGCTAAAGACGCGTTTTGTAAACTTCACTTATGGTAGAGTCTAACTACAAGAAGTACATCTACATCTTGGCATAAAGAAAACTGCCTTTCCTAGCACATATAATAGACATGCTGCTTCTGTAGAGACAGAATTTCAACTCATACGTCAAACAAGTGTTTTGATCGCAGTGCAGTCAGGAGCAGTGGAAAAAAGGACAATAATGAGAAAATAATTGCATATCAGTATAACATGGCTAGCTGGCCTGCGTTCCCACTCCCTTAAAGGGGACAGAAAATCCTGTTACAGTTAAAACTGTTGCTTTTTATCTCATATTTTTATCTCCTTCAGTTTTGATTTTTTTTTTCATCCTACTTAGAGAGGAATGTTGATTATATTAGGGGAGGGTGTTAACTATGGTATAAGGATGTAAAACAGGTAGACTATATCTATATCAGGCAAACATAGTTCAGACTTGTTAGTCCAAGCTAACAAGTTTGAGGTTACTTCAAACTAACCTCACACTTCTAAGTTCGAACTAACTGCACGTTGTAGTTCGATCAAATGCTTAGTTCAAGCTAGAATGCGTGGTTAGTTCAAACTAACCAGCTTAGCTCCTACTTTTAAAGTTCAAACTAAGCGTTAGCCCAGGCCATGTCCGGACTTAGTTCGAAATAATGTTTGAACTAAGGCAGTCAGTTTGGACTAAGTGCTGGTGTAAACTTCGGGTGGGTTAGAATTCATTTACTTGGCCCTCGCCCGTGCCTACCAGAGAGAAACCCCTGCAAAAAGCAGCTGGAAAGCCAGGATCCAGTCTGTAAGGAGACTCACATCGAAGACTGCTCAGAGTTCCCATCCCACAGCAAACTACTACTCAGAATAGACATAACAATGACCTTTATTAACTGCTAACTTCACAAGTCTCACCCTAAGAAACCAAAATGAATTAAACAGAACACTAAGAAACCAGAGTCCCAAAGTTCAGGCGGAGTCACCATTATCTCCATTGCACTCTTTGTTCAAGTCTGTGAGGCTTGAGTGGAAAACTGAAGCAATCCTCATCTTCTCTGGCTGCAGGAATCTTCAGACAAATTCCATGCAGTCCTTTCTTTCTCCTGTACAACCAGCACCATGCAGTCAGGTTACTAGTTATCCAGCTCTCAGTCCCACGAGAGAAAACTCCTCTGCAAAACAGTCCAAAGCAGGGAGAAAACATCCTGCAGTCCAGTCCTGACTCAGCTCCTTTCATTCAATCACTGAACACATGGACACTGCAGCCCTCTGTGATCTCTCCTCTCCCAGCCACTTCTCCCAGGCATCTGATTCCAGCACAACAGAAACTCAGTATGCTACCACACCCCAGTTCCAGGAACTAAATCTGCCCAGAAACATAACCCAGCCTAAAGAGATCCCTAAAAGAGAGTGCTCTGTTTTTAGGCACATGGGTTACACTGGTACTAACCACTTCGAACTAAGTGTCCCTTAGTTTGAACTAAGAAATTTCTTTGTTTGAACTAGGGAAAGCCTAGTGTGGCCATGGACTAAATTAGTCCAGAATAATTTGCCAAAGTAGAGATACCCATAGGGTGTGGGTTTTTCTTTAGTGTGTCCGTAAGAATACCTGCTTTAAATATAAGTCCTTGCCTTATACTTATTCTCTGTAATAATGAAAAGAATGAATAGACCCACTAATACTAGTTTTATATATTTCATATTTTTATAGCACAAGTACTGGTGTAATATAATTTTAAACTAAACTGTGTAGTTTTGATGCATAGGTTTTATATTAAGTTAGAAACAAATCAAACTGCTTAGGAATTTCGTATGATGTTGCAAATTCTTTATTCCCCCTCCCCTCATTATTTCAGTTCATAGGGGAGATGGAGAAGTTGGAATGTAAGACAGAATTCAGTAGTGTTATATTGTCTCCTCTATAGAAGAATTACTTTTATATTATAAATGTTTCTTCTAAGATCCTGAAGAAAACTATACTGAATATGACCTTGGAAGAAGTATGCAGCCCTCTTGAATCACCCCCCAGTCTAAATGGAAATCTGAATCACTTTGATAGCAACACAAATACAATTCTGTGATGATGCTTGACAAATTATGTGATTAGGATTTTCTAAACATTTATAAATGTGTTTTAATTTTGTTAAGTCATTTAGCTTCCTATGAATTTCTCTGTAAGATTACACATGGATTATATATGCATACTATTAAAAACAAAAGGGGAAATTGCTAAGTGCTCAGTGCTTATTGAAGACCATCAATAGGTGCAGAGTTGGTGAGTGCTGGGCACTTTTGAAAGTCTCACCCAAAATGTCTTAACTCCTCTTAGAAAGAGTCACTTGCACTATACAAATGTCTTTTTTGTTTTGTTTTGTTTTTTTAATCAGGCATTTGTACTGAGATAATACTGAGGCCTACAGACGTTTCTCAGGAGGAACTTTTAGATCTGACTGCCAAATTAAATAAGGATTCAAGAGTTAACGGTATATTGGTCCAGCTACCTCTTCCTGGTAAGTAATGCAATTTTATCATGCTTTACATTTGGACAAGGATTCTAATACTTATTTTGTCAATATTAACCCATAAGTGAGCCAGAGAGATTCCAGCTAAGTACCTGTCAGCGTTCATTTGCAACATGGGGACCTTGGCATGGACTGGCACCTATTAAGCCAGTATTAACAACCTTCAGGTGCATTTGATTATAGGTGACTTGAATTGCAAATATGCAGCACGTGGCAAATATCTTTTAATTTAAGAAATACATGCGCAAGCTACAATATAACTGTCTAAAGACACATGATGATCCAACTGTGATTTGCATTAACTTTGTACTTCAGGTTTTTTTCTTAAACGCTGGACTTGTCCCAAAGTCATTTGGTTCTTTTAGGTGTTCTCAAAAGTGAGGTATTATGCTTCATTATACTGCTAAAAAAGGAATGTTAAATGGGAGCTATCTTTTCTTTCAGTTTGGAAATATAAGGTCTATGTAGCTTCTCTAAGATAAATTAGCTGATGGTCAGCCACAAAAAGTTAAGTCTCTCTCTTTCTCTATTTTTAACTGGAGCTTGTGAAAGGATAGAACCTTGCCTTTCTTTGGTGGTTTTTATAGACTGCAATCTTTTTTCCAAAGGTGTTAAACAGTTCACAGACAATATAGTAATTAAATGTGTATCATAGCAAGTAATTTATTATATTAAAATATAATTGCTATAATAAAAACTAATTATGCAGTACACACAAATATATGAGCAATTGTAATTATAAAAATGTGCCATTAGAAACATAAGATCTCATTGCTTTCTGGTTGCTTTACTGTTTCTGACTCCAGGGAAGTCCTAGTTTTACAAGTGAGCTAAACTCACTTTGAACCAGTTAATGATTTGCTCCAACTGCTACCAAATTTGCATAAGTGAAGGCCCAGAAGCCTTTGATTAATGTGAGCCCTGCAGAGGTGTGGATAGAGGTGTCCTTTCACAAATGGTTTTCAGGCTGATGCATATGCAGAGTGGGACAAACATATATGTCCATGTTATATAACTCAGTGTGCACACATGAATGCTATGGCAGAAGCAAGTCTGTTGGTGCAAATATCAAAAGAGAATGAACCATTTTAGGCCTTTGCCTTTTAGACACATTCTCTTCTGAGTCTCAGAATGTGGGCCTTATATGCTTCTGTATGTCCCAGCACACTCCTTGGGGTGCTGTGGAGGATACTTGGGGTTCTGATTCCCCCCTTCATTTTGGGATGCTCTTTGTCATATCAGCATTTGGCAGATGCTGTCTACTCCCCCTCATTTCAAACAAGCACAAAACCTTTAAATGAAGTGCTTGCTATTTCTTAATTAGCATCCCAGATCCAGAACATTTTGTATTAATTGCATCAAGTGTCAAACACCTTTCTGTTTTCTACTTGACCATGGCCAACTTTATCATTTTTATGGGATATCCAGTGTTTTGTTCTGTTTTTCAATTGCTAGTTTTGCTAATAATGTTTTTTGTCAGAGGTGACCTGTTTATATCTGCTAACCACAGCCTTCGGTCAGCATTTCCTGCATGTTTTCGCCCATGTAAAAACAAACTAGTGACCAACTAATTAATAAGTTGGTAATACATTAGAGCTATTGTATAACTTCCAAAGAAAAATATCATTTGATAAAATAGTAGCTAGAATAGACATGAGAAACTCATTTAATTTTTTTCCAGGGGAAATGTGATATCATGCTTAAACAAACAAGGAGTACTGTAGCACTTTTAAAGACTAACAAATTTATTTATCACGTGATCTTTCATGGGAGAAGATCCCACTTCAACAGATGCCTTGAAGATCTTTTCTTCCAAACTACCATTCTTTATCCCTGCTTTTCTCTGTCACTACTTACAACATCTTGCTGCTTCTTCCTGGACAATATCTCTTGCCATGCCTATGTTGCCACAGCTATGCTACCATCTTTAGCATGCTAGCTGGATAAGAGCTAGTGCAAGTACGTGTATGTGAACAGGATATCACACTACTTCCTAATGTAGACATACTCGAAGATTCAGACTCTCTTCTCTGCCAGCACAGCTAAAGCTCTAGTACAGACTCTCTCAGCATCTCACAACTTCACTAGAAAAAGTCTTGATAAAAGTCACCTTGCCCATCACCCCTTAAATACATTCAAAATACTGCTGCAAAGATAATTTTCTTGACTTGTAGCTTTGTCACTTTCTTTTCCATGTTTTCATTTGTTCCCTCTTCTCCAGTGCATAAAACAAACTATTTGTCTTCACTTTTAAGGCCATTTTATGGCATAACTCCATGCTACTTATCACGCCTTGTATGCTATCAAGTGATCTGCCTCACCTCTGTTCAGCCAGTAATGCTAACCCTTATCACTCATTAGTTCAATTTTCATTCAGAGAGTTTCATGCTTTTTCTCATGATCTGTCTTATGGCTGGGATGAGCTGTGTAAAAAATTCACAAAGCTTTTATGTTATCCTTCTTTAAGGTGCTGTTAAAAACCCACCCATGCTATGATCCCTAGAAAAGACTCAGCAATGGCTAGGTGCTCTGTGACCACTACTAACTCTGCTGTCATAGTCTGTTGCCTTGTGTTCCTCTCTGTTGTGTCCACTTGTTGTCTGATTGTGCGCTTAGTGTGTGAGCTCTTACAGGACATTTTGTTGTTCATGTCTACAGTGCCTAGCACATTTGGGCCTTGACGGCTGACTGTGGTTTCTAAGGTCTACTGTAATATTAATTAATTAATCACGTAATAAAGCACAGACCTATAAGTCAGTTGTTCCCAACTCTGCCATTACACACCTTGATAGCTTTAATTATTTTGAGGCACACCACCATATAGTCTCCAAATGAACTCATGAACATTCATGAGCCAGTCGAGAACTCTTCAAGTAGCTTTCAAAAAATTCCCTGGCACACCTGCTCAGGCTTGACGGCACACCTGTGTACCATGGCATATGGGTTAGGAAACATTGCTGTAAGTTGCATCAGCTTTCCACCTTTGCCACTAGTTTTTGACCTTGGACATCTCTCTCTATCTTAGTTTTCCCCATCTGTAAAATGGGGATTAATTATCTATACTTCACAAAGGGCTCTGATGTTTAAGATCTGTAAATTGTTTTGAGATCTGTGGCTGGAAAGAGTTTTTAAACAGTGCCCAATATTATAGATTGTTAAAATCTAGTAGTAGTAGTTTGAGCAGCTTTCAATCAATGAAATGAATTGGCCACGTGATGGCAGTGTAACATAAGCAAGGAGGACAAAGTCTGGTTATTGAATAATGATTGATTCTGGGAAGCAACTGGAGTGTGCTGAATTGTATCTATAGAGTCACTGTTTTTGTCTGAAAAGCAACAACTGAGGAATTAACAGATTCAAGGGTCAGGGTGAGTGGTGTTCATTAAATATTTCTTGTGAATTTAGAACTGATGAAAGATGCCACATCAAAGTCTGGGGAAAGGTTTTGCAAACTCCCCTCTCACTTGCAGAGCCCTGCCTTTAGGTTTCTGCATTGATCTGGAGGGACCATCTCTAAGAATGAGTTGGTAAATTGTTCTCCTCTCCCATTGTGTCCTTGGCTACTGTTTTTAGGCTGTTAACCAGTTTGTTACTTGATACCAGTTATGGTGGTGGAAGGGCATGGGTCCTGCATCTCTGGCCTCGGGCCCTACATCTCTGGCCACAGCTAGCCGGAAGTGGCCCAATCTGGCTCTGGGCCACTTCTGGAAAGCAAGCGCAGGTGGCTTCTGCCGCTTCTTAAGAAGTGGCAGAGACTATCTTCTGGTTCAAGCCTCTTCCAAGAGGCTCGAAGCTGGGGACGGTTCGCGCTGCTTTTTACAAGTGGCAGGGACAGTCTCTGCCACTCGGGGACCATCCCTGCCACTTGCAAAAAGTGTCACAGACTGTCCCCTGCAGGGGCGTCGCTACACACAAATATTGGGGGGACCCCACCCACCAGGGCCCCAATCCATTCCATCCACTACGGTGGCCCCCAAGCCCTTCTCTAACCCCCCAGTCCTGCCGCTGGTGCCTGCTGTCCCAGACCACTCCCTCCCCTGTGCCCTTTCCCCGCTGGGCTGGCGTGCCAGCCCCCGGACTTCCTCCCCCACACCCCTGGCTCACTTACTGGGCTGCTAGGGGAGAGCAGGGCTGCAGCATTGGCTGAGGCTCCCAGCATGACAGAGCAGGGTCAGGCCAGGGCAGGGGTTTTAAAAACTCCCAGCCCCAGCATGGGGCAGCACCCTCCTGGCCCGAAGACTGTCTTCTGGCTGGGTAGAGGCCAAAGCTGCCCTGTGCCTGGGCAGTGTACCCTGTGTGGGGGTGTGACAGTGCACCCCTTTGCAGTTTAGTGGTGTGCTACTCAGGGGCTGGCCCTGGGCTTCAGGGAGACTGCGGCCCCTGAGCTACCCTCCCCAGCAACACCACTGGTCCCTGGCTTTGAGCCCTGTGCAGGAGGATCGAAGCAGGAGATGGTCACTGCCACTTCCATGAGCAGCAGAGATGATCTCTGCCACTCGGGGACTGTCCTTGCTGCTTCCCACAAGCAGCATGGACCGTCCCTGCTTTGAGCCCCATTTAGGAGGCTCAAAGCTGGATCAGGCCCATATGTGGCCAGATCGGGCCTCATGCACAGCAGGATCAGGGCCACTTGTGGGAGGGTGGGGGTACGTGCCCCTCATCCTGTGTGCTGGCCCCTTCCAGAATTGCCCTTGGGTGGTGGTTTCTGTAATATGGACATCAGTCCCCTGGATTGAGACCACATTATTTTCACATAAACCAATGAACAGCTGTATTTTAATAATATATTTCAATTTTAACTTACTAGGTATCTGGGTTTGCTTTAAATTGTATATGTTAGAAAAGCACAGTTTCACTAAATGTATTTAAACAAGATCCCAGTTAAACAACTGATCACCATATGTGGAGTTAGGAAGGAATTTCTCCCTAAATCATATTGGCAGTGAATTTGGGCAGTTTTCACCATCCTCTGCATTGTGTAAGTGCACACATTGAGATCATCTGAGTATATCTCACTTATTTCCCTGTCATTGCATCATCCCTGAGCATGTGTGCATCTTGGTTCTTCTTATTGCCTCTCTGTGTCATGTAAGAGTTTAGTCTTCTGTGGATCAAAACTCTTTGCTCTAATTGTAGTTGCTTGATTTAGTGTGCTGGGTGGAGTTGATGTCCTGTGATATGCAGGTGCTCAGACCGATAGTCTTAAACTCTATAGCTGTGTCTACACATACAGTTTAATTTGAATTAATGATGAACAATTTGAATTAAATAAATGCATGGCCACACTGGCTTTCGTTAATTCAAACTAAGGAATGCCTTAGTTCCAATTGATGAAAGCTAACTTTGAAGTTATAAAACCTGGTTTACCTTCAAAATGACATTTAATTCAAACTTATTAGTTTGAATTAACCCAATATAGCCATATTAATTGGAATTAACTGTTAGTTTGAATTAGCCACAGCTAAATTTTCCTTATGCAGTAACGCCCCCTACCTAATTCAGACTAGCAAGTCCTGTGCATGGACATGCTAGTTTGAATTAGGGTTTCTAGTGTGGCCATGTTAATTCAAATTAACTTAATTCAAACTAATCATTATTAGTTTGAATTAATTAGTTTGAATTAAGTTAATTCAAACTAACTTTCTAAGTGTAAATATATATGATACTATTCAAAATTCTACTGTTAGATGCTGGCTTATATTAAATTGGCTTTTATTGGCTTAGCTTGAACCAGCAAATACTGCATTAATAACTTATTTCTAATTTCCCTTCTCTGGCTCACAGTAAGTTGGCAGTTTGAGATCTGGCTACAATGTTTCTTTTTGCTCTTGTCTAAGTAAGGAAACTCTTTGCAAAAGCCTTACTATCATTTGTTAACTACACAAAGAATCCCTTAGCATTGCAACTCCATATTACTTAAAGCTATGTGATAGGGTTATATGCGGGAGGATGCTTCTATGATAGCTTTCAAATATAACTTCTTGAATGTTGAATGTTCTTGACAGATCTCTTGTTTTAAAAATATATTCTATCTTTATTCTGTGCTAGTGGTCCCCAAAAGGAATTACCTTTGAAGAGGGAGAAGTACAAATTTCTTTGTTTTCCAGAATCCATTTAAGTTGTGTTGTGAGGATAAAGAAAAAAAGCCTGACAGGTGAAGATGGAGAAACATGATGAGTAACAGTTGTTAATGTGAGGTGTTCTTTTCTTGTAACACAACATACAAAAGGGTGGCTTTTGATCAGCGTTTGGGTAAAAGGAGAAGCAGAAGATGACTTTGTTCTCTTTAAAATGAAATCAAGATAATTCTTCTGTTGGGAATATGATACACTAAAGTACTCAGTTTTTCATGTCAGGATAATTTATCAGATTTTGGTCTCGTCCTGAGAAGAACTTAGTTTTTTGTTTTTGTTTTTGTTTTTTTTTTACTATGTACACCATTTCAGTGCATAATTTATTAAATGATAAGGTAAACTCTTTTCTTTGAGTGTTTCTCTGTAACCTTTAAACACTTCAGATGATGGGCCAAGGCCTGCTGGTTCTTGTTTTCACACACAATGGCAAAAATAATTAAAGTTCCTTCTCAGATGTAAACAGCTATGAAAACAGAGACAAGCTAGCCTGAAACAACAGGATCTATGCCAGGGGTCTCAAACACATGGCCGGTGAGCTGCATGCAGCCCCTAATGCTGTTTCCTGTGGCCCGCAACAACATTGTTATTACCGATATTTGCAATATCGTTGTATGAAAAGGTTTCAGTGCACGGCCTTCAGGCTAACATACTAGTCCTCATGCGGCCCTCAACTAGTCCTCATGCGGTCCTCATGGTGATTTGAGTTTGAGACCCCTGATCTACGCAATATAATGCGTCTGGACATACTTGCATGGAGCTCTTGTATGGAAATGTTGATGACTCTTCCTCCCATATCTGCTGTATTTCTTGTTCCACATAAACTGATTTTGATTGCTAGAACTATTTTTCGTTTATAATGCTGTTTTATGTTCATAAATTCTCTGTTTTCAAGCCCAACCTTCCCTCTCACTTTTATTAATTTTGTTTGAATCAAGTTAATTTTCTTGACTTTGTAAGTACATAAGAGTTTTTTGGGGTGTCTGAAAACTGATGTGTCCAGATTCTCTGAAAAGCTAGTCCAGTGTCAGAATAAAACAAAACAGCAAGCTCAGTAAGGTAAGGCTCTGCATGGGAGACTTTTCTAGAAGAACAACTCTGAATGACAGAAAATAGATTTATGTAAGAGGATCAGTGGAAGGAGGATTGAATACATGAGTCATTTTAAGTGAGATTTATCTTGACACAATGTTAGGGGGAGAGAAGCCAAACTTGTGACATGTTTGGGAGAGGTTTGTGACAGAGGCAAAGCTTTGGATGTGTTTGAAAGAGGTTTTGTTTATTAAACTCTGAGGGAAATGACTAAGCTTATTATTAAAAAAGCAAGGAGTCCTGTGCCACTTAGAGACTAACAGATTTATTTATCGCATAAGCTTTCATGGGAGAAAATCCCACTTCGTCAGACTCTTTGAAGAGGGGAAACTTACAGAATGGGATGAAAATAAATGCAAGGGAGCGTAAGACATGGGATCAGGTGATACAGTAACAGCAAACCAGAGCATTTGTTAAGATTCAAACCCTGTAATGGTAGGGAATTGTTTGATATGCAGGAAAAAAATAATCTCTTCAGCACGTCCTGGCAGCAGAGGGTCCAGTTTATTTAAACCCCTCTGTTAGATTCTTTTTAATGAATAAACCAGATTTATATCTGAGACTGTCTGACTTGGTAACTTTAAAGAGATGGCACAAGCTGATGCACACAGCTTGCTGATAAATATCTCCTATACTGAAAACTCTCAGCAAATTCAAGCATATTCCCATATCAATATACCATGAACTGCTATAAAAGGATCAGTATTTATTTCCTATATGAACTCTGAATCAGTTATGCAGAATACGATAATGGAACCAGCATCTGTGCATTATAGAGTAGTACTGGAGAAGGATGTCACAACTGGCACTTTAATATAATCAGTCCTGATGTTCCATAAATTTCTTGAACAGAAAAGTCTTGAAAACACTGTCATTTTACAGAACGGAAATGAAATCCTTTGTGACCTTGGATGCATCTTGCTCCCAAAGCCTGTAAAACCCTTTTTTTTTTTTTTTTCCTGTAAAGTTTTTCTTTCCATATGGCAAAAGCCTCTGGTTCACACAGAGTTACTAAGAAATTGACCTAAATGCCTGTCAGATACTTTCATGATTATCTGAATCATTACTCTGTTTGATACTTGTCTGTAATCTCTTGCATAAGGCTATTATGTTGCCATTATCACAAATGAAATCAGTTTACTCATGGTGAATAATACTTAACTTGTGACCTTACAAATTGTAGAACTGAATAAAATATGTATGATTTTCCTTAAAAATAAAATAGTTGGGCTGGGAGCACTCACTTTTGCCGACAGCTGAGAAAAAATATAATTTTTAAAACAATACTTTCCCAGATCATATAGATGAACGAGCAGTTTGCAATATTATTGCACCTGAGAAGGATGTGGATGGATTCCATATTATCAACATTGGACGACTGTGTCTCGATCAGCCTTCTGTAATACCTGCCACTGCTGCTGCTGTTTGGGAAATTATAAAAAGAACAGGTAGGAATCTAAACGTCTGTTGAAATGTTCTGAAGAAGAAAAATGAATGCTGGCGAGAAGGCATACATAATTACAAGGAAGTTTATGTTCTAGAATACAGCAGGATGAATTGATTTAAATCAAAGCAATTTAAATAATCGGTTTTAATCAGCAAGAAGAAATCTCTGATTTTAAATCAGCTACTTATTTGTATTTTACATTTGTACTTTTCAGTTATTTCCTAAAGCAGGGCTGATTCTCATTGGTTGGTTATGTTTAAAAACATGTTGAATTTCAACTAAATGTAGTCTTTCATTAAATTTGATGCTCTTTTTGCTAACCAGAAGGACATGTTGTACATGTTTACTTAAGTGATTATTTGAACTTAACTTCCAGTTATCAAATGTCTAATTTTATTTGGATGAAACTTCAAATTCAATTAAAAATGAAAAAAAGCATATTTCTTTTTTTAAAAAAATCAAACTACTTTAAAAGTCCTGGATTCATAAGAAAAAAAAATTTAGATGGTAAGTGAAGTTATTTGGAACATGTGATAAACTGATTTACAAAACAAAGTAAATATAGTCAGTGAAGAGAATGGATTGCTTCTGTGCACCACATTCTTCAAGATTTTAGAAATAATAGATCCCATGTTTCATACCAAGTTTTTATTCATAGATTGGAAGAGGAAAATAAGCTTGCATGAATTTTCAGCTCCTATCTGATCTCTTAACTTTGAATGAACTAGTCACTGAATTTAATTAGCTGAATAAATTGAAATGACTGAGAGAAGTATTCTCTCTGCATTGCAGAAGGCACTATTGCTATGAAAAGCTGGTTTGACACTTCAAAACTTGGCTGCTAACCTACTTTGTACTGCTTTGTATTATTTTTAATGGTTAATTTAAATTATTTTAAATGAGTTTAATCCTTAACAGAGACAGCCAATTTCGAATTTAATTTTAAATGTTGCTTCTTTAAAAATAGTATTCAATTTAGTTTTTAAAAATTCTAATTTAAACCAAAAATTGAATTTAAATTTAAAAATGTCTGGGTTTTTTCATTTTGTTTTTTAAAAAGATCTATTTTTATTCACCCTAAGTGACAGGCTAGTTACTGTACTGAACTGAATAGAGAAGGGATAATTAAAAGAATATTTAAAGAATATTAAGACTGATGGAGGAGTATTCTGGATATTGAATAAAATATTTAAAGCCAGTAGATGTACTGTAAATTGAGCACAGAAAGAACAGTGATGCAGAGAATATTTTATTTAAAACAATGTATTGATATTTCATGATGTAATTTATAGTCACCAGTGTCCTTTGCATGTTTTTATAATATCATAAGCCAGAGTCTGTCTGAGCCTCAGTTTTCAGTAACAAAAAATAGTTTGTGATAAATTGGATAAGTTCTTCAGAAAAATATAAAATTGAGGGCAAAAATTCCCTATTTGAAAACACTTATTTTAACAGTAAAATATGATAGAACTGATTTCCTAAAAGAAAAAGTAAAATGATTGTGTATTTTGTTTTTCCCTGTAAGGAATACAAACATTTGGAAAAAATGTTGTTGTAGCTGGAAGATCTAAGAATGTAGGAATGCCTATTTCAATGCTTTTACATACAGATGGAGAACATGAAAGACCTGGAGGTATGTCCTAGAATACTGTGATTTGCTTTAATAACTGATCTGTGAAGATACCCAAAATGAAGAATAGAAAAAGAGGGCTGGGACATGGGAACAGAAAATTAAAAATAACGCATCCCTAGCACTCTTGCTCACTTTTTTGAATTAGTCTTTTCTGTGTTCCTAAAATGTTTGGATTAATACTATTTCCTTCCAGTTTCCATGCAGAAGTCACCATGCTCAAAATCTCATGAGAATATCTGTTCTTACAAAATGTCCAGCTTAATTGTTTAAACTCAGGAGGCTCTAGTAGTTTGGATAGGAATCAGGGCTGGTTTCACACCTCTGTGGGCCCAGGACTGACAGATTCTGTAGGGCCCCTGGGGACAGGGCAGTGGGAGTTCTGGTGCCTGGCCCTGGGGGCCATACTTACATTGGTGCCCCCCTTCCCATCAGTGGCAGTGCCCTGGGGGAGAGTGGATTTCTCCAAGCCTGTGTCCTGCTCTCCCACCATTGTCGTGGGCTCTAGGGACTGCCTGGTGGCATGGGAGGCCCATGATGGTCCCTGGTGTCCAGGGCAGGGGGGGGGGGGCTGGAGGGCCTTTTTTTGCTTCAGTTTTCACAGGCAGGGTCAGCTCCCAGCCCACTACCATGGGTGTGGCAGATGGGAGAGAAGAAGAGAGGCCCTTGGTGATGGAAGGTCAGGTTAGGGACTGCTTAAAGAAGCTGGATGTGCACAAGTCCATGGGGCCGGACAAACTCCATCCAAGGGTGCAAAGGGAATTGGCCGATGAGATAGCAGCACCGCTGGCCATTATCTTTCAAAACTCATGGAGAACGGGGAGGTGCCAGAGGATTGGAAAAAAGCGAATGTAGTGCCTATTTTCAAGAAAGGGAAAAAGGAGGATCCGGGGAATTACAGACCAGTCAGCCTCACCTCAATCCCTGGCAAAATTATGGAGCAGGTTCTCAAAGAATCCATCCTAAAACACTTAGAAGAAAATAAAGTGATCAGGAACAGTCAGCATGGATTTACCAAGGGTAAATCATGCCTGACCAATCTCATCTTCTATGATCAGATGACTGGTTTTCTGGATGCAGGAAGAACTGTTGATGTGATATACCTTGATTTTACCAAGGCTTTTGATACAGTTTCCCACAGCATTCTCATTGGCAAATTAAGGAAGTACGGGTCAGATAGGTGGACTATAAGGTGGATAGAAAACTGGCTAGATCAACGGTTTCAGCATGTAGGAATCAATGGTTCCACGTCTAGCTGGCAACTAGTCACGAGTGGTGTGCCCCAGGGGTCGGTCCTAGGGCCGGTTCTGTTCAACATTTTCATCAATGATCTGGATGATGGAATAGACTGCACTCTCAGTAAGTTTGCGGATGACACCAAGCTGGGGAGAACAGTAGACACATTGGAGGGCAAGGGCAGGATTCAGGGAGACCTAGATAAATTGGAACAATGGGCCAATAGAAATCTTATGAGGTTCAATAAGGACAAGTGTAAAATCCTGCACTTGGGACGGAAAAACGCCATGTACTGCTACAGGCTGGGGAACATTCAGCTAAGTAGCAGCAGTGTAGAAAAGGACCTGGGGGTCATGGTGGATGGGAAGCTAGATATGAGTCAGCAGTGTGCTCTTGCTGCCAAAAAGGCCAATGGCATACTGGGCTGCATCAAAAGAAGTATTACTAGCAGATCAAGGGATGTGATCATTCCCCTCTATTCTGCACTGGTGAGGCCACATCTAGAATATTGTGTTCAGTTTTGGGCTCCCCACTACAAAAAGGACAGGGACATGCTAGAGAGAGTTCAGAGGAGGGCAACCAAAATGATTAAAGGGCTGGAGCACAAGCCCTATGAGGAAAGACTGAAAGCATTAGGCTTATTTAGTCTGCAGAAGAGAAGATTGAGGGGGGATTTGATAGCAACCTTCAACTACTTGAAGAGATGCTTTAAGGAAGATGGAGCTCGACTGTTCTCGGTAATAACAGAGGACAGAACGAGGAGCAACGGTCTCAAGTTGCGGTTAGGGAGGTCGAGGCTGGATATTAGAAAAAAAACTTTTTTACTAGGAGAGTGGTGAAGCCTTGGAATGAGCTGCCGAGGGAGGTGGTGAAATCTCCATCTTTGGAGGTTTTTAAGGCCCGGCTGGACAAAACCATGACTGGGATGGTTTAGTGGGAGTGGTCCTGCCTCTGGCAGGGAGTTGGACTAGATGACCTATGAGGTCCCTTCCAACCCTAGGATTCTATGATTCTATGACTCCCGGGCTGCAACAGGAGACGACTTCTCCACAGTTTGGCACTCAGGTGCCTGGTCACCCCTCATTCCTGCCTCAGTACCACAAGCCCCACTCCCAGAGGGGAGGTTCGGTGTTGGGGTTCAATGCCACAGCACATGGGCTGGTTGGCTTGGTGCAGCACAGCCTGGTTGCACTCCAGCTGGAGGTGCTCCCCCTGCTGCAGGGCTGGGACCCCCCCCTTAGCCCAGCACTCTCCTCAGCCCAGGGCGCCAGGCTGCAGCCCCTAAAGCCAATGTCTTAATCTGATCCTGATAAGAATATGAATTTTTTGGATACTTATCAAAATCCAGCTTAAAATCAGCGCTTCTGAGGTTCACCAAATCCGTAGTTAAAATATTTATGTTGAATTTGTCTGGAGGACAGTTGTAATTTTTGGAACATATCCTAACCATCTTGTTAATGTATAATTCTAAACTTACTTTATGTAAATACATAACTGGCAATTGGCAATCTGTCTTCTCACCAAAAGCTCTATTCCACACAAAGAAAGAATCAGTGTCCTGGGATAGAAATTCCTCTGGGTTGAACATGATGGATGGCAAACACAACTCAATCAGTTACACTGGTCTCTAACAACGATTAATATTTAATTTCATTTTCTACAACAAATATTGATCATAAAAAAATGGTGTGCTGTGACTTCCAGTAAGTGTCCATACTTAGGACCCTATTGAGAGCTTGCTAAGAAATTCACATTTTGAAGGAGAAATGGCAGTTGTGTTTCTAGCTCACAGTGTTATTATGATAAACTATCCATAAGCCAAAGTCTCCTCCTCTTTCTGCCTTCCATGTCCCTTGTTTCTTCAGGACCAATCACAATATTTCATCAGTGAGGATAGTCTCAGCACCAACCATTTCATCCAAAGCCATGAGATTAATGCAGCTTGTCTTTCTCACACAAATAATTAAATGGACTTAACGAGATTATTAGTATAAGGCCATTAATTTGGACTTTGTTTTACTTAGTGATAAGCATTAATTTGCACAGCTGATTAGGATCAGATCCTGAAAGGTGCTGAGCATTTGTTGAATTCCTACAACTACCATTGGTTTTAAGATCAGGTCCTCCCCTTCTGCCTCCTTGTAGCTTAGAGCTAAGGCCCTGATTCAGCAAAGTACTTACCTATGTTCTTATCTTTAAGCACACTGATAGTCCCACTGACTTCAAATAAGAATGATTTTTAAGTTATATTAATGAGAATATCATCCAAAATAAGTAAACTTTGTTACAGTATAATTTAATACTGCTGATAAAGATTGATTTTCCAATTTATTAAAATAGTATCTTCTGTCAATAATGTTGTCACAGTTATAGGGTGAGATGCACTTTAGACTCCTTTTAATTGCTCTCAAGTTGTGCCTCTTTGGGGACGAGTTTAGCTAATTCATGTCTCTTTGGGTGGAACCATGTGGTTCCAACACACTAAAACCTGACCTCTGGGCTTCGGTCCCCTATTTACTAACTGTGTCAGTGTTTTCACCAGGAATTGAAAGTGGGGAGGGTGTTTAAATTTCCAGGGGGGTGGGGGAGGATTGATGAGGGGTAAGACTGTGAGGGCGAAGGTGGGTTGTATGGCATCATAGTAAAAATGGAAAAATGTTTTGTGTCCATTTTATTAGATTAAATTCATGTTTTAAAATCATTATACAGTTTAAAGCTGTTGATCAAACCAACTATGAGGCATTACATCTCCATCCTTTTACGTTTCTTATTGTAACATTGTACAACTCTGTTAATGAACTTGTCAGGGCAGTGCATTCATCTTTGATGGCTTCTTGTGTGTGGTTCCTGTCCTTCATGAGATGCTCATGATCAGGCAGAAGGTGACCTGTTTCCAAACATAAAATTCTATTCAGTGAGGGAAAAGAACACGCAGTTGTATCTGTTGTGACTGAAAGTAGCGAGAAATGAATTCCTACTTCTTTCATCTCTGGAAAAAGCACAGAGATTGGGTGAAACCAGTAGCAATGATAAACAAAAAGTTGAAGTCAAATCATTCTTTCAATGTATGACATTCCACTCTGTGTCAAATTCTCTATTTCATCCCAATCACATAGCAGCCCTATTGCTGATAGGGCTTCACTCCACTCAACTGACAGTGTTGAATAAGACAGGCATCTGTACAAGCTATGTGGAGGTTGATAGAATCCAGAAGTCCTTGTACATTTGTAAGAGTCAAGTCTGTGTACTTTTTCAACTGACTTAACGAACACTTCTTGTCCTCTTCACTTAAGGATTCAGTGCCTTCTTTAGTTAACTTCTGGACTGAAGGCTCTGCTTCTGCTGATATGTTTTCAATGGCTATCTCTTTGATTGTTCCAAGTGTAGCTTCTGCTGCTGGACAAAGACCCACTACTGTAGTAGCAGAGACCTGAATAGCATTGTTTAATGACCCAAGTAGTTTCAACACAAAACTTACAAGAGAGCAAATGGCAATGATCTCCTGAATTTAGTAGAACAAGTAATCCACAAGCCTCACTTCTTAGATCCATTGTACCTTGGTAGATACTTTCCTGT
The DNA here is from genome assembly GCA_007922195.1 of Podocnemis expansa. NCBI lineage: Eukaryota > Metazoa > Chordata > Testudines > Podocnemididae > Podocnemis > Podocnemis expansa. The sequence continues at coordinate 84,034,894 of ML681966.1, forward strand.
GCCAGTAACAACAGTTGCAGAGATTTTAAGACAACAACCAGGGGTCACTCATGAGAGAGCTAGCAAGTTTTCCCAGGTTAAACAAATATAAATGTTTATCTTTTCCCAAGATTTTCAGTCCTTTTGGATTCTTCCTGAAAAAAAGAATATAACAAAAACATGAAATTTGTGGCTTTTCTTTGTCTTTTGAAGATTCTGCAGCTTGTTCTAGTGCTAGTTGGAGTCAATGGTCTCTGCAGTGCGTATAGAAAAAATGAGTAAAGCTTGCACTCCACTATGTTTTCCAGGGAAGTTTACAGCTCCATCAAATGCACAAGCAGTATCCATTTGGGAATCAGTTTACAAGCACTTAACTCTTCTAAGATGTGGGTTCTCACAGATGCAGCTGATGTGTCTTCTATAACATGACCATCTAGAAATGCATCTATTGGCCTACCACTGCAATCAAGATAATATACACAGTGATTTAATACCTGATGCGCATTTGCATCAGTGCATTCATCAGCTCTGTATGCACATTTTTTGAATGTGGTGAGAGAGTTCTTCACTTTTTCCAATTGCTGCTGCACCGCACACTTCTAACCAGTCACCTGAGTTTCTTGCAAAAAGATGGGGCACATATACCAGTCTTGTTCAAAACCAGAGTACAACTTCAGGATTTACAAGTGACAATGAACTTAACATTGGCTTTGTCTGTAGCGTGTGGTATCTCTTGCTTATGTAGAAAGTGTGATACAACAGCCATATTTGTTCACATAAACTGTATTATGTCTCCCACATTCTTAAGTCTTATTAAGCACATTTAAAATTGGCTTTGACAGTCACTGGGTTATAAGGCTTTCTGCACACTGGGACAGTCTGGAGGTGTGACGTTTTACAGCCTTTTTGCATAGGTTGTCAGCATTGGCTTTGCTGATCAATCTGGCAAACCAAGCTCCTTCACTGTTATAATATAAATCCATTGCATGCCCACATCTTGAATATGGCATGCAGTTCTTGTCATCTCATCTCAAAAAAAGATATTTTGGGATTGGAAATGGTAAATTGAAGAACAACTAAAATGATTAGGGGTAGGGAACAGATTCCATATGAGGAGAGATTAAAAAGTCAGGGACTTTTCAGCTTGAAAAAAAGATAACTAAGAGACGATATGATAGTCTATAAAGTCTTGACTAGAGTGGAGCAAGTGAATAAGGAAATCTTGTTTACTCCTTCATGTAACACAAGAGTTAGGGGTCACCCAGTGAAATTAATAGGCAGAAGGTTTAAAGCAAACAAAAAGTAGTACTTGTTCGCAAAATGCACAGACAACCTGTGGACATCTTTTTCCAGCGGATGTTGTGAAGGCCAAAATGATAAGTGTTCAAAAAGAGAATTAGATAAATTCATGGATGATAGGTCCAGCAATGACTATTAGCCATGATAGGCAAGGATGCAAAATCATGATCTGAGTGTTCCTCATTTCTGTTTGCCAGAACCTGGGAGGGGACAACAGGGGATGGATCACTTGATGATTGCCTCTTCTGTTCATTCCCTCTGATGCACCACTCTTTTGGGAGCAGCACCAGCCAAATTTGAACACGTGGGACCACAGCTCTGTCTGCTAGATACCTAGGGAGAGAAGATGTGTTCATGTAAATATGGTCTAGTCCTGAAGCCTTTCCCCACAACACCTCTAGCTCATCCCTAGGTGTCAGGAGAGATCCCGTTCAGACCTTGCTTACAAATCATAATTTGAAATGATTAAGGTGGTCAGCATCACCAAAAATGAATGCAGTGATGGTCATTAAAAACAACAGCAATATGAGGAACTGCATCTGTGTTCAAAACTTTTCAAACTTATTATGCTTTTATCATACTATATATATTTTTAAAGTGTGTATTGATATTTCACTTACAATTCAAATTTCCAGCCAGTGACTACGTTGGCAACACTGTTGACCAGTAAGGGTGGTGTTGGGGAAATTCAGAGAGAGTGTGGGGTCCTGTGTTTAATCCCAAAGGTCCAACAGTGTTTGGCACCTGCAATTTTTCTTCTGGGAGCCTCTAACAGCAGCTTATTAACATGACTAAAAAATGGCTTATTTAAAAAAAACCAACATTATTTCTTCAGCCAAAGATCCATAGCTCACACAACAAAGCATAACAGCGCAAAAACTTAAATGTGTATGTCTTACCAACAAGATAATCTTTCCTTGCAAGCTTTAAGTTCCCTTCCACCTTGCTATCTCCTTATCTGGATGGGGAGAAACAGCCTCCTTACTGCAGTTTCTGTGTTGCTTTCTATGTGTTTCCGTCAGCATCTTCCCCCTTCCCGCCCCGTAGACAATTGTTGACAACTGACTCTACCCTCTTCTTTCCTAGGTAGGCATCTTTATGCTTTTAGCATCCCCTATCTTAGGTATGGCCTGGAAGGAGTAAACTTTGCCAGCCATGCTGGAATATGGACCAGGGATATCCTGTAATTTAGAGGTTTTCAGACTTTTTTCCTCAGGGCCTAGTTGAAAAAAATCACTTATGCCCATGGCCCAGCAATTACAGCTTTGAGTAGTGCACTCCAGTCCTTTGGCAGTGGCAGCAAGGGGTGCTGCAACCCAATATGTAAGGGTCTGCAACCCAGTACTGGGTCTCAACCCTACATTTGGCAACCACTGCCCTAATTGTTAGCTTTCCCACTGTTTCCCTAAGGAGACCAAGTAATTTGTGGATGGTTTCTTCTCCAAACTTGTATAATATTTTTATTTGTTCTAGTCTTTTAAATTATTGCTATGTCTATCTGGTCACTTTGATATATTTTTAGGCTATGCTTATTAACATAAATGAAAAATAAAGTATCTTTTCAATTTGAAACCTGTAATGTTAACTCTTTCCCTGGAAGAATCTAGTTATGGTTCAGTTGACTTCCCCTGAAAGTAAGGAAAAAGAAATGTTTATAGTGGGAATACTGATATGCCGCTATAATTGTAGTGTAAAAAGAAGAACTAAAGCTATTTAATGTAAAATAAGATATTACACTATTGCAACATTGTTTTGACGTTAGAAATTGCAGAAGTGTCGTTTATAAACTGAGTAAACATGGGTGTTGCTTAATTTCAGTCATTTAGTAGGAGTGTAGTGAAATGTATTATTAATATAATGAAATGTTGAAAGCTTCTTACTAATCATATAGTTGTTTTTTTTCCATGAAGTCTCTGTGGGAAAGTCAGTGTTTGAAACTTCTCTGTTCGTTTGTGTAGTAATTATAGTCAGTGAAAAGCTTTGGGCTCAATCCTGCTGTCACGAAAATCAATGGGAATTTTGCCATTCACTGCCCTGGAAGAAGAATTAGATCTCATATGGTTAGTTATGAAATTAATGAAGTAGGATTCACTTTTCAAGTTACTGTCTGCAATGCTGAGCTAATTAAAGAAAGCAAATTTGATAGGCAAAAATGCTGTACAGTTTTCTGGATTCTAACAGCTGAGGCTCAGAAGAATTAGTGAGCTGAGACTCTGTTTCTGATAGCAAAACCAGAAGTAATTGCTATGAAATTAGTTAATAATGACCTGTTTCACAGCTTAGATATTTGGGCCAGGTAAATACCTCGGTTTCCATCACTTGTATTCAGGATTTGCTTCTGCACTCCCATAGTTAGAATTGCTTATATTTAAATGAACCAGTCATCTTGGTTTTTTCTTTGTAGGGACTGCTACATCAGTTTATTTGCTCCAATGAAAACTTCATGACATTGTCTTGAGTTCTCATTATCAACTTGATGGGTTTGCTTCCCAAGCTGACACATGAGGTTTAAATTACATGAAAATGTAATTTACAATTTGCATAGCTACATCTTTAACTAATGTTCAACCTTTTTCTTAAATTGGGACATGACTTCCTCATGTGCAATGCAATGAAGCATTCTCCTTTTGTTAATCTTTACAGACAGGAACTCCCTAAAACCTGTTCTTTGCTATTATATTGGGTGCCCTGTCATTGAAGCTGCGGTTAGTTCAGTATCAACTTTATACAAGCACTTTGTCACAGGGCTTCAGATACCTTCTGAATATTCCCTTCAGAGAAATCATTAAGCCTCTCTTTGTATCTTGCAAAGTGGTATAACCACAAAGTAGGCAGCTTTCAAAGAAAATTTTTACACTGCATAACTCATCCAGGGCTAATGATAAAAATTCAGTTGCATTGATATCAGCTAATATTTCACACAGTAACTTCACTGAATGTCAATCATGCATCATTTTTCAATAATTCTAGCTGCAAGATGCAATTCTTTCATTTATACGTATTTAGAGATTGAGAAAAAGAGACACACCCTCCCCCCTCCCCCCTGTATGGTATATATTTCATCTTTCTTAATGTTACTGCTGGTTTTCCTTTCTTGGCTATTACCAAGGAGCTATAAATCTAGCTAAGTTTTTATTTGTTGCAATTATGTTGCAGATAGTGGCCCCTTATAAAAGCACAATACCTCTCTGATTTTCCTTGCAAAAACTCTCTACATTTTTTCTGGTGCAAATTCAGAGGGTTATTTTCTTGCAAAATATATGTGCTTTTCTGTCTCTGCATTGTTTGTATCCGCAAAGCGCTCTCAATTCAATTGACTCTTTAAGGAAAAAAACCCATATATATATATATATATAATATTTGAAATCTAAAACTGCAAATAGTTTCATTGAATCATAGGGTTGGAAAGGACCTCATGAGGTCATCTCATCCAACCCCCTACTAAAAGCATGATAACTCTCACTAAATCATCCCTGCCAGGTTATTGTCTAACTGGACCTCAGATATCTCCCTCCAAAGATGGAGATTCCACCACCTCCCTGGGCAACACATTCCAATGCTTCACCACTCTCTTAGTGAGAGAGTTGTTTTCCTAATATCCAACCTCTGAATAGTTTGATTAATTTAATCTTTTGTCTGCAGATTTTCTTGTACCAACAGACTTTAACTTGTGTGAGCTTCTTTTTCAAGTTTATTTGATTAATGTTTCATGTAAGCATCTTTCAACCTATGGGATTGCTCACAGATTAGAAGCAATTCCTATTTACCCTTCATGATTTATTACTCATGCTGTGTAACTGGGCATCTGATTCGCAAAACTATTGTTTCTTTTCCATGACTGAATGTCTGAAACATTTATATACAGGGGGAGGGCTTGAATAAGCCCCTGAAGACTTGAATGAATTACTGAAATCAGTTTCAAATGCTTCTCAGAACTTTGTAGCAATATATTTGCACAGGTATAAGGGAGAGTTCTGTTTTCTATGAATGTTTTTGCACTTGTAAGTTATTTTGTATCAATATTTATAGGAAACAAATGAAAGGCTTCTGCATTACCACTGATATAAATTTATGGGTTTGATGCAAGCGAACATTTGCAAATGCTGTTTCACAGGATTCACTCAGCTTTCTAAAAACCCTTCTCGTGGAAACATTTCCCATTTCATTGTTTCAACCCAGAGGTATTAAAAGCTATGAAAAGACTTCCTTTGTCACCTTTTCTCAAAACATATCTTAAATTTAGTGAGTCGTGCTTCATTAGAAAATCTTTTCCATGTCCTTTGAGCTATTTTGTCAAGTTCTGTGCTCTCTCCAAAATTTAAATATCTCTGCAGACTTACTATTCATGTCTGTATTGTACTCAGTATGTTGTCATCCAACATTGCCTTCTGAAAGGGAAGCATTATCTACATAGCCTTTAAATGCTTGCCCCACTTTGTAGGACCTTATGTACTTGTTTTATTCTGACAAAGATGGAGCCTCTACTTTCTGACTACTGCTGCTTTTAGGTCCTTTTCCTCCTGTGTTTCTGTGCATAAGGTACTATTCAACATATAATTGGCTTTTTCATTAGCTCTCCTTTGAGGTAGGATTTTATTATATTTATTAACTTTGGAAAAACGAAGCAGGAGGGCCTCAAGTCAAAAGCTTCACCTAACAAGAGGACAGAACCCACTTTTTTTGTATAACAATAAAATTTTGATAAAGACAATCACCCTCTTATCCAAAGCCCCTCCTCATATTTCACCAGTATCACTCAACCACACTGCGTCTGCTCCCAGCTTGTGCTGTCAGCCTATTCTTTTGTTTTCCCTACCATGCTGAGATTGCCAGCATGCTTTTGGCTGGCAAAGATACAGTATGCTGCTTCGCCTCCCGCCCCTCTCCACTCCCCACCTCAGGCAAGTGTATCTCTACAGAGGTGTGATTGTATCTTTATATGTTAAAATATCCATTCTTTTGCACAAAGCAGACATAACAAAACAAGTAGGGGGATGAAAGGAAGATGGATGTGTAGGTGTGCAAAAGGGCTTTCACCAACCCAAAAGCTGGCCATAACGTGGGAATTAAGTGATTTATTATTAGAGAATGAATTAATTAAATGTCTATCAGTTTAATCTTTGTTTGGCTTGACGTAACCTATGCACGAGATCCAAGAATTGTCTTTCTGGCCCCCTGAAATATTACTAGTGTTTTCAATAAGATCACATAACATGATTCCCATCACCCTTTCTAAACTGATTGAATTAGAACAGAAGGGGCCAGATTCTGCCCTGTGCTGTGACCCCGGTATATAGTGTTATCTCCCCCACTAGGGAAAGCTTCCAGTCTTAAAGAGCGTTCGCCACAGTGAAATAGCCAGCAGAACAGCATTCAGCCAAGTTCCAAAGGGGCAGCCGTGTTAGTCTAGTAAAGCAAAAAAAGCAAGGAGTTTTGTGGCACTTAAAGACTAACAGATTTATTTATCACATGAGCTTTCGTGGGAGAATATCCCACTTCATCAGACTCATTATTGTCCCTTTCTTATGCAGCTGCTCACAAGAGTGCTTTAGAGCTGTACCTTACACTCTAGCAGGAGTGGTTGTGTGGAGAATCATTGCAGATCTGCACATTTAGAGCAGCCCATGCTGTAGCCTACTCTAGAAGGTTCAAAAGTAGTGCAGAGCTCTTGCAAGCTCAGCTCAGCCACTGTCCAGAATCAGGGGCCAAGTGAGACGGAAATGATAAAACAAGGGAAGTGTGCGTGCATGCATGTGTACAGGTGTGTGTGTGGATTCACGCAGACAAAAATATGGGTTAAGTATATGCAGGGAGGGGTTTAAACTATCTACACAATAAAACAAAGGAAAAGCGCTCAGTATACACTTTCTGTATGTGTAATGAATATTTTATAATCTCCAGTTTGTTCACATCTTTAGTTATAAAACAAAGTGAAGTTTCTCTCTGTGTGGTGTTTCTATTATATATTGCCTAACAGACAAATTATCCACTGCTGAGATAACGGACAACATTACTGTAATCCCTGAGAGTGAGGACATAGTTTTTATAAGAATCTTCACTGATTTTTCTGTTATTAATTTGAAATCTCAAATGCAGCATTTTGCCATACATTTTACATATATTTTCCTTGTTTAAATCTATAAAAGAGAATGAATATACTAATTATGATAAATAATATAATAAGATACATCTTAAAAAGCGTGAATGTTTTCTGATTACAGTAAGGCTTATAATTTAAGTCATACAATGTTTGACTCTACGCCCATAAACCAGCTACCTCTTACCATCTAATTTCTAAAAAGTAAGATTCCCTAGTCAGAATTCGTCCCTCATTCTAACTCCCCCAGGCTTCTGAAAAAAATCATCAATCCTACAGTGATGTCCCAAGATCATCCACACCAAAGATGTCCCAACTGACACAGCAACCTATTGAGGAGCATCTGGAGACCACCTGTACATCATTGTAGGTGAGGATTTGTGAGGAGGAAAGAAAAACCGATTGCCTTTCAGATATCACAGAGAACACGAAATAAATTAAGAATGTGGAACCTCCATCTCTGGAAGCTTTTAAGAGCAGGTTAGACAAGTAACTGTCAAGGATGTTGTAAGAGAGTACTTGTTCCTGACATGAGTTCCTGACATGAGTTCAGGGGAGTGGACTCGATGACTTCTCAAGGTCCCTTCCAGTTTCTATGATTCTGTAAGAATTTAATCTGAAATCAATCAAGAATGTTAAGCATAAGGCCTCACAGTGTCATTTTTGCAGCAACTGTTCAGTGTAGAACCACACTTTAAACACAGTATGACCTCTTGGTGAAACATCTCTGCTACTTGCCAGATCTCATTAAACTAAGGCCCATTCTGTATTTCTCCTGAGTGCTTCCTTTTCTGACTACAATGACACCACAACTAATAAGGGCAAAGGCCAGAAGTAAGTAAAAACAGTCATCCTAGTTTCTCCTAAAAATAAGACATCTGCCCTGCGGGGGGGGGGGGCTTCAGAAGGAACTTAAAAAGATTTCCCTCTTCCTCCAAAGAACCCAGTGTGTACAGTAAATGCAAATCCTGCAATGATGACTCTTGGAAGAATATGAAATTGGATGGCATTAATAATTGGATTAAATTATTCTAGAGATTTACAGGCTTCTCTGCAGCTGAAAAAGTTAGGTTAAGTAAAGTTCAGCTTTAAATAAATCTTCCTTTCTAGAATCTAATGAGTAGGGGATAAGCTTTCTACAGGCTGAGAGGAGGGAGAGAGAGAACTTTTCTAGCTTTATCCAGTCAGGATTAGGTTGTTCCAGAGGTTAGAGGTATTCCTGATGAGGAATCCCCAATATCTGAAAGTTCTATAAATTGGTAAAAATTCTTTACAGGCTGTGTCTCAGTGATGGGGCTCTTTTCCTATGCTAGATTCAGCCATGATGGTATTTTTTTAGAAAGCCTGTAGATGGCAACACTTCCCTATCTGATCTTTCTGTCAGGAAAGCTGACACTGGCCTCTCTACAACCCTAGCTGCAATCCTAATTTGTGAGCTGGTGGAGTGATTCTGCAGGAACAACAAAAATCTTTAGTCAGCAAAATCTCCTCCAAGTTTATTTTTGAAGCTCAGGTAGTGGTGTATAGAAATAT
>ML681966.1:84044201-84060083 GCA_007922195.1 Podocnemis expansa
AGAGGACAGTAGATTGGGAATATATATACACAACTGTTTTTAGCATAACTATAAAATAAAAAGAAAAAACTCCTTACTTTCAAATTCATACAAGGGCCATGAAAACTGCTGTGAACATGAAGCCCGTTCTTCAATGCTGCTGCTAGTTCTTGGGCTTTTAGGATTGCCCAAGAAGCTTTAGGGAAAACCTGCAATGTTCATGCTTAGATTCCTATGGCTAGGAATAAAGTAGCTCAAAAGCCTGTGATTATGTCCATGAGGGAAAAGTATTTTCTTTTAAGCAAACTAGCATTTTTTTTGTCACTTCGATGAAGTTGGTGTGGAAGAACTTTTCAGCTTTTAATAAGTCTTCCTCTCTAGAATCTAATGAGAACTGCTCCCATATTTTATGTCACAAAGGTGGCTCTTCTTTAGATATGTAGCTACGATTCTTGGCTCTGGATTCTGTAATATGGGGTCTGTGCTCCCTTCTCCCTCAGAGTTGAGAGTGGAACTGATAACCTTAGTTTCTAATTGCTGCCTCAGACATTTCCTTCTCTGTGGCTTCTCTGCTTTATTCCTTTTGATTTCCTCATCAGTCTAGAAAAGAGGGTAGGTCTAAAACACTGCCTTCCTGGTGTTGCAGATGTCTCAGCTTTAACACAGGCAGGAAGGTATGAATACTACCCTCTTCTTCACAATTCAATTGAAGAAAATTAAGAATATCAACCATCAGATGTGAAACTTTGAGATGAGTGGCAGAAGAAGTCAGCTGAGGTATTACTTATGCTGAGGGAACTGTGTTACACATTCCAGTGGGTCAACAGCATTATCAGGTTCCATACTTGGTAATATGGAATGCTTGGTACCAGCATAAAGCTTTTCCATTCAGGATAGCATCTACACCCAAGGCTGTTTTCCAGAGTTGAGACTACCCTAACAATGTGAGAACTTCAGTGTTCTCTCCTGAAATCTCTGCAATTATAGATTATCGCAGGTGATTTGGAGTCAGTTATCTATATCAGTGAACAAGGAAAGCCATAGTGCTAATTTCCATGGAGCTAATTTCATAGATCTAGTGGTTCTGCAGTGAGTGGGAAAAAATAAGTTCCAAAGGAGCAGCTGTGTTAGTCCAGTTCAGCAAAATAAACAAGAAGTCCTTTGGGGCTACAGGACTCCTTGTTTGTTTTCAAAAAAAAAAAAAGAACTATAGAAGGTGTTTACCTCAAATAAGCAGATTGGCTGAAAATCTAGTTCACTTCTGTGAGAGAGAAATCCTTGAAGATATTCTTGTCTTCTGAACAACCAGTGAAATGCTCCCTCATTAGATCTTTTCGTGCTCATGCTAATCAGTAGGTTGAAAGATATTACATCAGATTTCCAGGAAGAATAACATCTCCTTTGTGTTCCTACAATACTTGTTTTGTGCATTTCGTTTCATTTCATGATCTCTAAGATGCCACCGAAGGAAAATTTAGCTTTAAATAACCTTAAGGCCTGGACTAATCTAAAGGAGTCTTGACAAGAATGGCTAGGGGTATTGTTATCACAGCAGATCTATTGAATAAGAGATTTTAGAACAGTCCTTTTCCATCCATCCAGCTCCAGCCAGGGTTTTCATCCTTGGACTCCAGATTTGATGACAGAAAGTTGCTACTCTCCCTTTGGCCCCAAATCACCATTTCTGTTTATTTCAGCCAGCCAGATTTTTTGTTTTTTCAGGGAGCCATCATCAAAAAATCTAAGTGCTGAACAGTTAGATCAGATGTGAATGCTGATGTTCATAGGCTACTTCAGGGGATTCACCCTTTCAAGTTTCTTTTGAATCTTTGCTTGTTTATTTACTTTTGGCTTTTTTTTTTTTTCCCATTTAACCTTTGGTTATGGATAAACTTTAACAGATAGGTGGGTTTTGCAATAGCTTTAAAACTGTCTGTGTAACCTCCTCTGGTCCACTGATTCAATGAAGCTGTTCCCACACTCTGGGTGTCTCCCTGCTGCCAATTATTGAAATGTTTGTGATTCATTTCTCTTGTGGGAGAGCACATAAAGTACCAGGATTTGCTGGAAGAGGGAGTGACCTTCACAATAGGGTAGATTCATGAGGACAGATAGGAAAGAAAAGCAAGGAATCCAGCTAGGGCACAGTTTGAAGGTTCTGAGGGAAAAACTGTGTCAGTGTGATGAGGTTCAGATTTGTTCAATAAGAGATGTTTTGGAGGTGGCAGAGCAGGTGGCTGAGTTGGAAATAGTAAAAATTGTAATGTAAAATTTTAAGAGGAGCCAGTGTGAGTGGGGTGGGACCTGAGGTGGATAGATGGTGAAAAATATGGGATGAATCAGATTCAGGATATATAGGAAAGATAGGAAATTGAAAGAAAACCTGCATCAGGCTTGGGGCCTGAGAGAAGTCTCCTTTGCTGGCTATTATCTTCATTCTTTTCCCAGTTATCTCCTCCTTGTTTTCAGAAGTTTGGTCCCCATGCTCATGAACCTCTCATAATGTCTATCAGGTGCCCCACAACTGTGTGTTTTTTCATGTCTAGTGTTTGGAGCTACAGAAAAGCCATCCTTCCTCTGCCACATACACCCATGCAAAGGCAGGTCTTCATAGTTTCCAAGTTTGCCCAAAAGACTCCATTTGCCATACATGCAATCTATTTTCTCTGGCACAGGTGAGTGATCCTGCAGCTGTTTGTTTAACAGCAAGTAACAGGAGAGGATGGAACTAAGGCTTTTCTGCATCTGCAATGAAAGAAAACCAGAAATGGTGATTTGGGAAACATTTTCCTTTCTACTTTTGTATCCATCTTAATGAAATAATATGTGTCTGGGCAGTGTGAGATGAACTATCACTGTATCTCCTGGTGTTTAGACAAGGAAGACAGAACACATGCAAGGTACCTCATTTGATACTAGATGATTTGATCTGGCTAATTTCTTCTCTTACGTGAGCACAGTGACAGACATTCTTATGACTGTCTAAGAGGATTTTTACCAAATGCATAAATAGTAGCAATATTGTTGATTGTTTTGGGCATGTATGTTTCTTAAAGAATTCCTTGCCTCTGAAATCTACTAGGGCCACTGGAGTCAATGGGGATATTCCATCTGCTGTCCCCAAGGTAAAACTTTTGTTGGTCAAGGCAGACTTTTGTACGCAGATGATCCGTGGTTGTAGACTTCTGTATTGTTATCATAGCTCCCAGGACACCCTATGCAATCCAAGCTCTGTGTAATGGTTAGAACAAAGCCAGAGCCATGGATGTCTCCTTCCTGCATGATGAACCATTTCCAAAGCTGAAAGGAAATACCAACAAGCATTAACACTGCTCCTGTTAACATTAATTACTACTGGTTGCTTTTGTATGTTCCAACGTCTACAAAATGTGCACTGAAAACTGTGCTGAGAATCAAAGGAAATGCAGAGATGTGAAGGTAACTCTGCTGCCGCCTCAGGTCATAGACATAGAGAAGTCCATGGTCTCCCTCAGAACTTGTGCCAGAGAATGGCCAGAGAGGTTTACAGTTGGCATAGAGATGAAGGCCCAAGGGCATATGAGGAGAAAGTTAAACACTTTGTCCTTTTTGCACCCAGTGTTTTAGGCTGTGATGTGTGAAAGGTCTTACAATGCTATACTTCTATCACATTTTCCAAGATGGATTCATGAAGCCAGAGTCAGTCCCATGTAATTCTACAAAACTTAATATGTTAACCCAGGAAGCAATTTAGTCCACACTGCTCAAAAACAACCCAGTGCAGTGGTTTAAGAATGAGAGTGATGTGGTTACACTTCTTTATACATAAGAGAAGGCCAGCAATGGCATTCTGCATAAGCTGGAAAAAGGTGTCAGATCATAAAAAAGAAATGCATTTGATCCAGTGTCAGAACATAAGACAGGAATTTATCTGATCTACTGTATGTTCTTAATGTACTAAAATCCAATGAGTCATTTCCATATGTTAATAAATATTTTGTGGGAGTTTTATAAATGATAATTAATTGTGAATATTGTACATTACAGGTGATGCTACAGTAACAATTACTCACAGATATACCCCAAAAGAGCAGCTGAAGATCCATACCCAGCTAGCTGATATTATAATAGTAGCTGCAGGTAATGCAAAGTATCCTTAATATTGCAGTGGTAAATGTTAAGAACTCACCAGGTGCTCAGTTTCTACAGTCATGGTGCCACTCGCTGTCTTAAATGTGCTACCTACGTTGGCTAGGGCCATGTTTGCTGAGAGTGCTTTGGTGGGTCTGCTCATTTTGAATAAGAGAAGAGGTTTGGCTCTCAGTTCTTGTACTTCATATTTGCAGATTCATAAACTAATTTCTCATCACATATGACACCTTCCCCTTAGGGAAACATAAGGGTGAACTCAGGAATGGAAACCAGTCAGTGCACAGTGTATACAGGTATAATTATATAAACTAAAACATTTTCTGTACAGTACAGAAATGGTGAGTCATTCAGCTTCTGACAGTAGGGTTCCCTGAAATAAGCTGGAGGCCACGTTCAGGTAACAATAGTGTCTTTCTTTTGCTGTTAGAATTAAGGGCAATCTTGGCAAATTAAATGTAGTTGTTTTGGTATTATGCATGTCTCATTCATCCCTGTTTTGTGCAATTACAGTATAAAGAGGCAAATGGAAGAATGGGTTGTTGAAAGAATAGAATTTCTATAATTAGCAACTGGAAATTCAGTGGTTTGATATTACTGAAGATATGGAGATAGATATACTTGCCTTTTGATTTGGCTTTTATTTTCTAAATAAAGAACTTACCAGAGTTCTAACTTTGAATGCCAAATATTGTTGCTGTAATGGTATTGTTAATATTCATCTTGATGTCATTATAAACAAGTAAAGCCAATTTCAGTGCAGTTCTTCTATCTGTGTTTTCATAGTGGTCCTTCAGAGCCCCTCTTGGAGTTCACAGGATTTGTGCCATTCTGACTGCCCCCTTCACTCCTCCACACTCTAAACCACATGTCTTGCTAACCACCCTTGCAGATGAAGAGGGATGGATATAGCTTACTCTGGGTCTCATCATCTCTGTCCAAGTGTCAAATGAGGTGAAACTTTGCCTCCCAGGCTAAAGGCACTTCCTTCCTCACATGCCAGCCTCAGAGCAAGGAAACGAGATCAAATCACCCACATACGGCAGCTCTACACTGCCCGCAATTTTCGGCAGCAGTCGAAGTGAGATACTCAAGTTACCTAAAATAACTTCCAAAGGGGCAGGCTTGTTAGTCTAGTTCAGCAAAACAAACAAGGAGTCGTGTGGCACTTTTAAGACTAACAGATTTATTTATCACATGAGCTTTCATGGCAGAAAAATCCCACTTTGCACCCAACCAGAAGTCGCACATTGGATGTGGAAGATACTCATCATGTGGAATCATTTTCTTTATCATGTTTGTAGATAAATGCTTCTTTGTTGTTCATCAGAGCTTACTGGCGGGTTTAACCACGGCTTTTGAGCCAGTGCTGAACAGTTTTTGTTGTTGGCTATGCTTGCAGTTAGACTGCATTCAGTACCAGTTCAGGATACCAGCTCCTTACATCGTTCCTGTTAGAGGGGCATGATACAACGCTCATTACACAATATGAGGCATATCTGGAATAATGAAAAAACCTAGGGCTAGATTGTGCAAAGTATACACAGCCCTATATTGGGTGTGGTGTGAGTTCCACAGCCTCAATGAAAGCTCAGGGAGAGACGGTGCCTCAGGAAGGCATAATCCTTTTAAGTTTCCCTGAGTTCACAGGCACTGTGCAGACGGGTAATTTGATTTCAGGCTTCCCGTGGTTTGAACCTAACAACTGCTCTGATTTGCTGTTACTGTATGACCTGATCCTGTGTTTTACACCCCCTTGCATTTATTTTCATTCCATTCTGTAAGTTCACCCATCTTCGAAGCATCTGATGAAGTGGGATTTTCTCCCACAAAAGCTCATGTGAAAATAAATCTGTTAGTCTTAAAGTGCCACACAACTCCTTGTTTTTTTTTGCTGGACTAGACTAACGCGGCTATCCCTTTGGAAACTGCAGACAACATCATTTGCTGGGATGGTGCAATAGTCTTTCACTACTGTGCCTGACTTGCACTGCTGCTAGTATGAAAGGGGAGGGGGTCAAGGTGTGAACCTACTTCTCTTCCCTGCCCCCTTTTTAGGGAGACTGCAGTGTCAGGCCTGTATATGAGAAGTGCCCTCAGGAAAAGTGCAAGCAATGTAAAGAAGGTCCACTTGCAATTTAGTCCCCTACTCAACATAAAACAATACTCTAGCTTTAATTTAGTTGTTTTGAATCCTGTGTTTTATCAAACCAATGGTTTAGTCATTTCCTCAGGCATTCTTGTTTCAGATTTTTTGCAGGAATCTGGCTTTGCCTAAAAAAATGTGATTTTTGAAAAAAATTAATACTCAGCTTTTTCTGAAAAAGGCAGAATTCAATAAATGTATTAATTTTATTTTGGGGTTTTTAGATTTTTTTATTTAGTTAAAGTATTACTCCAGTAAGGAGCACATCCTCAAACCTTTATAAATGATTTAGCTGTGCAATTCCTGTTAGTTTTAATAAGAGTTGCACAAAAGAGTTGTGACAAAAATAATTCCCCCATAAATTTGTGGAGTTGTCATGTCACCAGTAGCACTTCCAGTTTATTGTGCAACAGCTTGATAAAGTAGACATAGGCCAGCACCTCTCAAACAGTTAGAAAATTTGGCTTTTTCTACTGTAAGTAGATTTTCAAGCACATCTAAATATATAGTAGATAGAAAGATCTATTGTATCATATGTCTCTCAGTGAATGAAATTAATAGCCCTCACAAAGCAGTCCCTTTCACCTCTAAAGCAGCTTGGATCCAAAACCACTCACTTTCACTTCTATTATGCCTCTCCACTCTCACATCTCCTGTCTGTGAGCCAGAAGTAGGAGAGAGGAAGCATATTACAATACATACATTTCTGAGCAGTAATGTCTATGTTCTATTTTATGGTATTAGAATAACCATGTTAATAATGAGTGGTGGCAGAGTTAAAAGTGAGTGAAGATGTCTTCATAACATGCAAGACTGCATTTTATTTCGAAGATGGAATATCTTCTCATTTTAAGTGTGTGTGGTGAGGGGTGGTCTATAATGTAATAGATGAAAACTTGGAAATGGTTTTGAGTGTATACATTTAAAGGAACGATGATTAGGTCATAGTAAAATATCATATGTACAATTAATAGAATTCATTGTCAGAAGATGTTGCAAAGGCCAGGATTACAACGGCGTTAAAAAAAAGTAGATAAGTTTGTGAAGGATAGGTCCATCAGTGGCTATTAGCGAGGATGGAGAGGGATGCTAAAAATAATTATGCTCTGAAATGTCCTTAGCCTCAGTTTGCCAGAAGCTGGAAATGGCTAACTGGGATGAATCACTTGATGATTCTCTCTGAAGCATCTGGCACTGGCCACTGTCAGAAGAAAGGATGTTGTGCTAGAAGGACCATTGGTCTGACCCACTATGGCCATTCTTATGTTCTTAACTGTTAGCTCAATTCTGACTAGGCAGATAGTTAACTATCTAATGTCTAGTCATCTCCATTGCTATTGTCTCTAAAGCCATAGCAATAAGGTACTGGAAAATGGAAGGTTACCTCAGTATTTGCAATTTTAGATAAACTTTCTTATTTTCGTCAGAAGAAATCTAGAATTCTGCAAATTCCAAGATATAATATTTTAGTTATCTAAGGCTGTTTGTATCATGGTTACCTCTTTGTAGACATATATACCACCTAATCTTGCTCCCATTGAAGACAACAGCAATGGTCTTTTGATTTCATTGTGAGCAGGACTACTTCACAAAGCTTTTTTTTCTTTCTTTTTTTTTTTTTTTGAGAGAGATGATCAAGAATGGAACTTTCAAGAACAGAACTTTGACTTTTTTAACTGTGCACCAATAATTAAATAAACTTTCAAGAATAGAATTTTAACTTTTTTAAACTGTACTCCAACAATTAAATAAACCTAGAGTATGTTATATTCTATTCTGCTTTGTAGATCACATTCACCAGTGTTGTATCTAGCTACCTTCCGGTATAGTATATTAAGTGACATAACTGTCATTTGTCATGTGCAGTTCTCTTTCTTTCATCTTCTCTCTGAGCTGGGGTAAATCACTTGAGTTTTTCTTCATGTGTATTAAGTGTTTTATTAGTGATGGCTGAAGACATAAACCTTGTACTTGAAACAAATGATGATGAGGTTCGTGGTGGTTCTTGACTCATACTACAGAAGGCTCTCTCTATTGCACAAACAAGCTTTACCATTGTTGTAGATGACTTCATTGTGTTTGAGACACAAAACTGTGTTGAGCTTAGTCCTTGTCCCAACCACTTTAGGTAATTGTTTAGGTTTCCTGGAGCCCAAATACTGATTGCCTTGGAGAAGTGCTTGAACTTGAATCAGCATTCTGTAGATAGTCAGTGTAATGAGTTCAGGATGGGAGTTTTTTGTGTATACACAGTGGCTGAGAAAATGCTGCTGCAATCTATACTAACTGGAAATTCTCAGTTGCTGAAAGTTTCATGATGCCATCTAGCTAGAAGTTAATGAAGGTATGTATTAGTGAGGCCAGATCATGATTCATCAGGATAGGAGGCAATCACTTAACTAGCCACAGGTAGTAGAATTATTTATTAATGTTATGGAGGTTGCTCCGTAAGACAGACACTATGAACCTATGGAGGTTGCTCTATAGGTGTGTTCGCACAGGCTTCTTATTTCGAAACAATAGAGGTTTCGAAATAAGAAACAGCATGTCCACATGACGTACCCCCATTTCGAAACACGGGGTTCCCTTCTTTCTAAATGGGAGCCGTGTTTCGAAACGGCTTAAACCTCCTTCCGTTTTGAAACAACCCCATGGGGACATGTTTCAGAACAAACTGTTCCAAAACAACATTTGACCTTCCTCCCTGGGTGCTTAGCACTTCGAAACAAGCACTTTGTGTGTGAACATAGCCTATGAGTGCTTAGCATTAGCAAGGAATCCAAGAGCATTCCTAAAATGTGATCTGACTAACCAATTGAGAGTGTGTTTCTTTGGCCAAAAGGCACTGTTCCATACTTAAAAACTCCTCTGTGTTTATTCATGCCAGCAGCATAACCTCCAGGTACTCTGCTTCAGCTGTTCTTCATCTGTGATCTGATCTCAATCAAGTACTGGGTTAGATCGGTGACGGTGTTGTCATATGTAGTGAAAGACGGATAGAGTTATGCGTCATCTGCATATCTTCAGTCCACGATGTCTTGCTAAGTTCCAAAGGGGTAGCCAGGCTAGTCTAGTTCAGCAAAACAAACAAGGAGTCTGGTTTTAAAAAAAAAAAAAAAAAAAAAAAGCAAGGAGTCTCCTTGCTTTTTTTGCTTTACTAGACTAACACGGCTGCCCCTTTGGAACTTGGCTAGAAGGGGTCTGGTGGCACTTTTAAAAACTAACAAATTTATTTATTGCATGAGCTTTCATAGAAAATCCCACCTTGTCAGACACTTGATGATGGGAAGCTCTCCATCTTCAAACATCTGACTAAGTGGGATTTTCTCCCAAGAAAGCTCATGTGATAAATAAATTTGTTAGTTTTTAAAAGTGCCAGCAGACTCCTTGTTTGATGATTTGCTAGTTCTAACAGCTGCCTGTTATTGCAATATCTTATCTGCATCTAGAATAGTAGAATTTGTGGCAGCAATGTTACATAACCAGTATTGTACACTATTCAGATAGGTGGTTGGAACATCAAGAATCTAACAATTAAACATGAGAAATGAAAAAATCCAGGGATGTCTCCTTGGATCATAGAAATAAGATCTTACATAGCCTAATTGAAAGTATTTACTCATTCTAGACACTGCATCTTGACATCAACTTTGTTTCTGACCCTCATAATGTAATTAAAGTCATAGTACTTTCCATATATCATAACTATGACAAAGACACTCAAAAAATAAACCTATTTTTCCTGTCTTTTCTATAGTAAGAGCAGATTAACACACTTTTATATCTGACTGTGCTAATCAAATATTTCTTGGTGATTTCAGGTATTCCAAAACTGATTACAGCTGATATGGTTAAAGAGGGTGCAGCTGTGATTGATGTAGGTATCAATCATATCCATGACCCTCTGACAGGGAAAACCAAATTAGTAGGAGATGTGGACTTTGAAGGTAAGATAAAAGTACAGGCTGGGTTGGTTCACGGTATTTGATTATTTTTAAAAAATAAGATGTTAATTTGCAAATCAAATTTTTTCTCTTCATTTGAAGAAGTGTCTTGAAGAAGCAAGAAGTCTATGTATCAAAACTTAATATATATGCTATTAAAGAGCCAAAAGATTACTGTTTTTAAAGGAAACTGGTGTGAATACTTATCAAATGCATGCCAGTACTGCAGGTCCAGGGGAAGCAGTGGCAAAGGGTTGTGGGTGCCTCTCATTCCCAAGTTTCCTTGCTCCCTTTAGACATCTTGTATCCATTAAATAATTTCCAGAGTACAAGTTTAGGATCTCCAATTGCATATAGCCAAACTGCTGTTATTCAGGTTCTTTCTGTATTTCCATCTGAAACTTTGTATTTTAAAATGTTGTGCTCAAGTAATTTTCTCCATTTTAAGACT
Source organism: Podocnemis expansa (assembly GCA_007922195.1). Lineage (NCBI taxonomy): Eukaryota > Metazoa > Chordata > Testudines > Podocnemididae > Podocnemis > Podocnemis expansa. Next base: position 84,054,850 of record ML681966.1, read on the forward strand.
TGGTATATCTAAATCTTTTGATCCTGAAAATTGTGATCCTCTCTTAAATCACAAATGACAATGTTCACATTGATTTCATTTTAGTTTCCTTTTTTGTGCAATGTATTACCAAACAGCTGCACTCTACAGCTTGGTTGACAATATCTGCCCAAGAGAAGCTCCAGACTGGAACAGCAGGATTATTGCAGTTCAGAATTGAAGTTCATTGGCAGAACTATGTGTGGGAAGCTTACCCACATGATAGCTATTAGTCCTCCTTTTGATACGCATGAAATTCATTCAGATTTTTTTAAATGTCGTTTTCAATTCTTGGCTTACAGCAGTATTGGCAACTTTTTTGTGTTGGTGAGCCCCTTCACACAGCATGCCTCTGCGTGTGATCCCCTTGGAGACTCTGAAAGCAGCATTGCTGCCCGAAGCCATGCAGAAGTAAGAGTGGCAGTGGGGCACTAAGTTTGCTGTATAAAAATAATATTGGCAAGTTAATTTGTGTTCCCCCACCTAGAGAACCACTGATATGTCCCCCAGTTTGCATACCTCATCTAGCCCACCTCTGCCTTCCCACCAGGAAGAGGCTTACACTGCACCTGACTCACTACCCCCTGATGATAACTTCATGACCCTGAAGAGGTTGCACACCCCTGTTAAAAATCCCTGAATTTTATTCAAAATGCTTTTAAAGGGACTCCTAGAGCTTCACCTACATAACCTAGAGCAAATCCTGCTTGCTAAACTCACACATGAAGGTCTGTTAGTCAATGGAGGTACTTGCATGAATACAGCAACATGTTTGATCCTACATATGTTTTAGGTGTATCTGTTCACATGTATAATTGCATGTTAAAGTAGAAAGATACTGGAAATTTTTATGAAAATACAATTATAACAATTTTCTCTTCATTTTCTGCTTTATACAGTAGAAGGTAAAAGATGATGAAATGGTACAAGAAATGTGACAGAGCAGATGTTTTTCAGAACTGAAACAAAATGTAGTAAAGATAAGTTCCACAAACGACCAGTATATACAAGGAAACATAATTAGCATAAACAGATCTTAAATTTGTGTGCCACATTCCTCTTCTCTTCTTAAAACGTTTGACGCTGAATAGATTATAAAGCTATATCCAGGTAGTCAGGTTGTGAGTCAAAGTTGCTGTACCTGCAGACCTATTACTGTACTATCTATGTCTTGACATGTTCTGCTGTAGGTTCCTTAGGATTTTACCCGGGGTGAGGGAAGAGCCCAGAAAGAGGGAGGAACTTTGTTAACTTGGGTTATGCTACTGAAGTTACAGGTAATACTTAGCTGAACACTGCCATAGGGAGATTATTTTGTTTTGATTAATGATTTAATGAAACTTTCACCGATACTAATGAACCAGCAACAATCTAATGCAGATAGGCTATACAGTCAAACATTTGTACGAAAGTTATGTGACTTAGCAGTTAAGAAATGGAGCAAGATCACATGAAAATGGTATTGTCATCACATTCTGAGTTATTAAATATTTGAGTTTTTATTTAACATATGCGTTTTACCAAGAGTATCTTAAACTGAGCAAAGTATTGTACTGAGAATAACTTAATGATTCTTTGAATTGTAATCAGTACACACATCAGACCATTTGGCTGAATTTTATATTTATACACATCTGATTATTTTTAAGTTGAATATCAAATATTTTAAATGGCCAGCACTAATATCTAAGTAACAGTGTTTCCTGGCTCCATCCTGCCATCCTCCCTGATCTGAGCTGTTCTCTACTATTAAGCCTTCCTTGAAAAAATGTGGAACTGCAATGGAAGCTGGGCATTAATTCTCACTAGGGCAACCCACAGTTAACTTCTCTTTATAAAAAATGTATAAATATAACTTTGAAGTCTCACATTTGAAGAGAGACAAGGAGCAAAATCATGGGGGTATTCATGCTTACTTCCCCCATCCATTGAATATACAGATGAAATAAGACACCTCATAGAAGTCAAAAGAAACAAACATTAATTCTAATAAAGAATAGTTTGTACAACATACACAACATTATATAATTTGCCTGTGGAACTCATTTCCACAGGATATCACTGAAATAAATAGCTGAGTAAGTTTCAGAAAAAAGGATGAGTGTTTTGATGCAGGTCTAATATAGTGGGCTCTGATGATTTTATCATCCATCAACTATTCCATCAAAACAAACATGGAGTTCTATAGCACTTTTTTTTAAAAGACTAACGGATTTATTTATTATGTGAGCTTTCGTGGGAGAAAATCCCACTTTGTCAGATGCTTTGAAGATGGGGAATTTACAGACTTCAAAGAGTTTGACAAAGTGGGGTTTTCTCTCAGGAAAGCTTACATGATAAATAAAGTGCCACAGGACTCCATGCTTGTTTTGCTGAACTAGACTAATATGGCTACCCCTCTGGAACTTGTCAAGTATTCCATGTTTACGAATTGATGCCAAAGGACATAATCCCAATATTAGAGTTTTTAAGTAATACTCCTATTAGTCTGGAGGGGATTTTCAAAATCACTTGAGGGACTTAAGAGAACTGTCAGTGAAACGTGCTCCTAATTCTCTTAGGTGTTTTTAAGTCCTCCCCTCTTTTTTCTGATTTGCAGGCGAACTCTATCCCCAAAGTTCAGGTTGAGTCTTTTCTCAGTAGTCTTTTTCAGTGTGCCTGGGATAGCCTGACAGTTGCTGAGAACACCCCAGAGTTTCTCCCGTGGCTCAGCTAAAAGCCTTTTTCCTTCCTTATTCCAGAGTCTGAGGTGTTTTGGATACCCCAGACAGAAAGGATACAGCAGAGCCTGTGTATTGTCAGTCAGGATTTTGTAGCAAGTAGTGAATTTGAAGTACCGTAGAGCATATTTTCTACAAAAAAACACTGAGTTTATGACAATGGAGCAATGTAGACCCTATCAATAGGATAGAATCTGTTCTCAGATGTTCTGAGTTGGTCCAGCTACAAAGACAACATGAAATTACTATGGACTTCTGAGTGTGATGATGAGACCTGAGTCTCTTTTCATCCAGATTGTCTCTAACTGCTGATGGACTCTGAACAAGATTTAATCCTGGTATAAAACGGCTGCAAGTCCATTGCCTTCAGTGGATTTATACCTGCATACACCAACGCTACATTGGCTTTATGTGCTTACTACACCCCGAATCTATTGCATACCTTCATCTATCCAGATATTGTTCAAACTCTCATGCTCACCCAGGTGGTTCTAGTGTGTTTGGACCAAAGGAGACAGCATCTGTTGAAGACAATGAGAGCTATGAGTACTTAGTACCTCTGAAAATCAGGCCATAGCTCCAGGTCTGCATAAAAACTACTGGCCTAGCTATATTGGTAAGGTGTAAAATGAGGTGTGATCCCTGACAGAGCTGTGCTGGCAAAAACACTTAGCATAGATGAAGATATACCAGCAAAACTGAGCTTCTATCACTGTAGCTTATTCTAGCCCACACCCACGCTCTCAAAAATACTAAGCCATACTGGCAAGAGCTCAGTTTTACCAATATAAGCTGTATTCACACTAGGAATGATTTGTTAAACTACTACACCAGTACAGCTATACCAGCATAGCGCTCCTTGTGTAGATCTACTTTTAGGGATGCGTCTACATCACCTGCCCTTTTCAGGCACAGTCAAACCAAGATATGCAAGTTACTTAAAACAACTTGTGTACCTCAATTTGAATACCTAACTCCTGGTTTGTCCAGTGTGCCGAGTTGAAGGGAGACCTCCCTTTGACACAGCGCTACCCAGTTGCTGAGTTGGTGTTCTGGGATCGACCTTTCTGATTGGCTGAGCAGGTCTGCACAGACCCAAGCAATCAATCAGGACATTTGAACTGGTGATGGCAAATTTACCGCTGTCAGTGAAGACCTGCCATAGGTGTCTGAAATACAGCATCCACCATTAATGGATATTTTGTAAAATTGGCAGGTGTCTGCAAGCATCTCTACCATGTGAACTGGCTGTGGAATATCCTAGAGATCAGGTTGAATGTATGTGTTTCACCTTTCAGAACAAAGCATGCTCAACAGAAAAGACAACATACTGACCTAAACATACACAGCTAGAGCAACAAATACAAACCTGTTCCCTCCTCCAGTGCTTTCGATACATTTCCTTTCCACCCATGGGAGGAGTAGGTAATGTGGGCGAACAATGAACGATTCTTCCTAATTACTTTACAAAGCAAGTGGTGTTGGACACTGCACAAATTACTGGCTACCAGGATTTGATCAGGTAGGATAGGTTTTATGCCAGAATTCCTTACACTTTTACCATGTGCAAAATATATAATGAAAAGTTACATTTTACATTAATGACAATTTGGAGTAAACAACATCCTGAATGTATGTTTATGCTGAGATGCTCTTGTGACAGTTGTACACAGAGCAACATGAGCCTTGGATCTCAAGGAAGTGCAGAGTGCTCCTTCAGACTTTTACCCACAGATGCTCAGTTCACAGAGTGAAATTATATTTGGATCTGGCTGTTGTTGTTGACAAGTTTGCTGATGCAAGAGCTCTGTCTTTGACTCTTAGTTTGCATGATTAACCCTCTTAGATGTCTGATGTCCTTAACTTTAAAGAAACCTAGCAATGAAGACTTTTTCCAAAGTAGAGGATCCTGTTTGTCAAGGAAACAGTCTGTATTTCATTTCTTGTTAAGAACCAAAGAAACATTTAAACTTTTAAAGGAGATGCTGAATGACAACTCTTTCCCCTTAGGCCAGGGGTTGGCAACCTGAAAGATAAAGTCATTTTTAACAATTCCTTTAATAACCAAGTGTCTTCAGAGCCACAATGGATACTGCCTCCTGGTGGGGGGAACTGGGCCAAGGGTCCTGCTGCAGGGTCCCCTGGCAGGGGACAGGGAGCTTGGAACCAAGAGCAGGCCATCCACTGGGTCCCCTGCTGGTAGGGGCGAAGCCCAGAGCCAGAAGGGGGGCAGCCGCATGTGGCTCAGGGGCCGCAGGTTGCAGACCCCTGCTTTAGGCATTTAATTAGAATACTGACATTTTCCAGCTTCCAAGTAAATGCTTAGGGGACTGTATGTTTCAAGAGTCCCCATGCAGTTAAATCAGATTTAAAGGATAAAGTTTTTATACCACCAAAAAATGAAGCTGAGATGGCCTAAAATAATTGTCAATTTTAAAAGGGATAGCCGTGTTAGTCTAGTCCAGTGAAAAAACAACAAGGAGTTGTGTGGCACTT
>ML681966.1:84060483-84103171 GCA_007922195.1 Podocnemis expansa
GTCGAAGCATCTGAGGAAGTGGGATCTTCTCCCACGAAAGCTCATGCAAAAAATAAATCCGTTAGTCTTAAAGTGCCACACAACTCCTTGTTGTTTTTTCACTAAAATAATTGGCAAGAAAACAGCTTATTTGCTGCTGGTTGGTCTGTCATATCCAAACACCATCTCAGATTATGCTGTACAGTCAAACCTAATCTACTTAGAACTTTAAGTGCCAAATTTTCAGATCTGGGTACATAAGTTTGTCTGCAAAATATGCATTGAGCAGATCCTCATTTACTTCTCTGAATGGGGATTTCCTAGACTGCAATCACCCTTTAGCCTGGGCAAACTATTTTAGGCAGCTTTACTTAAGGACCTGTTGTTCATTTAAAAATGTGGCCCTGACTTCTCTTGACAAACAGACTCTAGGAAGGTAGTTACATAAACCAGTATAAAATTAAACCTCCATCCCACTCTGAGGCAGGATAACAATGAAGTACATAACATAATGTGCAGAGCAGGACTAGGCATTGGCCAGCACCTGGGGGAAACAGCTTCATATGCAGTTAGACCTAACTGGGTCTCTAGCACTGCAGGTAATTAATGGTATGCATGGTTTTCATTGCTAAGCTTTCTTCAGGAAAAACATCACGAAGCTGTAGATTTGTAATAAGATGGTATTAATTGCATTCTGAATAGCACCGCTAAGAAAACCAGGAAATATTACCATTTGAAAACTAGTTTGTTTCCATTTGAGATACATTCTGTTTGTTAGAATTATGTTACTCCCTAAAACAATGCAACAGTCTTGATATATACTAATATTACTTAAGGCACAGGCATAGTCCCATTCAGTGATTATGGCTTTACCTGGGAGAGTGCAGTGATAACAGTATTAAACAAGCACACTAAACTGACTCAATAAATGAATAGTAAGTAGTTCAGAATTATGAAACTAATAAAAGAAAAGGCAGATAATTTGTTTCTGAGAATTTTAAGAGTGACTGTCAATTTTATCGAATTCATTCTTGTTGCATAATTTAACCGCAAAAAAAATTGTATGCCATGTTTACTTTTCAAACAATTTTTAACAACATGTCTGGTAGTATAAATTGAGTAATTAAAACACTACTAACTTTAATTACCACTACTAATTTTCCCCTCAGTGATGGCTTGGTTTGGCACTACTGAACTCAGCAGGAATTTTGTTTGCATCAGTGGATGCCAGGTCAAGCCCTAACTGCAAAAATAGCATGTAGAGATATCTTCATTGATTATCAATAGTAAGTTGCATTAGAACACCTAGAAAATTAATTAATATCCTGCCCATTAAATCAATAGCAGCAGCCCCTTATTTCCATTCTCAATGGTTCTTTTTTCAGGGTCTTTCATTTTACTCACCAGTCAAGCACCACGTACATGTAAATTCAATTTATCTATAGCATTGTCAAGTAACTTTATTCCTTGTAGTTTAATTGCCTAATTTTCCAAACCTTAATCTCCATAGATCTTGTATAATGCTTATTTGAAAATAATGGTAGAATTTCAGCCTATTCTTGACATTGTTGAGAGAGTCCCTTTTACATCAGAGGTGAACATGGTCCACTTAGGAACAAAGATGTTTCCTTTTTAATCTCCATCTATATGCTGTGAACAGGTGCCTTTCCCAAATTGTTCTCCAACAGAGTCCACATGTGATGGAGAGTCCTTCTCAGTAGTAAATGCTGTTTAGCAAGTGAAATGTTCAGTTCACTCCTCCAGTCTATTTCATGCATTTGGCCGGAACAACAGTTTGATTTTCCTAGAAATTCATTATGAGCTAGCATTGAGACAATTCTTAAGCTGGCAATAGTGGAATGAAGATATACAATTTTAATCATAAGCTCTTCGGCAGCTTGAACAGTTGAGTGCAGAAACAGACTTGCCAGGCGGAATAACTACAGCTAACACAATTCATTGGTTGCATTGTATCAAGTGATTGGCTTTCAGAAAATTAAATGATTCTCTTGCAGGTGGTGAGCCTGTAGTTCTAATTGTTAAATCTTATGTGAAATATGTAGGTATCACACTATGTCAGGAACTTCCATCTCCCAGTGCCAACAGGCTAGCTTGACACTGTTTTCCATTTCATCTGTGTCCTTCAAAGCTGTTTTTCTGAATGTCCTGGTTGCAACCATTAGTATTCCTCCTGAGTAATGAAAGAATATCTTAATCCTGTGTAATGTTTCAAGGTTTCTGACTGGATTGCTGATGTCACTTTCAGTATTCTCTCTGATTTGAGACTCCAGTGGGATTCTGCAGACACAAGTCCATGCTAGCAAATTCTGAGACAGCACTGGGGTGCTTAGCTATACATGATATTGTTGGTAATAATAAATCAAGAGCTGCAGGGATGGCTAACTCTCAATAGCAGTCAAAGCAAATCCAGTTCACAAAACAAAAACAATTTGCTCTCACTTTTGTGAAGGAAAAATCACACTGGACAGAAGCTTACCCATTTTTCTCTTCATCAATGTGAGGAGGCCAGTCTCTCTCAGAGAGAGGAGTTTGCTGGGATCCCTGAGTGTTTTTAGGGCAGTGTTGACTTGTAGGTCCAGGAGAGGGGAACTTCCCAACGGGCACTTTTCCCTTTTCTCCAATAATGCCACCAGAAGAAAAAGATCCTATCAAGATATGAGGTCCTGACTGGTACAGAGGAGTAAAACTGATGACACTGAGGCACTGAATACACTGAGCCCCGGTTTCATTGTCTTTTCGTCTGATCCCAGATCTCATCCCTTGTCTACATGTAACATGGTTTTCAGTGGCAGTCAAAGGAATATATGCAAGTTACTTAAAATACCTCAAATTATCTCCCTTCAAATGCCTAGTGCCTACTTAACTGTGGTGTGTCCACTGTGCTGAGTTGAAGGGAAATGCCCTCCCTTCAACTCAGCACTACTCCACTTGAGGGGGTGGAGTTACTCAATCGACTTCCCAGTTGACTGAGCAGGTCTTCACAGATTCCTCAACCAAACTGGAAAGTTCAAACTGATAGCAGTGAATATCTACCATCTGTATAGACCTGCCCTAAGAGATGTTAGTCACTGAAGTCCTCTCTTACTTTACTCCTCCTTCTCCTTTGACATGAAATGTGCTAACCAGAAGCTATCAGCCAGTCTGAGGAGAGGGGCTGGAAACAGAGAGCTCAATCCTTAACTGCAGCCCTGCTGTTCATTTTTAAAACAATGATAGTGGAAGCCCATCTGTAATTCCATCCACCAGAAGAGCAGGTGACCTTGGTTTTCTCTTTTATTTTTGAAATGAGATTCCCAGACTTTCCTGAGATGCTCCACTGAATTCCACCTGATGATACAGTAAATTCAGGCACATTTTTGAAACTGTAGGGCTTTTGAAGAGAAAAATATTGATTGGAAATACTTTTACAGTAATCTTTTTTTTTTTTCTGTTTATATTAGAGGTAAAGAAGAAAGCTGCTTTTATTACTCCAGTACCAGGAGGAGTAGGACCTATGACTGTTGCAATGCTCCTGAAGAACACACTCATTACTGCTAAGAAGCTGATTTACTAGCAAGTGACTGCTACACTAAATAATGAAGTCATTCTATTTATTGATACACAAAACCTTTATTTTTTACTACAAAGATATTTATTTCTACATTGTATTTATTTTTTCATGTCAAATATTATGAATCTGATTATTTGCAATGTTACAATACCTTATCTTACCTCCTGCAGATGAATTGTGAGTAAAACGAAGTGTAGTTACAGCTTCAATGTATGTATTGTTCTGTGGGTCAATCTTGTTTGTAAAAAGTAAGAACTAAGGGTAAAATTTTCAAAGGCTCGTAAGTCCTATTTTTAAAAGTGACTTAGTCAGTTAGAACCCTAAATCTCATTGAAAGGGAATGAAGCTTAAACTCCTTAAAATCACTTTATGAAAATTAAACTTGGGTTCCCAAGTCACTTATGCACTTTCAAAATTTTTGATCTACATCTCTAATTCCTTGCAAATCCAAAACTTCTGTGGCTGTCAGTAGGAATTTTGGATGCACAAGGAATGCAAGATTCAAACCTACAAATCAACTGCATGCCAGGAACGATGTATTCATTAGTAGCTCACATTCAGTACATTTTCTTTAATTAAAATAAACTTGTTCCCAGAAGGCCAAATTCTGACTTTATGCACATACCCAGAAATCAGTGGAAGCCACACGTACTATAATAGAAAACAGATTTTGTCTCCTTCAAAATCCAGACTTTGTTAGCCAAATGTTGATACACATGAAGTGCGTTGTTGCTTTTTAAGCATAATCAGTGTTTGTTCTGCCCTGATTCTAAAGTGTGACCCTGCATGGATCACTTACCAGGGTTGGTAGTTTTTTACTCTACCCTTCCTATGTGACTGGGAACATAAAAGGGGAGAAAAAGATCATCCAGAATTAAATAGTTTGTGTTAAAACTATGAGCTAAATTCCCTCTTGCCTCCTCAGATAAGCTTATGTTCTTAGACCCTGCCAGAAGGCCCGGTCCTGGTCCTATGGGAGTTTTCTTATTAACATTGTGGCCACAGTTACAGACAAGTATCATTGGGAAGGGAATACTACTATTATAAAAATAAAAGGTAAACTTGGGAGAATAGGGAATATTTATCTGCATTTAAAGAAGGAATCAAAATATTAATATTCATTTATTCATCCAATGAGCTTAGCTAAAAAGCTGGATTAGAGTAATCAAACTCAATGTAAAATTAAAATGAAAGTACCAATAGTAAACCATTCTAATGATGATTGCATAAGTTATTAACAATGAGGATCCATTCCAGCTCCCATGGAAGTCAGTTGAAGTCAGATTGGACCATTGTTTACATCTCAGTAGAGATGGCTTTGATTTACTCTAATCGAGAGCCATCAATGTTTGCCAGTAGTTTGTAGATTGCTTGGGGAAAAAAGCCGGAATATTATGCTGAATATTTCTTCAATTAGAAAAAAAATTACTTTCTACAATAAAAAACGTTGGAAAGGTACATTTGCGCTGATGCTTCTTATGACATATTTTTGTTTCATTTTTAAATACTAAATGCCTGAAATTTTCTTTAATTATACATAAAATACAAAAATGAAGAGTAAAATTATTTTTATTTCTGCTAACATTTTTCTATATATTTAGAAAAATTAATGGTAGCCAAATGGAGAATAAATCAAATAAATTTATTTTTAAGAAGTGCTAAATGAACAGGATCCAATTCTAGTATCTGCAATGAGTGTCTTTCAGGAAGAACATTTGAAGCTTTGTGCATAAACACTGCCAACAATCATGTACAAATAATCTCTGAATTCTGCAAACACTTACTTGTGTGCTTAAGATCAAGCGCACACACACAAGTGTTGCTGGCTCTGGGTATAAGGACTCAATTCTATTGAACTTATTTGTCAGTGAATGAAGAGAAATAAAGTTCATTCACTGACATACAAACCTATACATTAGATATTTGTAATATTGGCTTTTTAAATTACTCTGTGCACATTTGTGGCTAGCTATTTGTTATTTCTTAATTATGAATATAGTTGTCTAAAACTGGTATTCATTTTCTTTCCTTTAACTAAAATAATCATTGTATTTTTAGTAAAATAATCACTATGGTATTTTGCCACAGCTTTCCTTGTACCATATGTCACTTACCATTCGTAAGTAGATCTCTTTATATTTTAGAAATAGGTGTTATTCACTACAAGGCTGGATTGGTTGGTCTCTCATTCCCCTCATCTCATTGCTGAGTGCTAGGCTAAAGAGAAAGTCAGATATGGAACGGCGGTTAGTTCATCACAACTTTGATATATGATCTGTTGAATGAAAACAAACAAAGACTACAAGTTGTTTTCAAACCTGCTCCAGATGTGTGCACTAGTAATGTACTCTATTATGGAGCCCTGGAGAGCTCTTAATTTAGTGAGAGGTGGTCCTGCTTTTTTGGCAGGGGGCTGGACTAGATGACCTCATGAGTCCCTTCTAACCCTTTGATTCTGTGAAAGCTCCAGCTCCCAAACACTGGTGCAGTGGTGTGCTGAGACTTGGGTGTCCACTGTTGAGGTCTAATCCAGGTACATTGTGCATTGGGAATGCACTGGCAACGGCCAGCCTGAAAGGTTGAGCCTCCCCACAAGTACACCACATCCTGTTCTACTGATAATGAGGAAACCACATTGTGGACATTCGTACAGTTAAGTTGCCATTGGGGATGAATGGAGAAGGCAAAGCTCATTTGATCCAGCTGTCTTCCTGAATGGTGATATATTGGCAAGTGTACCTGCCTAAGCATCAAGCACAAGCTGCCCCATGAATGTGCAAGTGAAAAGTGACCCAACACACCTGAAAAAGGTAAATAGCTCCTGGCTGCAATACATTCCCAGGAGAGTGGATTAGAATGGGCAAAGCCAGCACGCATTTCCCTCCTCACAAGTGAGGCTCTTGGTTCTAATCCTGTGGGTCACTGAGTGGGAATTAACACAGGGGAATAACCTGGTGCTGTGAGACCTCTGCTGCAGTGTACTTCCCCTGTGAAATGTTAGTATCTCTCGCTAGCTCCCTGCTGAGAAACTTGAAGTGACTGTTATGTTCTGTGAGCAAAAGTTAGAAGTGAAGGGACAACTTGTGTGGCGAAGTACTTTGCTGTATTTCAATACATTTTATTAAACTAGTGACAAACCTTAATTGTAAACACTGACAGAAATGTAACTGTTGTACTATCTTCCAGGTATCTCATCCATCTTAGGTGCTTATATGGTGTCTCTTTTGCCCTTTTGGCCTGACCTGTTAGCCAATATGCAGGTCCTTGCAGGGTTGTTTCTGTTAGGAAGTGAGATGTGTTCATTAGTGCAATCCTGTTCATTTACAAAGAATGTAAACTGAATCCTGTTTCCTTGCACATAGTAGAAACAAAGAGGAAGACTTAGTTTTCTTCCTCAGTTTCCAAGCCTAACTTCCCAGTCAGTACTCAGACCAAAGAGCAGCTCTCTTGGTTTCCTTCCACGGCCATGCTATCAGTTATTCTCTGGACTTCCCCAGGCTTTCTGCAGCTGACACACATAGCTCCAACTAAAGTATGTCCCAGCCCCTGCATTTTCAATCAGTTCTAAGGGAACCCCTTGGCTTGCATAGTTCAGCCACTGCCCAGGCTTTATATTCAGCCAGTACCCTGGATAGTGGTCCCCCACTGTTTTCAACTGTCACTAAACAAAGGAGCATTTCATTGCTCCCCATAGCTTCAGTGGGGTCTGTGTCATCCAGGTCCTCAGCTAGTTCCGTAACCACTGGCCCATCCTTCCTTCCTAGGAATAACACCCCAAAATAAAAACCACACAGACAATGCCTCACATTTATAAGTAGTGCATATGCTTAACATCAGTAACTTCTGCTTCACTGCATCTTGTTACTTTGCTTTGACAGATACCAGAGTTTCTTCATAAAACTGTCCCTGCACGCACAATTATGCCCACAGGTAATAAGAAACTGGTGTTTCAAAAGAAAACCCAAACAGATTGCTAGATAATGGTAGCTTCCTAAACCAATGTGTGGTTGCCCTGAGGCTTTAGGTTGTTGCCAGCTGCCTTTTTTTTTTTTTTGGATTGGTAAGAACAGCAGATGACACTTCACGGTATATAAGTGTGAGAAAGACACAGGAACACAAACAAGCAGAACAACCCAGCTGCCCGGACAGAGGAGAACGCTGTTAATCTGCTGCTAGCTATGGCATTTGGGACGCTGATATATATTTTGCTAAAAGGTAGGTATATTGGGGGTGTGGTTATTGATGTCTTACAGATGTAAGTTTTGTATTTATACATTTGTTTAAGAGAAGTTTGCTTGTTTTTTCTGCAGTAAGACGTGGAAAATAAATCCAGACAGCTCACAGCAATTCAGAAGCAAAATTAGTTACCATTACCTCTACTGAATACAATAGAAAGCAATTGCAATAAAATTTGTAACATCATGGATTTGTATTGAGACTACATGATTTATAACAACATGGATATGTATTCTTAGAGTAGCTTGATCTCTGTTCTACACAGTCATACCTAAGTTGTGACAACAGGAGTTCAAAGAGGCAAGAACATGATAAAAAGAAACCCATATTATTTCAGCTTGTTAATTCAGAGTCCATTCAATGAACGTTTGTACAGATGAAATAAGCTTCATGCAGAAGTGTTTTCCTGTCTAAGCCAATATTTGTTTGCATTATACAGCAATACTAGTGCTGGGTGAAGAGGCAGCTATTACTGTTTCGTCGCTAACTACAGACTTACGAAATAGCTGGGCAAAAAACAACACAGAAGGTATTTCTTCTTTGCTCTGTATTGTCTCAAATAAGCATTTGTAGACTAAAACAAAATTCTATGTCCTGAGTGTAGCTGATAGATAACTCATCTTAATGTGACTGTCATTTAGTCAAATGATAGTGTTCGTTGTAATGCAAACATTTCTCTACTAGGAAACTCTTTTTGAGCACCTTCTCATTTCAAATAGGCATCAGAAAAGAGTCCTCAGTGACAGCAAGTTTCAATCACTACCGATCTGGATCTCAATCAGAAGTGAACTAGTGCCTGAAAAGTGAAAGGATCGCTATCCCAAATTACGCAGATTTTTTTATTTTAAGTATTTTATATCCATGTCCTGTAGACTCTGTGCACTTTCTGAAGGTCACTTCTGCTAGTTTTAACCACTATTCAACTGTTAACTATCTAAAGTTGTTTTGTAAATCTGAATTCTCATGGACATGGAGTGACAATGCAGCCGATACACTAACAGATTAAAACTAATGAGTCTCTTCACTGTTACGGGAAAGCTTTTTTATTTATTGTAATGTAGTTTTTCATTGCCAAAACCACTACGACTGTTGTTGATGGTGTCCTTTTTTTCCTGTTCAATATGTGTCTGCTTCAAGGTGAACTTGAAAGGCTGCCAGGAACTGAGTACAAAGCCTTATGTTTCTCCTACAATGACATCGCTACCTTAGGTATTAGCAATGTTATTACCTGTTGTTAGGGAAACATGAAATCTAGAACTTGAGTCTTGGCAGGTAATAAAGGAGGCATGGATTTTTAACTTCTCTGTTTTAAGATATATGGGTTTTTAATTTTTAAATCTACACGTATATTCTATCAATGCTAGGTCATCTGAACAGTTACAAGTAGGTTTTTAGTTAATCTGTAAGCTTTCTTTTTTCCCCCATCTGCAAAGAGTCAAAATACTCAATCTGTTGATTGGTCTCAGTCACAGATGTATGACAGCCAGAGCAGTATCCAAGCAGTCATACTGAAAGACATTCATAATCATTTTTTACTTGCTTTGTAAGTGCAGTCCTTGCCTTTATCAGCGGAGATGGTGCCTGTGGTCTGGCTTAGTGTTCTTCTGTGACATGGGTGTTCTTCCAGGGTTGGATGAAGAATTTAAAATGGTCCTCTTTTGTCATATTGATATAGACATTCACCTTATGATTCACTCAGCCGCCTTGCTGGTGAGGTACCATCTGTATTAGAGAGCAAAAACTGATGAAGGGCTAGATTTTGACAAAACAAGAAGTTCACTCGCATGAACAAAGCCAGAGGTGTAGCTGTAGCCCCTCCATTTCCACTTGCTGTTGCTCTGGATGTAAAATGGCTCTTTGTGCCCTCAGCAGGACGTTGGCTCATCCTTAGGTAGCAATTGCTCACAAATGGTGGCCTGCAAGTGCACACATGACTATGCAGATATTCCTCTATAAATAGAACTTTTAAAAAGTCAGAGAGCAGGATTTTGGGGTGGGAGGAAGAGCTTAAAGAATCGTCTGTGGCCGCAGCCTTTCACTCCATTCTTGCAGCTTCCATTTCTAGGAAGGTGGACCAATGATTAAACAGTGATCTAAGGAAGCTCATAACCAAAGGATGTTAATAACAAATCCTTAGGAAATTAACTAACTCCCAGGTGAATGCCAGCTGGGAAACATCTGTACCTTGTGGGATTATGTGAGAGAAAAAGGTGGCTATCTGACCAGTGAAAGGCAAGTGCAAGCTAAGCCCATAAGACAGGAACCTTCCTTCTTTCCTAGTCTGCATATCATATAGGGTATGTCTACACTTACACTTTAAATCAAAATAATGATAATTATTTTGATTTAAAGCAGTTGCACGTCTACACTAGCTCCCTAATTTTGAAATAAGGAAAAGTCAATTTTGAAATCATAAAACCTCGCTTTATATCAAGATGACTGTTAAATCAAAATTATTATTTCAAAATAACGCAGTGTAGCCACATTATTTTGATTTAACTGTTTTTTCAGTTTAACACTTTTTTCCCTTCTCCCTCCCAGGATGCCTTCCTCTTTAGGGTGGGGGCATGGCCCTTCTTGGTGCCCATCTTGCCACACCTCCCATGATGCCCTTCTCCTAAATCAAATTAGCAAGTCCTTTCCATGGACATGCTAGTTCAATTTGGGTTTCTAGTGGGGGCATGTTAAATTGATTTAACTTAAATCGATTTAATGATTTTTATTTCAATTCAATTAGATCGCTTTAAGTTAAATCAATTTAACAATCTATATGCAGACATAGCCATACTGTCATTAACAGATGCACATAGTAGGAAAAGGCAGATCACCTTGAATAGCAAGATCATTGTGAGGAAAGAAGGTTGGGCTGGCAGCTGCCTGGAAGATAATAGCGAATGTGAGAATTTCCTCCTGCTTCCAATGTTCAGCAGGAAGGACTTAAGGATGCAGTCTTATTACACACACAGTGGGGAAAGAGGGACTGGACCAAACCCCTGCTGGTGCTGGGGGACAGTTAGATCAGCAGCATGGCCGAAAATCTACATATCATCAGTACCTCAGTGCCAACAACTGTGGGTGAATACACTACTCTCATCCATGGTGTCAACTTGCAGAAAAAGAACCTGCGCAGGCCCACCAGCTCCAAATAGCAACCTGATGGATCAGCTGCTGTGGTGCAGTCAGAGGAGTCTCTGACGATTTACCAAGAACCGTGGGGAAAATTAGTTCTCATCTTCTCAGAAATGGAGCAATGTGTGTCAGAGTTAATGTGTAAGAAATGATGGACCTCTGACTGATGTAAATTTTCCATTAAGGGCATTGCAGTCTGGAGCTGAGACTGGGCATTTGTAGTTTAGTAATACAAACCTAACTCTCGCTGGTTTTGGATATTTTGTGTGTGTGCATGAATGCCTATATCTGTATATGTGGGCTCACAGTGTGTTTGTAATGGTACATATGGTAATAATATAGCATATGCCCTTAGTTTTTTTCTTTTATAGCAGCTCTCTCATTCTGTGTCAAACTGTAAAATTTGTTTGTTTTGTCATGACCAATCCTTCAGCTAAACATTATTTAGTCTTCATGGCAGATCAGGTCTAATTCATCTCTGTGGATGAGTCGCATGTGGCAAACGTCCATCCATGTGCGTGTTTATGCTGCATATTTTCTTCTTCACATGACTTAAAGGGCAAACTGGTACTAACACTTGGCTCTTTTATATGACATTTTGCATTGTAGATCTAAAAACGGTTTGCAAAGTTCAGTATCGTTATGTGCTCTTTAAATGGCTCAGCCAGCATCTAGGTGGATAATGTATTTAAATGAGTATAATAGTCTCAATATTGCATAGAAAAAACTTTTTTTTCTTTTAGTTTCCAATTTTATAACTCAATTGAATGTCATTATTTTTAAATTGTAGTGTTACAGTGGTTAGGATTTTTAATTTTTGTGTCTGGATGTGAGACCTGAGCTTGCAACCCTTGCTTAGACAAAACCCCAAACAATGTCTGTGAGGGCTTTGTGTACGTGAAGAATTACTGAAGGACTGGCCCCCAACTCACCAAATTTTTCTCACCAAGTTTTCTTTCAAAACATTTTCTAGACACATTTTCTATCCTGTTTTAAAGGCATTTAGAATAACAATGTTAGGTCTAATATAGCTTTTCATCCTATGAAAATGGAATGCTGCCACCTTTTGGCAATGTGCAGTGGTATTTTAATACAAAATCAAGAAGGTTTTTTTCCTATGTGGAGCGAGAATATTAGCTTTCTTCTGACAGCTGGAGATCTTGTGCTTTTTCTACATAGAGTAGTAAATTTTAATGATATACTTTGAATGTATTTTAACTGTTATAGAATGTATTTAAGTGAAATATTTAGAAGAACAATTCTACATGCCTAGTAGAACTGCAGTGCATGCAATTTAGAATAAAAGGCAGAGCTTAACTCTCTTATAACACCGTTTGCTTTTGTGCTCTGTTGTTGTGGTGTGTGTTGGTACTTACCTGAATGTAGGTACACAAGGAATTGGAAAAAGCAAGCATGAATGTTTCAGAGTTACCTATACTCCTGGTGCATATATGTCGTACTTACAAATCAGTATTATTTCTTATTTTGCCTTACAAGATGTTTTTCCCACAGAGCTGTCATGCAAGCCCCTTTTAGAGACCTGTGTATGTTTGTCACTTCATTTTTCTCCTTCAACCTTTTCCCTAAGATCTAGTTCTCTGCTGACTGCCTTCTTGGCCTGCTCTTTACACAATTTGTCAGGATTGCTCTCTGAGTCCTAGTCTATGTTTACCAGGAAATTTGGCAGCTGGCGCCAGGAGTTGCACAAGCAACACAGAGTAGCTTGGGTACTCTTGTTAACTTCGTAACTCCTCTTCTACGTGGCATTTTAACTGCACTGCACCAATGGGAAACGTAGTCCCACCACCACAGTGCTCCGTCACTGTGTGTGTGTGGGGGGGGTTAGTGCATTAACTTCCAAATCAGTTGACTGGGCTTTCACTGACAGTTGAACCAACCTGAAAAGATTGATCTGATGGCTGTGAATTTGCCACCTTCAGTGAAGATATGCCCTGAGTAATTTGCAAAAGTCACTACAGCATGACACAAAGGGAACATCTATACAGTGATTGGACACATGCAGCTGGCCAGGGCCGACTACTAAGCTCACGGGGCTCAGGCTCAGAGCAGACATTCAGGCTCAGGTTTTAAGACACTGTGCAGTGGGAAAGTCTCAAAGCTTGGGCTGCAGCATGAACCAGGGACATCTACATTGTAATTAAACAACCCTGACACTTGCACCGGAGAAGCCGTGGGTGTCCAGTTTCCCTGTAGATGTACCCAATGTGTGCCTGCAATCCAGGGTCTGAGTGCAGCGTTTGCACCGCTTGTCTAGCCTCAGCTGACCAGGGACTGCAAAACTATCATTGGCCAAGCTTATGCTTTGTGTTTTTGTCACTTGATTATGAGGCCAGCCTCTTTTAACATGGCTTTGGTGTATAGTGTGTCACATTTTACCCTAATTACTAGACACGGCCAAATTCTCTACTCGCATAAGTCATTCACTGCAGTGGTTGCAACAGAGAATTTCCCTTTACCACTTCAAACAATTCATTTTAAATTAAGGTGGGTTCTTCCCACTCTGGTAACATTTCCTGAAAGGGAGGAACAAACCACCTACTTATTGCAAAAATGAAACTTTAAATGCATCTACGTACTTTCCTCCGCTAACATGTCAAAGGACTTAACAAACCTGAGAGTGGTTTCTGCTACCAATATTCATACTGAGTTGAATTGTTGCCTCTTTTTGACCTGGGCAGCTAATCAAACTTTGGAACCCTGGGGATGTTCGAAATTGATGATATCAGATATTTCTTGGATGCAGAAATACCTGAGAACTGCAGAATTCAGAGAACTTGCACAATAAATTTGTTAGTCTTCAAAAGTGCCGCAAGACTCCCTGTTTGTTTTGAAGTTCTCTGTATTTCTTAGAAGCAGTTTTGTATAGTTCCAGAAATGTCCAAAGTCCTCTACCTCCAAGTGCAGAAGGCATCAAATAGCAGGAAAGAGCTTCTTAGATTGCAGCTCCAAGCGTCTTTCAGCAACAAACCCCAATGCTCTCTCTCCCCCACTTTTTCAAGAGTCACACTGTACTCTCCAGCAACTGCTTGTCATTTCTTGCATTTTGCCTCTGCCGCCCTGCCTCTGTCTGTTTTGTCTGTTCCACATTTTCTTTCAGCCAAGCTCCCTACCCACTCAGTCCAAAGTCCTGCATGGGTTCAAAACCCCCTTTCGTCTTAGGTGGGGACTTCTGCTTAACTCACTCTGGCAGTGCTGTTAACTGAAGGGAGAATTCACACCCAGTTTCAACGAGATACATGACTGGTGTCATCACCGGGACCTCTCAGTTTCTAGTATCTTGCATTGCAGTGGGATGGCTCCTGTTGGAAGATCCTACGTAGCCTGAGTAACAGCGACCAGATCAGGCCCTTCATATGTCAGAATCATTTTGGTCACTGCTGAAGTTCAGACATGCATGTTTTAAGTATGTTGGCACGCAAGAGCTGTACAGAACAGGATGAGAAGAGGAAGGGCTCACTCAGCTGAGAGCATGGGAGAATGTAGCAATGCAGAATGGTCAGGAAATGGGGGGGGTAATGTTTTTACTTTTGAGAAATATGTCCTGGGAGCATCAGTGACCACAATTGGTCAGGACAGGATGTTGGGCTTGCATCTCTGACGACACCTCCAACAACGCATAGTGCATAAGCACTATGCTGGAGCATTGTTTCAGTGCTTACTCAGAGGGAAGCTTTCTGCTTGCCAAAAGCCTAGTACCATACTTTAGTTATTTTGAGGCTGCATTGTTGTTATCTAGCATTTTTTTGTTTTCCCTGTGGTCATGACTGAGAGCTAATGTTGTCAAATATTCAGGTAAGAACTCATTCAACTATGTCTAAAACAATCCCCTGAAATAACAGCCATTGACTGGATACTCTACGCAATCATGAAGTCCTGTGGCACTTAGACTAACAAATTTATTTGTCGCATGAGCTTTCATGGGAGAAAATCCCACTTCGTCAGACAAATAAATTTGTTAGTCTTTAAGTACCACAGGACTACTTGCTTGTTTTTGCTGAACTAGACTAGCATGGCTACCCCTTTGGATCTACACAATCAGTAACTCCAGCAGACAGGTTTCCTGTTCAACAAATACTTTCCCTGGCTGAAGCCTTTGAGTCATCCCTTCCTTTGTCCCACTATACAATCCCATCCTGCAACCCACTACTGTTGGCCATTGACTCTGTTCTATATGCAATCCAGATGAATGGTCCTGATTGCTACCAGATATAGGCAAGAAAAATAGTTGCTGCTGTTGGGAGCAAACTACAGGAAAGCTGCCTTAAAGCAATGATGTTTTGTCCTTTTGATTAAAAATTAATAGCAGTAGGCCAGATTCAAAGGGACTGGCTGACAGCAGTGTAAATTACAGCTCTCTGAACCTGCTAACCCCTCGTGTGTCTACCCTGCTGAGTTTCAGGCTGTGTAATGCTGACACTAACTTGGAGTGACTCTAGCACATTCATTAAACTTATGCATTTTTGTTAAGAGGAAATCATGTTTTTAAAACTGGTATGTGAAAAGCTCTATGCTATGGTGTACAGTATCACTATCTGTGTCTCTGTTAGAAGTTTTTACATCACAGTAGACAGGTTCAATGGATTTTTCTCTTGTAAATAGCTGTACTTTTAAAAGTGATGTCACCAGTTTCTTCCAACAATGGGGTTTCTTCAAATGTAACTTTTCCTCCTTCCCGACACCTTTTCCACTAGACTACCCAGAAGAACCTATGCTTCTGAAGCTTATGCAATCTTGTCTTGAAGAACACCATGGTTATTGTATTAATGGTCTCTGTACTTTTCATAATGAACTCAAGAAACCCATGTGCAGGTAAATTAATTGTATTTTTCAATACCTACTCTTGGAGAAGTAGTCATGTGTAACATACTGGGGAAAAAAATAAACTTTATTATTATCCTGACCTGTAATCAGCTCTCTATGTGGACCATAATTTTAACATCTGAGTAGCTCCACTGAAGCCAGTGAGACCTACTCACATGCTTCAAGCGAGGTGACATTCCGATTCAGGTTCTCAAGTAACAAGACAATAGACCTCCCTGTGACATCAGCATCCTCTTGCTGGAGGAAAAACAAGCAAGGAGTCCTCTGGCACTTTTAAACACTAACAAACTTATTTATCACATGAGATTTCATGGGAGAAAAATCCCACTTCGTCAGACTCTTAAAGATGGAACACTTACAGAATGGGAGGAAAATAAACACAGGGAAGTGTAAGTCATAGGATCAGGTGAGACTGTTTCAGCAAATCAAAGCAGTTGGTTAGATTCACACAGAGTGGAAATTATAGTAAAAGGAGAGGAAGTAGAGAGAAGGCAAAATCACATTTTGCAATAAGAAAGCCAACCAATACTTCTATTCAAGCCCAAAGAAATGGTATCAAATATAAATGTGAATTCTAACTCTGTAGTTTCTCTTTGAAGCTTTGATTTGCTTAAGTACAAGCAAACTGATTACAAATCAAATCTTCGAAGAGAAACTACGGAGTTAGAGAAGTTCCAAGGGGGGAGTCGTGTTAGTCTAGTTCAGCAAAACAAAAAAGAAGTCTTGTGACACTTTAAAGACTAACAAATTTATATTTTGCATGAGTTTTTGTGGCAAAGTTCCACTTCATCAGATGCCACAGTGGAGAAAACTTACACTGAAAAAAAAAAACTTACAGTATTGGAGGGGAATGAAAAATAAATCCTCTGATTATATTTCACTGTATCAGGTCAGATTACTTTATCAAATCAGACAGGTTTTATAGATTCAAACACAACGTATCAGGAAGTGGTAAGGTTGAGAGGCGAGAATTACTGTTAATAATGAAAAACAAAAGAGGAGTTCTGTGGCTGATTTAAAGTTTAATGTTTGCATTGGAAAGCCAGTTCATACTATCATTGAGACCCAGGTTGATGGCAGCAAATTTGCATATGACTTCTAACTATGAAGTCTCTCTTTGAAGCCTTGATCTAGAGTAAATGTGCCAGAGAATATATACAGATAAGTTCATTACTGAATGACTTGGGAGATTAAAGTGATTTCCTGTTGGTTTTTGAATGTTCTTATTTCCAATGTCAGATTTGTGTCCATTTTTGTGCAGACGGTCCACTTTGTCCAATGTATAAGGCAGATGCATTGTTTGCACATAATGGTACACTTCCCATTGGTAGATGAACCAGGTCAATGAGCCCCTGATGGAGTAGCTGTTTTGAAGGTCCTATAATGGTGCCATTAGTGTTGATATGTGGGCAGAGCTGACAGTGGGGTTAGTTGCAGGGATATGTGCCAGTCTTACTATTTCTGTTCTTAGATCTGTAGTTGCTGGTGAGTATCTGTTTAAGGTTGGGCAGCTGTCTGTAAGCAAAGAGAGGCCTGCCTCCCAAGGCTTGGGATAGTGGAAGATCATCTTGCAGGATAGGCTGTAGATCCTTGATGATCCTCAAAGAATCCATTCTAAAACACTTGAAGGAAAACAGAGTGCTCGGAAACAGTCAGCATGGAGTCACCGAGAACAAATCCTGCCTGATCAACCTGATCGCTTTCTGTGATGAGATGACTGGATATATGAAGGCAGGAATAGCTGTTGATGTGATATTTCTCAACTTCAGCAAAACTTGATAGTCTCCAAAGCATTCTTGTCAGCAAGTTAAGGAAGTGTGTTTTGGATGAGTGGACCGTAAGATGGACAGAAAGCTTATTAGATCATCGGGCGCAGTAAGTAGGGATCAATGGCTCAATGTCTAGCTGGCAACCAGTAACTAGTGGAGTGCCCCAGCGGTCAGTCCTGAGGCTGATTCTGTTCAACATCTTTAATGATCTGGCTGATGGGATAGATTGTTCGCTCAGTAAATTTGCGGATGACACCAAGCTGGGGGGAATGATAAACACACTGGAGGGCAGGGATAGGATTCAGGGAGACCTAGACAAATTGGAGCATTCGGCCAAACAAAATCTCACGAGGTTCAGCAAGGACAAGTGCAAAGTCCTGCACCTAGGACAGAAAAATCCCATGTACTGCTACAGGCTGGGGACAGATCAGCTAAGTAGCAATACTGTAGAAAAGGACCTGAGCGTTATGGTGGATGGGAAGTTGGATATGAGTCAATAATGTGCTCTTGTTGCCAGAAAGGCCAATAGCATATTGGGCTGCATCAGTAGGAGTGTTGCCAGCAGAACAAGGGATGTGATTATACCCCTCTATTCAGTGCTGGTGAGGCCACAGCTGGAATACTGTGTCCAGTTTTGAGCTCCGCACTACGGAAAGGATGTGGACAAATTAGGAGGAGTCCAGTGGAGGGCAACAAAAATTATTAGAGGTGGGGGCACATGACTTATGAGGAGAGACTGAAGGAACTAGGCTTATTTAGTCTACAGAAGAGAAGACTGGGGGGGGGGGATTTGATAGCAACCTTCAACTACTTGAAGGGGTGCTCCAAGGAGGAGGGAGCTAGGCTGTTCTCAGTAGTAACAGAGAACAGAACAAGAAGCAATGGTTTCAAGATGCAGCTGAGGCGGTCGAGGTTAGACATTAGGAAAAACTTTCTCACTAGGAGAGTGGTGAAGCATTGGCATGGGTTACCTAGGGAGGTGGTGGAATCTCCATCTTTGAATCTAGCTTAGTGTGGACTAATTTGGACCAGGTCTACACTAGCCTTTGGCTAGTTTGAACTAAAAAATTTTTTAGTTTTAACTAGGCAAAGCTTAGTCAAACTAGTTAGTTCAACAGCAAGTTTCAACTAAGCACTTAGTTCAAATTTCAGTTTGAACTAGCATGATGCAGTCATGCTAGTTTGAACTAAAATAGTTCAAGCTAAGCTGTTAGTTCAAATTAGCCACACTTTTCAGTTCAAACTAACTTTTTAGTTTGAACTAAGCCACATGGCTAGTTTGAATTAAAAAGCCGCGGTAGTGGACTAAATGCGGACTTATCTAGTTCTGACTTGCAAGTCCAAACTAAATAAATAGATGGAGACATAGCCGACAATTCTATGATTTTATGATGTGTTGTAGAATTTTGAGTTGTGGGCTGTAGGTGGTGTCCAGTGGTGTTCTGTTGTTTTCCTTCTTTGGTTTGTCCTGTAGAAATTGGCTTCTGGGTATCAATCTGGCTCTGTCAAATTTGATGCTATCAACCTGGGTCTCAATGAAAGTATGAACTGGCTCTCCCATTACAAACATTAAACTTTAAATGGACCACAGGACTCCTCCTTTCTTTTTCATTACTAACGGTAATTCTCACCTCTCAACCTCACCACTTTTCTGATATGTTGTGTTTGAATTTATACAACTTGTTTGATTTGCTAAAGTAATCTGACTTGCTGCCAAGAACTTTAATTAGATGATTTATCCTTCACTCCCTTCCAGTACAGTAAGTTTTTTTTTCAGTTTGTTTTCTCCACTGTGGCATCTGACAAAGTGGAACTTCACCCAGAAAAGCTCATGTGAAAAATAAATGTGTTAGTCTTTAAAGTGTCCCAAGACTTTTTTGTTTTGTTTTGCTGAATTAGACTAACACAGCTACCCCTTTGGAACTTGTCTAACTCTGATTACAAATCAAAGCTTCGAAGAGAAATTACAGTTTGCTTATATTTAACTACAGAGAAACTACAGAATTAGAATTCATATTCAAATTTGATACCATTTCCTTGGGCTTGAATAGAGATATCAGTTGATTATCTTAGTGCAAAAGGTGATTTCAACTTTTCTCTACCTCTCCTCCTCCTACTATGCTGTTCCACACTGTTTAAATCTAAACAACTGCTTTGATTTGCTCATACAGTCTGACCTGATCCGATGACTTATTCTTCTCTGTGTGACAGTCTGCTCCCAGAATCTGGTCTGGTGTGCCACTGTGACCCCCAATCTCCAGTCCTGAACCCCAATGTACCCCACTTTGCCAGGTGACTACTCACTCCTGAGTCAGTCCACACTAGCCTCCTGCATGTAACTGATCCCAGGCTGTGGGTGTGCAGCCTCTGGCCACCCAGTATGGGCCCCCAGTGAGCACTCCCAGCCCCAGATACCACCCTGGAGACATCAGTTTTACAGGGATCAGGACTCTTCCCCAATCAGCATAGACATATGTTCATTCATTTAATAAAGACATGGAGGTACCCAGCCTCCTTCATTCGCACCCTCTAAAGTCCAAATAGCTTTAGGTAAAACTACTAATTTATTGGTTAGAATACGATTTTAAGTGAGTATATACCACATCAATGTACAATCATTTAATGAAGTAGTCAGGCGTGACCACTAGCAAATAAATGCTATAAAACTCATACTATTCTACTAACACTATTCCAAGATTCTTCTTTAATCTCTTCTCCTTCTTAGCCACAATACTGACCATTGGTGGTGTTCAGCCAGCTCAGACCCTCCTGACTATGTGGATAGGCTCAGTATCTTGCAGCTGCTTCTAAGATGGTGTTTCTCTGGCAAAAGCCAGCAGCTTCTCTCCCTCTCAAAGTGCCTGCATTCCTTTTGCTTTCCCCAGCAGTCCCCCTCCTTACTGGGCTGCGGTGATTTCCTTTCTTCTACCTGAGCTAGGCAGCTAAATTTGCATTTATCTTTGTCATGTAACCCTCCAGCCTTAGAGAGGGAGTCCTGCAGGTCTCAGCTGTGTAATATGCTTCACATCTGTACATACACATGATGCTGCAGGGAACATGATGCAATAATAATATGATAGGGCACTCAAATGGGAACCTTGCATGGCATAAATTGCATCAAGTAATACAATTACATTGCAAAAATGAATAGAAAAAATACACAGATCATAGCCCTTATGCATCATGCAACAGTCTGCATTTAGTTTCCTCCCATTCTATAAGGTATCCATTTTCAAGCATCTAACGATAAATAAACCTGTTAGTCTTTAAAAGTGCCACAGCACTCCTTGTTTGTTTTGCTGATCTAGACTGACGTGGCTGCCCCTTTGGAACTTGCTGGACAAAGCGAAAGCAGAAGAAACAGAGCTTGGAAGCTGCTTTGACAAATTCTGAACTCAGAACTGCAGGATCCAGCTGAAATCTGCAACTGAAGGGTTGGATTCCAGCAGTGCCTTTTGTTTGACTGCTGAGCCCAGGTGGGAGTAGCGGCCAGAAAGGAGCTAACTGCAGATTCTTGATTCTGATGTACTTCTACACCAAATCCAGCCCTGACATACTTCAGGGCTTTCTAGTGCTATTATTGGCTGCTTATTGCCCCGATGGCTATTACAACAGCTAGGTGCCATCAGAGCTGTGTTTTCTCACTACACCTTCTCTCCAGGGGAATTCTCAGCTCCAGAGATCCAGCAGTTTTCTAACACAAAGGGATCTGACTGCACAGTAGAATCTGCCCATCCCAATTTTCTTCCACATTTTAATTGTAAATTGTTTAAAATGAATCAAAATTAATGTGTATCTTATAGATTCAACGTTAGATTTTCTATATACTCATGGGGTTTTTTGGTTTGTTTGGTTTCTTTCCCCCTTTGTAGGTGCCTGACAGGATATGCTGGAGAAAGATGTGAACACTTGACATTAAATTCTTATGCACATAATTCTTACGAACATTATATTGCAGTGGGAATTGGCACTGGGATGTTACTGAGTGGGATCATTGCTATAATCTATTGCTATGTAAAAAAGAGGTATGAAAATGGCATTTTCAGGGTTCTGAAAATTGTTAAAGTTTTTAATCTTTTAGAATACCTTGAAGCATGTGCAGTCCTTTGGCAAGGATTTAAATTAAAGATCGTTCCTTTGTATTATATTAATATGAATAATTGGACAGATTTTGCTGAGTGTTGTCTAGTGGACAGAGCAGAGGGCTTAGGAATCTATTCCTCTGTCTATCATTCCCTTATTGGGTGATCTTAGACAAGTCACTTCACTGTGCCTCTATCTTTAACATGAAAAACTGTTCTTAAACCACCCACCAGCACTGATTTCCTAGGGATTACTTATAGACATTAGGCAAATAGGATTTGGCGCTCTATATATCATTACTGTTCTATCATTTATGTGTCCAAATTCACAAATTTGTTATCCATTTTAGATGCAGGATGTTGAAATCACCTTACAAGGTCTGAATCGGAGAGACAGCTTTGTGAAGATCTGGCATAGGACATTTACCGATTTGCCTGTATATTACAGGAGGTTCTAAGACGAAAGAACTGCCAATGCCAAAGAGCTGGTACCTAACTGGAGCACCTGTAGAACTGACTGGCTTCATCCACTTTGGTGAAAGTCTTGGTAGCTTTAATAAAGGTTGGGGGGTGTAGATGAGTTGATTGAAATGGCTGATGGTCTTCCCCCTGCTCTTTGACTGCAGTTACTTTGTTGTTGGGTGAAGAGCTAACTTCTTTTAGTTGCTATTAGTAATTTCAAGCCTTGACTGTTCAGCAGGGAAGGGAGTTCTGTATGGAGAAAACCAACACTATGCCTCACAATGTTGTGGCACAAAGACTGGAGCTCACACATGCCAAAGGCAAAAAACCCAGCCCACTTCAGGTTTCGCAGTGACCTGTAACGTAGATCTCGACTGACATGAATACAGTGGATCTCTCAAGTGGGTTAAAAGCAATCCGTGCTTAGATTGCCATGATGGGCAAAAGCATAAAAGGTTTTGGACTGGGAAATGGGTGAGTCACAAAAGATATCTTTAAAACTATGAAGAATAAAGATCAGACAATGTTGAAAAAATAATAATCAGAATGAGAGCAGTCCGTGAGATCTTAGCACACAAAGGCGTTGATGCTTTAATGGGAGCACAAGTCAGATGGCGTCTTTTTTTTCAAATGGACTAAAAGTGGTCATGTTGGACAACTCTGATCTTCTAGTACATCAAATAGCAGCTCCCCACACTTCCACACTTGCCAGACATCTTCTTGCCCAGTAGTCTGCTCTGCTAGACAAGAACAACAAGACTGTAGTTGCTATGGAAGTTGCAATTTTGTTATGACTCCTTAATACAGTTCTACCCAATTGGTTTCACTTTCATGGAATGTATACTATATTATCTTCAAAGAAAAATGAAACGGATAAAGGAAATTTACTCAGCTCCATCCTGACAGATTAATATATGCTTTCTTTTTTGTCTTTTCATCCATGAATGATGGCACAAGGGCTATGTCAACTTAAAGTCAACTTAGAAAGTCCCCATTTGTTTAAGTCGACTTCATAAAGTCGACTTTATTAAGTCAACTTTAAATGGGTCCCCTGCCGTACGTCAACTTTAATGGCCACATTTTGTTAAGTCAAGTTAATAACATCAACTTAACCCTTAAAGTAGACTTGAAGGGTGAGAGTTGTTAAGTCAATTTAAGCAAGTGCTTAAATTGACTTAATGAACTCCAAATGTAGCCCGGGAGTTGGTTAAGTTGACTCAAGCCTCTAGTGTAGACATACGCATGTCTTCAGATGAAGAGATTTGCTCTTGAGATAGGGAAATAAAATAGATTTCAGTGGACAATGGCACTTGGAAGACTTTGCAGCTGGAACAATTTGCACAGTGGAAGTGCTGAGAGCTACTGAACCAAACTGTAAACCCTGCTGACAATGGAAACCACTTCAACTCCCCCTGTATCCCTAGTTGCAGCATCTATAAATACTGGTGCTGATTATTATCAATGTTACTCAGAAGGGTTTGCATTTCAGTCACTGCATAGTGTAGATCCAGAATTCAGTTGCATTTAGACAACCATGGGACAAAGGCATTCAAATGCTTAAATGTGGAAAGGCTAATCTAGGGACGTAATTTTCATTTTGAATATCAGGCTCCTCTGTTACATTTTCTCACTTTCACTTTTTCCAAGTGATGTATGTCACTTTTTTTTTAATATAATGTGCAATGGTAAGAGTTGAAATACTCAAAACTAAATATATAAGAAAGGGTCCAGTTTAAAAAGGGAAATGTGCATTTTAATCAAAGTTCCCAAGGATGCCTTGGTTGATGAGAAGGACCAATGTGGGATGAACATTCTAGCAAGGATGTGCTAGCAGGGAATTGACCTTTGGTGCATTGTTAGCCATTTCCTCTAGGTTTTGAAGCGAGAATTCCTATATTGTTTTGTTGTCTAGAGCCCTTACTTGCCAGTCTCCCTTTTCTCAACCTCATTAAACTCTCTTGCTGTCTAGTTAATCATCTTACGGTATCTTAACTTTGTTCTTCTATATGTTGATGGACAATATCTGTTCTCACAGTCATTCCATTCAGAGTAAATTCATCTGCTTGAATCAATTTACTTTGGTTTCACACATTTGGAATGAGAGCAAAAACTTGGCCCAAAGAATTAAGTCATTTGACCAGGTACTGCATGTAGGCATTTGTTAGAAACTTATGCTCAGTCTGCAGACAGAGGACTAGACATTTTCTCACTAATCCTGATTTCTCCCATGAAACTGGAAATGGTCAAATGGCTCATGAGAAAGACCTAATGCATTTGTGGGTATGTCTCTTCACCCAGCAATGAGCGGTATTTATGTCCATATGTGCACCCACAGAAACACGAACGTGCGCGCGCGCACACACACACAAAATGCAGCTTGCGTGTGATTCTGTCTATGGCCGGAATTGCTGTGCGCTGGAATGTAGACATACATTTATTTTGAAGGGCATATGTTTTTGTGGGTATGAACATCAGCAACTTATAACCTTAAAACACACAAAAATGTCTGACCTTTTAACATCCTGGCTGGAATTTCCTAAGTCCATTAAGCCGACTTAGCTAAGTAGCCAAATAAGTACTTAACAGGGTGCATAATTAATTTTCAGAGGGGTGTCAAAACTCATAGGGGATCTAAAGATGTGTCCAGCTGTTTCTTGTGTTTTGTGAGTAAAATTCTAGTGTAGAAGCAAATGGAGTAGGAAGATAGCTAAGCAGATTGTTGGGCCTGAAATACAGGCATTTTCAGGGCACAGCTAAATGGTTAGGTTCTTTTCCACATTCATCTCTAGTGCCAGGGCAGTCAGAGAATATCTTAGGCTTCGGCTGATGGAGGAAATGATTACTAAAACAAACTCCAAAAAGTGAGTGCTGCAGATTAGATGTTGATTATAAAAGTGAGCCAGGTACAGAAAACAAAGGGAAATTAAATGGGAAAAAGCAGAAGGGAAGAGAGGAGGAACCCACTTAATTTCTCCAGTGCATTTCAGTGAGTGGCTTTTGAGGGTTCCAAAGATTGTCCCTCACCAGTCAAGTGCTGCAGAGCTGTAACTATGGCAGGGCCAATGGGGCAAAGCCCCAAGCCATGCTATTAAGGGGGCGGCTTTGCCGCACCAGCTCTAAGTGCTGCTAATGGGAAGGGGCATGTTCTGATCAGAATGCGCCCCAGATGGCAAAACTCCACGTTACGGCTCTGAAGTGCTGTGACATACCCTGATAACTGGCAGACTGGGCAGGGACACAGACCTGGCCTATCTTTGGTGTTGGTGACACAGGTAAAGGTGGTTGATGGAGAGGATAATGTACAGATTGCTCCCAGGATGCAGACTGTGTTGTCACCTATAATTCAAGGTATCATTAGTTTTTTGTGAATCCAAGGCATTGGAGAGAAATGTGTCAGACGCAGGTACTGGGTCAGGAACTTACTCACTGATCCCATTAAGGAAATCCATGCTGTGACAGATTCTTACAGTCATCCATTCTGGGCCTTTGCTAGCAATTCTTCGGGGTGTGCCAACTGCTTTTGGGCTCATGCTCTGTGTTGCTGTGGTGTTTGCCTAAATTTCTGTAAAACCGCTCCAGATTCTTTTTCAAGATGTCTCTCTGGCTGTGTTCACACAGCACTTTTGTTTCAAAACAACCTCCTTGTTTCGAAACAAAAAAAAACCATGTTCACACGACGCACCGTTGTTTCGACACAACTTGTTTCGAAATAAGCATGTGTGTGTGAATACAGCCTCTCTCTCTGGATGTTCAGCCCTCTCGTGCTTCTTATGCAGCCTCATGACCCTGCACCAAAGCTATGCAGGGCTTCTTATGTAAAACACCCTCAGTTTCTTCACCACCACCTTGGCCTCAGGTGGAGCTTTAGGGTGCTCACCTTGAGTATGACTTTTAACTCAGAGATCAGCAATGCAGGCTCAGCGAGCCACCTGTGGCTCCCTAAGCATCCCTTTCTGGCTCCCTGGCAATCTCCTCCAGGCAGCCAGTTGTGCTCTGGGGACTCCCAGCTGGCCCTAACATCAAGACCGAATAAGAAGGCTCCTGGCTGGTGCAGGCCCCCCACTTTCATGGTGCTGGGGTCCAATGTTCCCTCTAAGCTGATGATGCAGCTGAGCAACTTATAGATACAGCTGAGCAACTTATGGATGCAGCTGAGTAAGTTCCCTCCAGGCCTGGGCCCCTAGGCCACTGCCCATTGGTAGAGCCCTGCACAGATACAAATAAGTGGATCCATACCTGACCTACATCCACAAGAAATAGTCCATGGCTATCCATGTTGTAGCCATGGATGCGGACATCCATGGATATCCACATATTTGCCGGGCCCTAGCTTTGTGCGAATAAAAATATGTGGTTCCATATCTGATCAGCATCCACAAGAAATGGTCCGTGGATATCCGTGTTGTATCTGCAGATGCGGATGTAAGGTGGATATCAGCGGACTTGCAGGGCTCTACTCATCCGCTCCCCAAGTGTATCTATAACTTGCTCAGTCGCATCATCAGCTTAGAGAGGGAACATTGCATAGCTGTTGTCTTTTCATTCAAAGCATGGAAAGGAGGACAAGAACATATGAAAAGGAGGATATTGGAGAACACATGGAGAAAATGTAGTATTAATGTAACTGTCATTACCATATTATGTTATGGAAAATGGGTAATGATAAATGACTGCAGCATTAAACCTGTGCAAAGTCAAGTGGTTTTTTAAATTATTTTAAAATTTAAAAAAAATACCAAAATGTTTTTGTTTACTGAAAACTGGATTTTTTTCAGTAAATGAGATTTTCTTGACCCTTTCATTAATGTTCATGAGACAAAAAAAAGTTAAAGAACTAAATTTGCAAATATAATCTTGAAAAGCAGCTAAACAAGTTTAAAAAAGCAGTTAATTTGCCTCTCATTTTTCATTTTCCACAGCAGCCCTTTTAACAATTTTAGAAAAATTGTCCCAAATTGTTTCTAGCTAGTTCAAATGTGCCCCATTTATTTGTTTTACTTAATTGGTCCCTGTTAATAATTTTATTCATGGTATACTTCATTTTTCTTCATTTTATTAGTGTTTGCTATATTTTTTCCCTCCAATTTAGCCCTTTTGTAGGGAGCAACAGGGAAAAACAAAAAAATCAAAATACCCAACACAGGGCTTGAATCTATGACCTTGAGATTAAAAGGCTGCCTGGCTAGCCACTGAGCTACAAAGGTGGCTATAATGAAAGTCTCTAGGAATAAGGGAAACTGTGTGCTCCACTCTCCCTTGATTTTTCACATTTTTTCCTGCAATATCCTTTGATTTCAACCTCGCTGAGCCCTTCTTTCTTCCCTGTAACACCCCCCATGCCAGTTTCCCCGCTGCATGGTCCCCCCTTCTATGTCTGCCCTTGTCCTTCCCTTTAGTCCCCCCACTCTACCCTCTGCCAGTGCCGGTTTCCCTTCAGCAGAGTTCCCACTTTTGCCTCTACCCAACCCGAGTTCTCCCCACCTGTAACCTCCCCTCCGCAGCTTTCCCCAGCACATCCCCACTTCTGCCTTGCCCAAGTCCGACCTCATCTTTCCTCCATAACCTCCCCCCCTCCACTCCTTAACATCTTTCTCCTTGCCTGGCTAGCTGATACATGACCACAGTTAACTCCTGCCCTGAGCCTCATGGCAGGAGATTTGAAACTCTCCCAGCCCCAGCCCTAGCCCCAGCCCCTAGGCATGGTGCCAGGGAGAGCGTTTGCCAGTCCTGCAGCTGCCGGGCCTGTGCAGGAGTCACTACTACCTGCACAGGTGAGTGGCAGCAGCTGCACCACTGTCCACCGACACAGCTTACAGGGAACATTGCTGGGGTTGCCCCCACCCTCCACCAGAACTGCATGAGCCGGGAGAGGACCAGCAGCTGTGCCGAGGCCCCTAGAAGGGGTGTGTGGGCGGCGTGCACTCCCTCCGTCCCTCACTCTGCTGGCAGGGTGGAGCAGTACTGCCCCGGCTACCCCTAGCTGGCCGTTCCTCCCAAAAGCGGCTGGCAGAGAGCTGCAGCTTGTGGAGGCAGGGCCCTGGAATGGCCCCTCTGCAGAATTATCTACCTGGCCACTCCAGGTGTGAACAAAGGCCACCTCGCCCCCCATCCCTTCATTGGGCCTGTTCAGCCATGGGGTGGCTGGGTTGAAATGGCCTGAACTCCATGGAGTGGGCCATTCCAGGGCCCCACCTCTGCAAGCCACAGCTCTCTGCAAGCTGCTCTTGGGAGGGGTGGCCAGCTGGGGGTAGGCGGGGCAGTGTTTCTCCACCCCAACAGCAGAGGGAAGGATGGCGGGAGCACGTGCCATCCACACACCTCCTCCAGTGCTAGAGGCCGTGGCGCAGGCACTGGGCCGGCTCGGGCTCGTGCAGTTGTGGTGGGAGGGAGGGGAAACTGGCTCTTCTGGGTTGCCGACCCCTGCCTTAGTTAAAAGATTTTCCTTTCTTGCTAGTTTTAGTTTTAGATCATTTTCTAGTTTAGAAGTTGAGAGGGTTAGTTTTGTTTCTCTACACTCCTTTCGAAAGGCCCATCTCACCAGGGTTCAGAGGCTTTGTCACTTGCTGGGACGCCATACCAGTTAGCAATGGCCACTCCTCCACAACGTTCCTCTGCTGCCCTGTAGAGTTGTACATCACTCAGAAATGTAACTTCTCTCTGGCTCTTAAATCCAGGGTAAGGAAGAGCCAGGAGATTAAACTGAGACTACTAATGGGGCACCCATTTTGCTCCACTTCAGGTCAGGAGGCCTTCCTCCATACACCAGTCTCCCAGTAGATCTAGCACCACTTCAGCCTCAGCTGAGATCCACAGTCTGACTCCAGAGACCTCCTTCAATCTCTGACTCTCCACAACGAGCCTGCTCCTAAAAGATCTCCATCTCCCAGTACGTTGACAGTCTCAGAAGCTACAGGTTCTTGGTGCAGTATTTTATAAGGAAAAAAATCATCTAGCACCAGCAGGGCTGGAAAGATCCAAAGCAATTCCAAAAATAAACACAGCTCCAACCAAACCTCAGTACCTCCTGTACTTGACCAAGAAAGAAAGGAGAAACATCCCTCCAGACCAGTACTAGTGTGATCAGCTTTACCACCAGTACTTCCCCAGTGGGTTCCTCAGCACCACTGGTGCCCATTTCAGAAGGCTCTAAATCTTCAGTATTGTTTACATCTAGAGACAAACACAGTATCATGTCAGAACTGCCTCCCCATTTGGTACTGCTAGTATTTAGGCACCCAAAGGATTTATCAGTGATAGATTACCCAAAATCTCCACTGTTTATGGGTACTGAGTGCCTGTTGGGCCCAAGACCCACTCAGTCACTGGACTCCCATTTGTCCTCAGTGCCATCACATTCATCACTCTTTTCGGCTGGTGTTCCTTCACTAGATGATGTCAAGGATGATGATTGCCACACATCTCCCTTCAGTCTCTTCTGTCCTAGTGCACAGCTCTCCTACCTCTCCATACAGGAACCCTCTCTTTAACACCAGTCTCTGTATCAGCCTGTTTGGAACTCGGGGCAATCAAGAACGGCTGGCTTCATTCTCTACCTCTGCAAAGGGCAGAGAATTTAAAAAAACAAAAACCAAAAAACACCGCCTTCCCATTTCAACCATGGGAGCTCAGTGTAAACAGTCATTAATAACCATGGCAACAATAAAATTGTGTAATATGACTTCTTTCTGGACCTGATTCTACTCTTTCTGCAGAATGATGATTGTGGCAGCCCCAGAAGCCCAATTTAAGACTGAGTTCTGCTTGTGCTGTATGACCACATAAAGAGAAAGCAGTCTTGCCTCAATGGACGTACCATCTCAGAACACATGATGGACAAATAATGGGAGGGGAAACAGCCGCATAGGTTGGCAAAGTGACGTGACCAGTGACAGAATTCTGGTCTCCTACAGCCTATGCCTGGCTCCTGTCCACTGCTCCTACGGCCAGCATTGAGGCCCTGCTGATTTATTAGCCATGCAGGAGATACTAGTGTAATGTAAAGGGCTGAAAAGAAAAGAGAAATAAATCTGGAATGGTATTCTCCAATCACCGATGTTGCAGCTCACACTCTTAAGCATAGTGGCGTCTTGGCAGGCCAAACAGGAATTTGCAGTGTCCAGTGAGGGCATATTCTTAAAAGAGGTCAAAACAAAATTCTCAGCATTCTTGTGGTAGTTTCTGCCTTCTTGGGACGGCAAAAGCTGATAAACAAAGTCACAGAAATGATGGCAAATGGCAGGCATTTGGAGTATGAAAGGCTTCAAGGTACCTGTGATGTATCCCTCTCTCGTTGGTTCATTTCACACTACTCCTTCCCAAAGCACTTCAGTCCCAATCTTGCAATCAAGTCCACGTGGCCACCACAGTTCTCACTGAAAGACTTGGACCCTAGAGGTATAATCTGAGAGACTCATTCATTACTTTTGTTAGAATAAAGACTAGTTTATATGTCCATCCTGCACAAGAATTAGAGATGAGTTTAGACATGTCTCACTATTCCAGGCAGTTTTCAGTCTGAGATTTTTTGTTTGCTGCATTACAGAGATTGGGCCATCTGTGGAATTCACATGTCAATTCAGCATTGAATTCCTAACCCACATGAGGTTCAGAGATGTCCAGATCTGAGGTTTTGCTTCAGGCCAATAATTAAAATTTGAGATTCACAAAAAACTTTGCAATCAAGACTTTGTGATAAATTTATGTGATGACTGTCTTCAAACAGATTGTGGTTTCCTCATACGTGTTCATTATTTATGGCTATTCATCTTTTTTTCCTTTTGCTCAATGGTTGAATTGTGAATGGCTCCCCATACACATTTAATACTTGATATTTAAAAGTCAAACCGGGTGTCTTAGTCATGACTGGTCAGAGAAGTCAAATAGTATTATTTCTGTTATATAAATAATATGTAAGATCTTCCAGCACAAATACCAACAGCTGTGATGCTGAAACTTGATTTCTGCAGAGACTGATTCCAGCAGAACTCAAAAGTTCTTGGGAAGCAAAGAGTAAAGAGCAAGAAAACAGGGTGATATTTTTCACCCTGTATTTTTTGAAAGTGGATCTGAATTTGTGAATATAGTGTCACAGTGGTTTATCATGGATCTTAGCCTTTTGTGCTAGAGATTGAGACAGACCATGATATTCTACAGCCAACATCTCTGTGTTGGATGTTTTGCTAAACCATGTGTTTTAGTTCAAACTGGAATTAATTCTGAGAAGTCCTATGCTTTGTATTATACAAGAGATCAGACTAGGTGATCACAATTATCCACTCTGGTTCCATAATCTATGAACAGTTAAATTTTGTAACCTATTATCAAATGTGATTTTTTGACTTCATCTAACTTCGGCACATATAAAAAACCCCTTCTTTTGGCTAGATATGTCCATCTTGCACTGACAGATTATTTCCTTAGGAAATCAATTAAATGATTTCAAAGTTAGGAACTGGTTCAGTTTCCAGTGCCTTCTCACTGTTACAAAGAAATGTCCACCTTTGCTTGGCAATGAATATCACTCAAAAATAGCTCCGCTTTCGGCATTCAAATCACTTATGTAATTCAACCCTGATTTAACTGAAGTACTATAAATACGTGCTTAAAAACAAGCACGTGTTTAAATCCTATTGAATTCAGTTGGATTTAAAGATGTGCTCACAATTAAGCATGTGCCTATGTGCGTTAGTGAATTCGGGTTGAGGAGTCCAGTCCAACACCCATTTTAAATCAGTTACTCTTTCCATTAAGTTTAATGGGTGTTGGATTGAGCCTTGTTGAAGTAGCAGAGGACAGAATTTAGTTATTACAAACTGAAATAATTTATCAGCTCTCAGCAAAGCTCACTAGTTATCAGTGCTGAAAGTTATACTGAGAGACTAGAGCAGGGATCTCAAACTCAAATCACCACGAGGGCTGCATGAGGACTAGGATACTGAGGGCTGCACCCCCAAAAGTGCCCCCCCACCAGCGTGGGACCTTATCCATCTGTGGCCAGGGGTTGGATCTGTCCCCAGCTGCCTTCCTGCAGCGGCTAGGGATGGATCCAGACCCCTCTGCCAGATGGATCCAGTTCCTCCCCACCCTGCTGCCAGCTTCCCATGAGTCACCCTGCACCCTTCTCTAGCCCCCCCCACGCTGCCGCCAGCTCCCCGGGGCCCTTCCCTAACCTCCCCTTCACCCACAGCCTGCTCCCCCTGCTCCTCCAAGCCCTGGTGGAGGGGGGGAGGCACCCACTACACCTGGCCCTGCTCAATATGTAAGGAAAGCGCCCCAGTAAACTCTTCCCCTGTATCCAGCCCTGCTCTGGCCAGTGGCAGCATGGAAAGTTACCCCCCCCGGGCTGGCCCCCATGGCCCTGCTGTGTGCCAGGGAAACTACCCCCCCCACTGTGCCAGCAGCAGGACACCCCCCCCCCGCCCTGCTCTGGTCTCTGGGGGACCACGGCCCCAGGCGAATTGCCTTTTGCAGGGGTAGGGTTACCAGATGTCAGGCAAAAGGAGGACACGTCCTCCTTTTTACCTTCACATCTTCCATCCAGCACACATTTTAAAATACATGATTTTGTCTGGCTTTTTACTTACAGGGGTTAAAATATGCTGGGCTGCTATGGAATGCCTTATTTTTAGGATTAAGTGTTCCAGGACCCCTTTAAAACAGAAGAATATTACATTAATACTACATTTTCTCCACATTTCCACCTTTTTACACTTCCCTGTCCTCCTTTCCAGGCTTTGGTGTCTGGTAGGCCTATGCAGGGGCTCCCACTCACCCACCCCCAGACAGTGGGGGGGGGGCCAGCTGGCCCAGGAGGGGGCAGGCCTCTCCACCTGCCCCTCATGCCAGGAACTGGGCTAACCAGCAAAAAGCAGCACCCAGCTCAGTTCTCCTGGTCTCCACTCCCCCTCCCCACCCCAACGCGTGCTGCTTCCAATCTGGGCCGGAGCAACGGGGAGGAGGTGGGAGGCAGTGGTGTGGCAAGGGCAGGAAATAGCAATATGGGCCCAGCGCTGCCTCCCACCTCCTCCCCGCTGCTCTGGCACAGAGTCGGAAGCAGAACACGTTGGGAGAGAGGCGGAGCAGAGACCAGGAGAGTTGAGCCGGGCGCCGCTTTTCACCGGCTCGCCTGGTTCCCGGCATGGGGGGGGTGGGCAGTGGTGTGGCAGGAGCAAGAAGTAGCCTTACAGGCCCCGCGCTGCCTCCCACCTTCTCCCCACTGCTCTGGCACAGAGCCGGAAGCAGCGCATGTTGGGGCAGGGAGGGAGCGGAGACCGGAAGAGCTGAGCTGGGCACCCCGGAAGTAATACTAGTGCCGAGCTCCCAGGCAGCAAAGGAGTTCGGCACTTCAAAAGTCTCATGGGTCACTTTTGACTCACAGGGCGAAGGGCTGGGAGCCCCTGGATTTTTGGGGCTCACCACAGGCTGCAGCAGGTAACTCCATGGGCCACACCACATGTTTGAGACCCCTAGACTAGAGGCTAATTTAAGACTCTCACTAGCTGACTGATGCTGGGGGTAGGAAGCAATGGAATTGGCAGTGCCTGTAAGCATTAAGAAAGACATGGTCCAGTAAAACCTGCCTTAGACATCACTTCTGAAGGGAGATCACCTGTCATGAGTGACCACTTTTGCTAATTCTAGTTTTACTGTCTAACTAGGAACAGGGAGAACACAAGAAAGGCTGCCTTGCTACTCCATCCAACACAAACGCACAGCCATCAGCCATTCCATTGTGTATGGAGGTAGGCCCACAGATCTGCATAGAAATTTCCCCTCTGCAGTAACTAGCAATGCTGGCAAGCTGCCCAACCCTTCCTTTCCCCAGGACTGGAGCGAGATTACTGCTGGCCCCTGGCTATGAAGCTCAGTAGCTTTAGTGTGCCATGATGCGGAAGCATCATTTAGTACTGTTTGTAAAAGAAATGGAAATCTGCCCAAATAATTTGTATTCAAGAATGCTATGGAAAGAGAATCCTAGGAAGTGTAGAAAAAAATAATATCCAGGGCTGTGATAATTAAGAAAAGGAATAACTCTGCTTCTAAAAATATATTCCTAAAGGAGGCACAGCTAAGTATGTTAAGATGAAGTATTTAAATGGAACCGCTAGAGCTAAGAAACCAGTCTCGAGTGGATTATTTTTAAAGGACACAGGCTCCTGTTTCAGTTGTCTCATTTTAAGATTTGTTTGGGTGCTATCCTTGAATTGTTTTAAAAAGATCTGGCGGAAAAAAAACAAGTTAGATTTGGTTCCAGTTCCCACTCACACCAGGAGTTACCCATTTTAAGGCACTGCTTGTCACTTGCTTTTCCCACTTATATTTTGCATATTGCATGTGCAATTTACTGTGTATGTATGACAGATAAACATGGGCTAAAATAAACAAACAAGAAGTCCTGTAGCACTTAAAGACTAACAAAAATATTTATTGATGAACTTTTGTGAGAGAACCTCTCACTTCAACAGATGCAAGTGGGATTTTTCTCCCTCAAAAGTTCATCCAATAAATATATTTGTTAGTCTTTAAGTGCCACAGGACTCCTTGTTTGTTTCTTTTACTGAACAAGACTAACATGGCTGCCCTTTTAGATATGGGCTAAAATGTGATTGCTCCTTGTTTTCCATGGACAACAGCAGGGGCGTCACTGGCGCTGGGCACCCCGGGGCACATGCCCCGAGTCCCAACACCAGTGCCCCGGATCTCCGGCCCAATTGGGCCAGGGATCCAGGGCCTGGCCAGCTGCCCACAGCTGCGGTGGCCCCATCCCCAGCCAGGGATCCGGGGCCTGGCAGGCCCCGCCCCCAGACCAGGGATAGGGCCAGCGGGGCCGCATCGCCGTGCGCGGCTAGGCCGCAGCCGGGCTGGGCCAGAAGCAAACACAGGAGGCCGGGCCCCGCACCGCAGCAGCCGAGGGCAGCCAGGCCCCACCTGGCCCTATACCTGGCCAGGGGGCGGGGCCTGCCAGATGAGGGTGGGGCCTGGGCTCATGCCCCGGGTCCCTCCCCACCCCAGCAACGCCCCTCGACAACAGTCAAAGCTATTACTGAGGAAGAGCCCTATGTTGTTTAAAAGCTTGTCTTTTTCTCCAACAGAATTTGGTCCAGTAAAAAATATTACCTCACCCCCTTGTCACTCTAATACCCTGGGACCAGCCCAACTACAATACTACAAACTGTAAACAAAGTTGCACATGAGTCACAGCTGAGTAGTCAATCTACCTGAGCTTCAGCACAACCTCCCATTCAGCTGTGACTGTTGGAATGAACCAGCATAAGAAAATACAGCCACTAGGAAAGCAGGGTATCTAAAGATGCTGAAAACAGGAAATTTTGTTGCTCACTTGACCCCTGCCCCAGTCTTGTTAGTACCTTTCTTGACTTTTCCCTTGTCACGCACTCATTACTTTCACACACAGGCGTTTCTGAAAGTACGTAAGCAAAACAGTTCTTTTTCCTCAGGCTCTTCAATAAAAGACCTGAATTCTTTCCTCCATCTCGAACTACTTTTCTATCAAGATTAGAGCAGTAAAAATGTTCTCCATTGAGACTACAGACCAGATGCTTCCCTATGCACAAAAATCTGTGCAGCAGCCATCGACCTTTATGAACTTTCCCCTAATCTGTCCAGAAAGTGAGAGAGAAGCAGCTAAGGGACATAACCCTCCAAGTACAGTGCTCTCTTGAGATCTTCAAAGAAATCCCACGGCTCTAAGGATGGCAGTGAGAAGCAAGGCAGAGCCCCAGCTGCTCCACAACTCCCAGTTCTGTGGCAGCATAACTATTTCCAGAGCCATCCATCTAAAGCAGTGGTTCCCAGCCAGTGCGCCGTGGCACACTAGCATGCCGTGGCAACACCCAAAGTGTGCCACATGCATCTCCAAGAGCTGGAGTTACAGTTCCCTCCCTGCTCAGCCCAGCTACGTGGGCTGTGCAGGGCTGGGAAAAGGCAAGGGTTAAAGTAAGGGGGAAGGCACTGGCACACAGTTCCAGGGCCCCCTATTTTTAGGCAGGCGGTGTTCCAGCCCCCCTAAAAATAGAAGGCAGCACTGGAACGTGGAGTTCCAGGGGTCCCCCTAAAAATAGCAGGAGCAGCCCGAACACAGAGTTCTGGTAGCTCCACCTTAAACCCTGCTCCACCTTAACCCAGCCAGCAGAGAGCTGCAGGAGGCTGGGAGTGTGTGAATCTCCCTGTGCAGGGCAGCGCAGCTTGTATCAGCCAGCCTGCAAACAGGGGAGGTAACAGCTTTGAGGTGGGCACTGCTGGGGGTTGAGTGGGGCAGGTGTGTGTGTGCAGCAGAGGCGGATGGGAGTGGATGTGTAGCAGAGGGTGTGTAGCTGGGGTTGTGGGGTGCCTGTTTGGTTGGGGGGGTGTAGCTGGGAGGGGGGGTGAGGGGCTGGGGGGTGTAGCTGGGGGCTGGAGGCCTAGTTCTGGCCCCTGCAGTGATGGGAGGGTCCATTACAGACAGCAGGGGCTGGGGGAGGGGAGGGGAGGACCCACTGGCGTGGGAAGGAGCAGCAATAGGGTGAGGATTTGCCCTGGGTGGCAGGGAGCAACTGTGGAGAGGGGAGAAGTGGGTGCTGTCCCATGCTCCCCTGCCCTACCTTCCCACTCCCCAGGTTACCCTTGTCCCCCCACAAAGCCGCTCTTGTTCTCCCTTTCCCTCTCCTCTCTTGCCACCCTTGTGCTGTTCCCACATGGCTGCCTTGTCCTCTTTTGCCACTCCTGCCCTGCTTTGGTCCCCCCACTCACTCCTGCCACTGCACATGACTCATGACCTCCCATGTTTCGCCATCCATGCACTGCTACCCCTACTACTCCACAAAGCAGCATTTCTGAAACACTGTGCCATGGTTCATGAATATTCATAAGTAATTTAAGTTAGTTTGAATATTCATCTTTTTTTTAATGGTGGTGTGCCTTGAAAAATTTGAAGGTCTCAAGGCGTGCCACGGCAGAGAAAAGGTTGGGAACCACTGATCTAAAGCACACTCAGCAAGGGCAGATGTCTCTCAGCATAGGGAAATGTACTGGATGGGTCTGCTTTGTGAGGCAATCTCCATGCATATGCAGACAGTTGCCTCACCCTGACCCTGAACCCTGGATGCCCCCTTCTAAAAATGCCCGGGTGGAATGAAGAGCAGAGAGGCTTCTGCAGAGTTGGAAGGAAGGACACAGCATGCCATGCAGTTACTGCTTCACCTTCTAGTGACCCCCTGGTCAACTTCCATTAGCTGCGACTCCTCTGTAGCAGAGGGACACATATGTTCTGACACTAAGGGATACAACAGCTGGACTGATGCTTTCTCTTTAATTCTTCAGAGGGTGATTCAGCAAAGATAAGCTGCAACATGCAAGGCCATGGATTAGGCACGTTGTACAGCTTTATTCTCAGCTATTTTAAAAAACGAGTATTTGAGGAAATTGGCTAGTTAAAGACATGTCTTTATGGAGGATTTTTTTTTTTAAATAAACTGTACATGAGGCTAAGATTGTCACAACGGTGGATTACTTGCCAGTAACCATCCTTCTTCGACATGAGCTGCTTGCATACATTCAGTATTAGGCGTCTATGTGCCGCAGCGCACGATTGGTCGGCAGCATTTTGCCCTACCCTGTCAGAGCACAGTCGGCAGCCAACACCCCCTCTGGCCACTCCCATGGCTATATATATGGTCCCGACCCTGACTCTCCACAGTCCCCTTACGTTGCCAACTCCTGATAGCAGGGATGGCGGGAGAGGGGGGACCCTGAATGTATGTGAGCAGCCCATCTCAAAGAAGACCGGTTCCTGGTAAGTAACCCACCGAGCTTCTTCAAGCACAGTGTGGATACATTCAGTGTTAGGTGACTGCTAGCCATACTGCGGATGGTGGGCAGAGTTGGAGCTTTCCACCTTCAGCACAGCTATCCCCTTAGGCGAAGCTCCAGGAGGAGGCTACATGAGGTAAGCATATTGCCTACCTAGAGGGGAAATAGTAACTCTATGAGGCCCCACCGTGAGCAGACTACAGGGCCCTAGAGAGAACTGCAAGTCACCTTGAGGTGGGTTGGGCTCAAGGCTTGGCATATAGGAGCAGCAGACTCAAACCCACGAACGACATTCACCAGCTAGGAACTCCCTGTCACTAGACAAAGAGAATTGCTCTTTTACAAGCCCTATGAGCACTAGACAGGATGAAACTGGAAAGAAACATGAACAACTTCCAGGGCAGACATGACAGGAGAGCTGCCCTGGGTATTTCTTGTGCGTTAAGACTGCTACTGCTCCCAGCACAACCAAGTCCAGACCGCCACCCCAGAGGTGGGGAGGGCGGAGGCTCCAGTAGGATCAGAATTAGCGAAGAGTGAATATGCTGAGTGTCTGCTGCTGAGACCTATATAAAGACAGGAAGACAACCCAGAAAAGGCACCACCCAGAAGAAAAAGGGGGGGAGGGGACTCAATCACACAGAGAGGGGAACACAGAAGGGAGAAGGAATCCAGTCCTCCCAGTCATCCAAACTAAGAGGAAGTATGGCCATGACTTCGGGAACTGAGGGCCCACTCTAACTCCTCAGGTCCGAGGGCTCGAAGAGGAGGGACAACTATGGCAGGAAGTTTGAGGGTAATCTAAACATGCTGTCAAGGCTTTTTCCCCACTCTGGCACTCTGAGTGCAGAAGGTGGGGGCCCGCAACAGGTCAGAAAAACCACTGGCCTTAAAGCCTGCTCTTAAAAGTCTCCAAGGCCTCCAATTCCTGGCCTTGGAGTGGTATTGCTGCCACCACCCAAATGCAAAAAAACCTCTTGAGACCCAGGAAGGCGTACTTGGGAATTCCTCCCTGTGAGGTACTTGCAATCCTCTTTATTCCTCTCTCAGGAAAGTGACTGGACCCCAGCTGCAATATGAGCTGGAACTGGAACAGGGTTCCCTTTAGTAGCTGCCTGTGCAGTCTAAGGCACGGGCACACAAACCTCTTGTCTTCCAGGACACAGAACCAGAACTTACTTAAAAGGTAAACTCTTTAATCAAAAAGAACAGATAATAAACATAGAGAGTTGCTTCTCTGGGAACTAACTTAGGTAGTTACAGGGTAGTGGGGGGGAGGGGAGTTACATGTGCTCAGCACAGAGAAATCCAAAAAAACAAGCCAAAAACAAAGAAAATACCCTGACCGCGTCTAAATAAACATTCCCTGTTCTACCCACGCCTGGTCAGTACCAAACTTAACTTATCTCTGGTAAGGATGTTGCTGGATTCTTCCTCAGGCCCCTCTGGCCTCCTCCTGATCCTGCCAGGAGCTCTCCTGCATCCAAACAGGCCCAGGCCAGGCTGCTGTTACAATTCAAAAAACTGTGCTTCATTCCTATTGGCTGTCCTGGGACTCACTGACCAGATAGTTAACCCCTTCCTCCCCAAGGGTTACTACACGCCCCCCAAATCACAGACGGTGCTGGGCAGCCTGGTGTAGGCTGGACCCACACTGGCTGTGATTTCTTCCTGGGACTAGGAAAGAACAGGGTTAATACAGTACAATGTACACATACAAAAGTCACTGAAGTCACATGATCTCAACTGGGCTCCACTGTTGGTCTG
Organism: Podocnemis expansa; assembly: GCA_007922195.1. Taxonomy (NCBI): domain Eukaryota; kingdom Metazoa; phylum Chordata; order Testudines; family Podocnemididae; genus Podocnemis; species Podocnemis expansa. The sequence goes on from ML681966.1 coordinate 84,100,128, forward strand.
GGCCCTCTCCATCCCAACTGCTTCATCTGAGGTGTCCCTCTTCCCAGTTGAGGGGTGCACCCAGGCTGTTGTCTGTATAGATCTTTCTTGTCCATCCCAGACCTGGCCAACTCAGACATTCTTACCCTCGCCCTCTTTAACCTCAGGGTGCAATGTCTCTTTATATGGCCTTGCTCCTGGCACCAGAAACATCTCCTTTGTTTCCTCCAGGCCACAGGTGTCTCTGGCTCAGTCCCAACCCTGGGACTTGCCCGGTCTTTCTGGGCCTGGCACTCTCTCCTGAAGTGCCCTCTGGTCCCACAAGTCCAGCAACCCCCTTCCCACCCTGTTACCTTCACAGGAGTGGTTTTCAGGGGTTCTCCCCACAAGTCTTTGGTCATGTTCACCCCAGCATGACCACTAGGATGGTCCTGGGCTAAGCACAAGAGCTTTCCCCTGTACTTAGTTGGAACTACCAACTGTCTCTGAGGATGCCAGTCCTCCTTGTGACCACCTGAGAGAGTCTCTTTGTGAAAAAGTCCTCTTTTCATACCAAACCCAGACCTATTTGAAGAGCAGATAGGTGATGGGCCACTCCGTGCCAACCTCCAAGCTCCCTTGAGGCTCTCATTTGCCTCCTGCTTGGCTTGGAACTGCTCCCTTGATGCTGGGGACCTCAGTTCCTCCCTGGGTTGTGGACTCAGGCTCAGTCTCTCTAGAAGAGATGCAGATGATGTGGGTGCCTCTCCTGGTTGTGAAACACTCTCTGCTGGTGCATGGGGTTGTGTTGCAGACTCCAGGACAGCCTTTCGTGAAGGGCTACCCACTGCTGCAAGTGCAGGTCTGGTGGCACCCACCAATGCTGGCTTCTGTGACTCTGAGGGAGTTACAAGCACTGGGTCTGGTTCTTGTTCCAGCTGGGTATTGAGGACTGCCTCTACTGCTGCTGTTGTAGATGCTGAGTTGGGGTCTGCGTCTGCCACCTCTGTTTGGGTCTCTGGTCCTCTAGCATCTGGGAACACAGACTGGACCCTGGTAGAAGGCTCAGTAACAGGGTTAGCTTGGGACACCTGCTTACCCTGGCTACGCGTGATGGTTCCCACCCTTTTGGCTAGCCTCAAATGGTTTGCTAAGTCCTCTCCCACCAGCATGGGAATGGGATAATCATCATACACTGCAAAAGTCCAGATCCCTGACCAGCCTTTGTACTGCACGGGCAACTCTGCAGTAGGCAGGTCAAAACAGTTTGCCTTGAAGGGTTGCACAGTTACTTGAGCTTTTACGTTGATGGTTTTGGGGTCCACTAAGGACTGGTGGATAGCTGACACCTGTGCTCCAGTGTCTCTCCACGCAACAACTTCCTTCCCGCCCACACTCACGATCTCCCTTTGCTCTGGGTGTATCTGTGAGGCATCTGGGCCTGCAGGCACATGGTGTGACCCCACTGCAAGGAACTGCACTCTGTTTGTGCTCTTGGGGCAGTTCGCCTTCACATGCCCCAGCTCGTTACATTTAAAACACCGCCCAGCTGGCTGGTCACTGGAGTGAGATTTGTTGCTGGAGAATGGGGTTGTGGGGTGAGAAGGTGCCTGAGGCTTCCCTTGTGGTGCAGTGGGCTCCTCCCTGTGAGGTCGGCCCTTGGGTTGTCCCTGGTGTCGATATGCCATCTCTGGACACCTCTCCTGGGACCCCCACAAACTGCTACCCGTTTGGGTCCTCTCTGTCACTTCCACCCATCTGGCTCCAATCTCCCCCGCCTCTGATATAGATCTGGGCTTCCCATCCAGGATATATCTTTGTATTTCTTCAGGAACACCCTCTAGGAACTGTTCCAGTCTTATTAGGAGAGAGAGCTCCTCCACAGTTTTAGCTTGTGCCCCTGATACCCAGGCATTCCAATTTTTATTAATTTGGTAGGCATGTTGGGTGAATGCCATGCCTGGCTTCCACCTGAGGGCTCTGAACCGGTGACGGGCATGTTCAGAAGTCAGCCCCATCCTCATTCTGGCCCTTTGTTTAAAGAGTTCATAATTGTTCATGGTTTCTCTAGGCATTTCAGCTGCCACTTCTGCTAAGGGTCCACTGAGCTGTGGCCTCAACTCCACCATGTAGTCGTCTGGGGAGATGCTGTACCCAAGGCAGGCCCTTTCAAAATTTTCTAGGAAGGCCTCCGCATCATCTCCTACCTGGTACGCTGGGTATTTCTTGGGTTGGAGAGCATAAGGTGGGATAGGAATGGCAATAGAAGAAGCTGGTGTAGCTGCAGCACCCAGTTTCTCAGCTTTCTCCAGCTCAAAGCGCCACTCCTTTTCCTTCTCCTCTGCTTCTATGCGCCTCATCTGTAGGAAGAACTCCATCTCACTCTTAGTTAGAGATCTTCCTGTCTTGAAGACATCCTCCCAGCTTGGCCCTCATGGTATGGAAGGGACATAGCTGCTCCTATCCACTCCTGCCTCCACAGGCTTATTATACGCTTCCTTGTCCCCACTCCACATGTCTGCCTTGGAGTTGGACTTCAGGGACTGATCTGGGGCTGGTGTCTCCATGGCTCCTCTGCCCCACCGCAACTGCATTCACTGGGCTGCTTCCCTGCCCTATGCTGGCCTAGCTATCCTGTTGCCCGAAAGCTAGGAAAAAAAAAAAACTGCTTGTTTTGGACTCCCTGGCTTTGCCAGTTAAACCCCTTGCATGCCTTTTTCCCAGGCAGCAAAAGAAAAAAGAAAAAGAAAAACCAAAAAGCAAGACAGGAAAGTGAAGAAAAAACTTCTCCCAAAATGTCCACTACCCCACAGGAAGAAAAAACCAAAAACAAAAACAACGTGTCCTTTAAAAAATCCTGAGGTTTGTGCTTCTGCTTCAAAAAAATCCCACCGCTGCCACCATGTCAAGGCTTTTTCCCCACTCTGGCACTCTGAGTGCAGAAGGTGGGGGCCCGCAACAGGTCAGAAAAACCACTGGCCTTAAAGCCTGCTCTTAAAAGTCTCCAAGGCCTCCAATTCCTGGCCTTGGAGTGGTATCGCTGCCACCACCCAAATGCAAAAAAACCTCTTGAGACCCAGGAAGGC
>ML681966.1:84103181-84133436 GCA_007922195.1 Podocnemis expansa
TCTCTGGGAACTAACTTAGGTAGTTACAGGGTAGTGGGGGGGAGGGGGGTTACATGTGCTCAGCACAGAGAAATCCAAAAAACAAGCCAAAAACAAACAAAATACCCTGACCGCGTCTAAATAAACATTCCCTGTTCTACCCACCCCTGGTCAGTACCAAATTTAACTTATCTCTAGTAAGAATGTTGCTGGATTCTTCCTCTGGCCTCCTCCTGATCCTGCCAGGAGCTCTGCTGCATCCAAACAGGCCCAGGCCAGGCTGCTGTTACTATTCAAAAAGCTGTGCTTCATTCCTATTGGCTGTCCTGGGACTCACTGACCAGAGTGTTAACCCCTTCCTCCCCAAGGGTTACTACACATGCAACCAACCCTCCTACGTCCTGTGAAGAAAAGAATGTGGTGCAAAGTATGCAACTGAGCACTCTAGGCCTCTGTGTGCAAAAGAGGCCAAGATCCGCAGGCACCCCAAAAGGTAAGAAACGTGTACTAATTAAAGAAAGACAGACTGGAGCAAGACAGCCAAAGCACCTTAGCTCATGCACCTGGGAATACAGGTGTCCCGGAAGACCTTATACCGCTTACTACTAACTTCCCAAAATCCACACTGTTGGGGGGAGGGAAGACGGTCCCTAGGGTTAGATAGAGGAAAATAGGGGGTCAAATTCCCTTCAAAGCCCTCTGTGGGATTAAAATGTCCTGCTGGGACATAAAGGTAGGGTACAACCCGGAAAGCCATAAAAAGATCTGTCGGCAAGCACAATGAACATGGGATTTAACCCTAGGCTTAAACTCTGGGCCCAATTTATTAAACTCACTGAATCAGCCCACTACCCTGAGGAAGGAAAGAGCGGGGGGCAGGTGAGAGATACAACAATCACTTTTGATCTGACCCACAAGACGAGGTGAGGAAACAACTTTCCCTATCCGAAGAAGACATCCACAGGGAGGCTCAGAAAGGACGAGTGGACTGAAGAGCACCCAGCCTGAAATATACCCAGGGATAGGGACTTGTGATCACTACTTGTTGAGGGCATTTTCCTTCACAAACCCCCTATAACAGGGGTTCCATAGAGCTGCCAGCTAGGAAGCCACAGGTGCTTCCTTCACGTTTAGGGGCCCCAGGGATGAACATTCTTAGAGGCTGTTGGACGAGAGACAATTGTTTGATAGGATTTTAAAATAACAGATGGACCTAGATGAAGATCTCCCTTGGCCCATAAAAAAAGGGGAGGCGGGGCCAAATTGAGAAGAACCCCAAGTACTCAACTTAGGTCTGCTGGAAAACAGAAGGTGTAGAGGCTCTTCGTGTATAAGAGGGTAAGGCCCTGGTTGTCCAACAACCAGAGACTAGCTCTGGCCCTGGTTCTCTTTAGCCCGGAATGAGAAGGGGAACATAGGAGGAGGGGAGAAAAGCAGGGGACCATATATGTACCACTCCCCAAGGAGCAACATGGCACTCACCCCGTAGCCACACAGGGGCGTCGCTGGTAGCTGGCACATGGGCCACGTGCCCCAAGTCTTGGCGCCAGTGCCCTGAGTGTCCAGTCGGCCCCATCCCAGACTGGGGAACCTGGCTTATGCTCTAAGGTGTGGGGCTGTGCAGCCGCACAACTAAAAAAACCTCCCTGCACAGGGCTTGCCCATGCCTGCGCACAGGGAGGGCCAAGCTGGCAGCACAGCCCAGGACTGGCTGGGCAGGCCAGCAGAGCGGCCAAGGATCTGCTGGGGGGAGAGGGAGAGCGGGGCCAGGGAAAGGGGTAGGGGCGATCAGGGCCAGGCCAGCTGAGCAGCGGGGGGGGGGGGGAATTAGGGGGGGGCCCGGGGCCGGGCAAGGCGAGGGCGGCAAAGTGGCAGAGGATCGGCAGGAGAGTGGGGGGAAAGCAGGGCCCAGGCCGGAGCTGGGGAGGGCCAGGCCAGCAGAGCAGCTGCGGGGCCAGGGCCAGGGCCAGGCCGGCAAAACGGCCAAGAATCGGCTGGGGGGGGCAGCGGGGCCAGGGCCGGGCAGGGTCATGCCAGCAAGGCAGCTGAGGATCGGCCAGGGGCTGGCGGATCAGGCTGACAAAGTGACCAAGGATTGGAGGGGGGTGTGAGGCTTCAACTATGGCCAAGGATCAGCTGGAGGAGGGGGCAGGCTGGGAGAGTGGCTGAAGTTGGGCCGGGGGGCAGGCTGAAGCACAGCTAAGGATCGGCTGTTGGGGGTTGCTATTCCTGAGCTATCCAAGGTCTCCTTTTTACCTTCATGTCCTTCCTCCCCCAGGCATTCTAAAAATAGATGATTGTCCAGCTTTTTATTTTTGATAAGTAGAATGTTTTAAAAAAATGACAAAAAACAAAGAGCAGTTTATAGGGAAGAAAAAAATATCAAGGAGCAGTGGAGTACACAGTTATCCTTTATTCCTAGAAGCTGTTTTTCCTAGCTAGAAGCTGTACAGCCTAGTTGGTCAAGCAGCAGCCTTATAATCGTATGATCACAGGTTCAAACCCCCTTTTGGGTTTTTTAACTTTTGGCCTGTTGCTCCTTAGGGAAGGGCTAAACTGGGGGAAAAAATATATAGCAAACCCTAATAAAATGAAGGAAAATAAAGTGTACCATGTTTAAAATTACTAATAGTGACCAGTTAAGTAAAACAAATAAAGGGGAACATTTGAACTGGCTAGAAACAATTTAGACAATTTTTTTTTTATTGTAAAATGGGCTGCTGTGCAAAATAATAAACAAGAGGCAAGTTAGCTGCTTTCACTTTTTTAACTTTTGTATGTGCTTATTCATTTTGGAAAACCAACAAAGGCAGACAAACAGTACTGAAGAATTGATGAGACATAATGTCACATAAGGATAGAATACATTCAAACTATTAATAAAAACGATTTTAAATAGCTTATGAATTTCTCATTGTTCTATACTTTTCAACAATTTCCATCACATGAATTTGCACAAAAATTTTATTCAGAAAAAGGTCTGCACACTGGTTGAAAACTTTGCACACAAGCCGCCAAACTTTAGAGGAAACACTGACCCTGGCTGAGGCGCCCTCCGCAGCACCCACCTCTCCCAGCCCCGGCCCTGGCCTCGGCCAGGAAACCTACAGCAGCGCCTGCCTCTCTTGGCCCCCGAAACCATCCAGGGATCTGGGGCCAGGCTGGAGGCGGCAGGAGCCCGATGAATTATCAGGCTGGGCACTAGAACATGGCCAAGGGAGCGTGGCCTTGGCCTAGGGAGCGTGGCCTGGGCCTGTGCCCCAGGTCTTTTCCCAGGCCAGTGACATTCCTGTAGCTCCGTGTGCAGTGGACACCCATGAGCGGGAGGTGAGGGTATCTGAAAACCTGCTAGCTCACGGACAGTTTCACTCTATAGTCTGGGAACCTCTAAGAAAGAATTGTGCAGGTCCTACCTTGGCCCTTATAGGACTCCACTCCCTTGAAATTGGGCTTTACAGAGTTTACCTGTGGCTTGGCTGGGTCTCACTGTACCCACACTAGGCCTTCTGAGCAAGGCTATGAAGTGCCGTGAACCTGGACAAAAGTCAAAGCATCCAACTCAGGGCTCAACCCCATTATCCTAAGGTCAAGAGTTCACTGCTCTATCAGCTGAACCACAGCAATTGAAATGAAGCAAGCAGCTAGAAAGAGAGCTAGGAGCGGAAGAAGGGTATTGGCGGGTCAGTCCTGAGTACTCCCAGAGAAAGGAGTACATGGTGGAGGGGACAATCTCTCCACATACATCCAGAATGAAACAGCAGAGTCCGCTGAGAAAAAACCCCGGGTAGACCTAAAGTGCGAAGGCACTTAAGGGGTACAGGGGCCCATGGTCAAGTGACCCATTGTAAGATGGGGGTGCAAAGAGGCAGAGGAAACATTTGGCCGTCGCCACGCAGTTGCAGGTCTCCCTGATGAAAAGTTGGGGACTTTCTGCCTAAAGGAGGAGTGAGTTCAGTTCTCTAAGTGGAAGGAGGGTAGACCACGGGACTAAAGTTGGGAGCCCTGTGTACCCAATGGCTTGGGGCCCTCAACAGGGTCACTTTTAAGCCTACTCATTCAGGGTAACTCATCCTCCCTAGCATGGTGAGGACCAAGGAGGCGTCTTGGTGTATGAGAAGGGAGCATGCCCAGGGATCGGAGGTCCGACCTGAGGTCCATAGCACCGCTTAGGAGAGTGTTCAAGCTGTCTGCAAACAAGGACGTTTCCTCAAAGGGAAGGTTCTGAATGGCCTACTGAGTAGACTGAGGAAGGCCCATTTCATTAAGCCACGCCATGCATGTCATAACAACGGCTGTGGCGACTCCTTGGCTTGCTGTGTCCGTGCCATCTCAAGCCACTAGGAGTGCATTTAGCGGTGCCAGGGAGCCTTCTTCAAGAAGGGACTCAAAATCCTCCCTCTGATCTTGGGGAAGAAGCCCCGTAAATCTCTTAAGGGAGTCCCAGATATCAGAGTTATACTTAGCCACCAATGCTTGCTGATTTGCTATACGCAGTTGGAAGGACGATGTCAAATACATCTTCCTGCCCAGGACCTCCAGTTGTCTGGCCTCTCTAGACTCTGGCATAGGGTCCATAGAAGGGTCTACCCCGGTCCCTAGGGCGGCCTCAACTACTCACAGGCTTGGGCTGGGGTGACAAGAGAGGAACAAAAATTTCTGCGGAGGGACCTGATACCTATGGGTTGCTATGTCCAATACCTGGGAAATCAAAGCAGGGTATTGCCACTGGGACCTGGTCAGTCCAAACACACTAGGGTGCAAGGGCACTGCTACCACATCCAGAGGGGATGAGATATGCGGATTGAATAGCGGGCCTTGGGCTCCCCCACCTCCTCTAATTGGCTTGGCCTCTAGGCCTGTGTGGGCAGCAATCCTGCGCAGAAGGTCAAAATGGGCCGTGATATCCTCTCTATAGGACCCTGGCCTGGGGTTTAGCTCCCTATCTGGGTTCAAAATAATGTACTTCTTGGTATCTCAGTGGGTTCACTGGGAAGACGCTTCTCTCGGCACCGACAATTCATATGGACAGTACCGTTAGGGGGTTTTCCTGGAAGGAGTTATCGCTTCCAAGCTCTGTGAGCGGGAGATTTCTCGCAGCACTGGATATTCGGCACCAGGCCATGTAGATGGTACCAGGGAAGCAGAGGCTCTACTGCACCAGGGGGAAGCAGAATGCTGTCTACTGCACTTCCAAGCCCTGCCTAGGGCAGTACCACCTTGGCCCTTCAGGGAGGCTTCTTCCCTCGGCACCGGGGAGCTCAGTGCCGTACTAGGCATCGGAGAGTGATGCCGCTCTCAAGGGGACCATGTCTCCAAGAGGAAAGCAGACTTTTATCTCTGTTTAAGAGGCTTCAGTGGCATGGGTGTCAGCAAAAGCAGCAGGGTTTTTGCTGCCTCAAAGGCCTCCAGGGTGGTAGGGACCTGCACCGTTTCCTTTTTGCGATGCTGAGAGTAGCTTAGCCGGGGCGAAATGGACTGGTGAGAAAGTTTCGGCATCGAAGTCAGTGCCGATTGCACCTTCTGCTCCACAGGTGAGCAGTGCTGAGATGGCTCCAGTGCTGACCTGGTCCACAGTGCCAGCGCTGGCACTGAAGGCAAGCCTGGTTCTTCGGGGACAGGCTGCCACGTTTGCTCTAGGGCCAATGCATGGCACCTTTGCTCTCTGTCTTTGAGCATCCTTCACTTGAAGGACTGGCAGATCGAGCAGTCGGTAGCCTGGTGGGACTCACTCAGGCACCACAGGTATTTCTCGTAGAGATCATGCCACTAGAAGTGCAGGGTTTAAAGCCTGGCATCTTTGGCAGCTGCTGGGAGTGGTGTTCCGGCTCTGGACTCGCATGTAGCGTAGAAGATCCAGTTCTCAGTGGAACAATATCCATGAACAATAAACAGGGGGTTCATACAAGGAAGTAACAACAGGCACTTGCGATCGCAAGGACAGGGCTGTTCCAAAACCGTTGCTGAAGGTAGAAAAAGGAACTGGGGAGGGTCAGGGTCAAGGCCATATATACAGCTGCAAGAGTAGCCAGAGGGGGCATCAGCCACTGACACTGCTCTGACAGGCTAGGGTAAAATGCTTCCAACCAATCATGCGCTGTGGCATGTAGACACCTAACACTGAATGTGTCCAAGGAGCGCTTGAAGAAGAACAAGCCTTCAACACTGGGCTAATGCTGCTCACCTGAAGGCAATAAGAAAATGCCTAGTTCCAAAGAGGCAGCCATGTTAGTCTAGTAAAGCAAAAAAAGCAAGGAGTCTTGTGGCATTTAAAGACTAACAGATTTATTTATCACATGAGCTTTTGTGGGAGAAAATCCCACTTCATCAGATGCTTTGAAGAGAGGGAACTTACAGAACTGGATGAAAATAAATGCAGGGGAGTGTAAGACATGGGATCAGGTCATACTGCAACAGCAAAACAGAGCATTTGTAAGGATTCAAACGCGAGGAAACAGCACACAGAGGGAGGGTGAAGCCAAATTACCTGTTATAATATGAAAAGAATCCATAGACACCATTCAGCCCTGCTTTCACACAATCTAATCTGCATATTATTTGAATTTTGGCTGTTTCTCTTTGAAGTCTTGATGTCCCATTAATTTTCTTGAGGACCATCATCAACAAATCATCAATGGAGTGATTAGGAAGATGGAAGTGCTCAGCAAATGGTATTTTTTGTGTTGTGATTTCTAATGTCAATTTTGCATGCATTTATTCTTCTGCATAGGGACTGCCCTGTTTGTCCAATGTATAAGGCGTGGGGGCATTTCTGGCACATGATGGTATAAATCACATTAGCGGATGAGAAGTGAAGGACCCTTTGATGGAGTAGCTGGCTTGATTAGGTCCTATGCTGGTGTCTTTTGTGTAGATATGTGGACAAACTTGGCAGCATGGTTTGTTGCAGGGATATGTGCCTGCTTTAATGTTTCTGTTGTTAGGTCTGTAGTTGCTGGTGAGCATCTCTTTAAGGTTTGGGGGGTTGTCTGTAGGCAAGGAGAGGTCTGTCTCCCGAGGCTAGAAAGAGTGAGGGGTCATCTTGTAAAATAGTCTGGAGGTCCTTAATGATCTGTTGTAGAGGTCTGACTTGTAGGTTGTATGTGGTGACCAATGGCTTTCTACTGTTTTCTTTTTTGGGCCTTTCCTGTAGTAGTTGACTGTGGGGTACCCATCTGGCTCTGTCAATCTGTTTCTTTACTTTTCCAGGTAGGTACTGTAGTTTTAAGAAAGCTTGATAGAGAGCCTGAAGATGTCTGTCTCTATCTGAGGGATCAGAGCAAATGCGGTTGTATCTTAGGGCTTGGCTGTAGACAAGGGAATGTGTGGTGTGTTTAGGGTGGAAGCTCGAGCGATGTAGATAACTATACTGATCAGTAGGTTTTCCGTATAGAGTGGTGCTGATGTGTCCATCCCTAATTTGTACTGTAGTGTCCAGAAAGTGGATCTCCTGCATGGAGTATTCCAGGCTCAATTTGATTATGGGGTGGAAATTGTTGAAATCTCTGTGGAAATCTTCGAGAGCATCCCTGCCATGGGTCCAGATGATGAAGATATCATCAATATAGAGTCAGTAGAGGAGAGGCACTTTGGGATGAGCCTTGAGATAACATTGTTCTAAGTTGCCCATAAAAATGTTGGCATATTGTGGCACCATGTGGTTACCCATAGCAGTGCCACAGAGTGGAGCTATAAATTATCCTCAAATCTGAAATGGTTGTGGGTGAGCACAAAGGCACAAAGTACAGTCACAAGCTGTGCTGTGGCATCATCTAGGATGGTTCTTCTAATAGCTTGTAATCCATCCTTGTGTGTGATGTTGGTGTAAAGAGCTTCTACATCTATAGTGGCCAGGATAGTGTCTTCAGGAAGCTCACTGATGAAGAAAATGCCTGTTAACTTCAGCAGGCACAGGAATAGGCCAGCATGAACTACTTTTTGAAATCCATGCCAGACTGCCAATAAACAGAATAATCAAACATAAAAGGAACAGCACATGCAATACAAATAGGTGTCAAATTCTGTGAATAAACCATTACCAGTGAATATCAGAGAAAACAGAAAGAAAAACAAGAGGAACTCGGCCAGTTGTGGACAGGATCAGATAAAGCCTACTGAACTCAACCAGAGAGCTACTACCACCTTCCTTAATTTTTGGATCAGGACCTTAATGACCAATGATATTGCAAAAGGCTGTGTGTTATTCTTGCGAGTTAAAGAAATCTCTTGTCACATTATAACAGGTGATTTGACCTCATCTTCCTCTGTATTCTGTTTCCCAATGTTTGAATCTTAACAACTATTTTGATTTGCTGTTACAGTGTGACCTGTTCCCATGAATTAGACTCCCCTGCATTTATTTCCTCCCATTCTGTAAGTTCCCCCATCTTCAAAGCACCTGATGAAGTGGGATTTTCAACCACGAAAGCTCATGCAATAAATAAATTTGTTAGTCTTTAAGTGCCACAGACCTCCTTGTTTTACTGAACTAGACTAATACAGCTACCCCTTTGGATCTTGGCATCACATTGCATGGTTAGCCCCACTGGTTTCATGCAGTAAAGTACTACTTGATGTGATTTTAGAGCACCTGCTGGACCCCTGTGTTGTTCCAGCTGTTTAGTTTCAGACTGTGATATGAAGGAAGTTGATACTGTCCTATTGTCTCAGTTTTGAATGCACTTTCTTCAGTTTTGGAACTAAAAAGCAAAAATGATCTCCCCTTCTTTTGCAAGCGTTACCATTTTGGATTAGCAAAAAATGTGTGCTTTTGCTTAGCTTTTGGTCAGCATTAACTCATCCTCTGCTACAGAACTAGCAAAGCAGTTTCTTGAACATACAGTTGCCATGGAAGGTATTGGGACATCTGTTATAACTCAGAGAGGTTTATTATTAGCCGTTTTAAAATACTATCCCAGATGTTACAGGTATACAATCTTATGGAGCAGTGGAAAATGCTGATTTGTTTGTCTGCACTGGGTGTTCTCAACCTCTTTCCTTTCTGAGGCTCCTTCAATATGTTGTTAAAATTCCAGGGCCCCACAGGGAGCGAGGGGATAGTTTTCTGAGCTTGTGTCCGATGGGATGGAGGAAAGGCTTTGGAGCAGGGACTTGAAATTTGGCCAAGGGTTTACCTTCATCATGGGAATATTGCTGTCTCTGTAAATCTCTCTCTCTCTCTCTCTCTCTCTCTCTCTCATTATTTTAGAATCAGGTCTTCAGCCCGTGTTTATAGACACCATTCCAGTGATGTTAATGGAGCCATGCCTACTTACACCTTCTGAGGATCTTGCCCATTGACTTGAGTAGAGCTATGCCTATGTTCACCCACTGAGGATGTTACCCTTAGCCATTCTTCACATGTCAATCCCTCCAATGAAACTCTACCAGTGACCTCATGTACTATTATCTACCATGAAACGAAACTGTATTTCAACCCATGTATCAAAGTGCTTGTAGCTTCCATTCAAAGCAGGTGAAACTATAATAAATATGGAGCAAAGTTCATATGTGTTTCTAGCTTTTTGCTAAATGATTTTTAAAACTCCATTAACCCACTGGCTCTTGCTAATTCTTCTTATCATGAGTAGAAAATAATTTGTTCATCCATTAAACATTAACTTATTTCAATAAACCTAAAAACACAGTGCTATTGTACTTGTGTAACAAACTATGTGCTGAAGCAGTACACTTGTAAATTATAGCAATCGACACAGGGGAAACCAGCCGAGACGAGTAATAAAAAGGCTTTTTAAAGGTCTGCTTCCACAGGTACATAATTTCAATGATACGCAATGATTTTTAGGGTTTTGGGTCGCTGGCACGCAAATACCTAATAAAATATTATAAACGGCATTCCACTGCTATCATAGAAAATGTCTAATTATAGCATGCATTCCATAGTGTTTGCTAAATTGCCAATCATTCCTGGAAGCATATGCTGTGAATACACATCCACAATACAGAGCTCAGCTAACTCTGGCTTAAGTTTCAAAGCTGAAGGAACATAGGAACAGGACTGCAACTTCACCCTTAATTCCTAGAGGAAAATTTTAATGTTTTGAACACTGATAAAAGTTATGGAGGGGATGGTATGATGAGACTGACTGAAATGGCATGTAGGCAATCTGTGACAGCTAACAACAAATAGCTCCAGTGGCTGGTAATAGGACCTTATGTGGGGAGGACTCTTAAGTTAGTACAGAGAATGCCTTCCCAGATGTCTGGTTGGTGGCTCTTGCCCACATGCTCAGGATCTAACCAATCACTGTATTTGAGGTCAGAAAGGAATTTTCCCCCAGGTCAGGTTAGCAGAGACCCTGGAGGGTTTTTGCTTTTACTTGAAGCATAGGTCAGGGCCAGATTGAATTATTACCTTTTGAAATAAGAAAGCCAACTTGGAGCTGAGGCCTGCCCACTGTGGTGGCTGGCTGTGGTGTGAATTTCCTCACCACAGCTGCATGGCAAGCTAGCAGCCACAGTCGTGACAGGTGCAGAGGCACCAGTGCCAGAGTCTTTGCTCCAATCACGGCTGCTGCCAGGCATTGCGGTGGGTGGGCTTCATTATGCCACCTCTTCCCCTCCCACCTCCTTACAGATCTCCACTTGCTACTTTGCAAGGGGAGCATCTGAGGCAGCTTCTGACCCCATGACCAGAAGCTGTCTGTGGCCATGCCCACCCTTCATGCTCAGGGGCCTGGCTAGGAAACAGGGACTGGCTATACATCTGGCATGTTCATGAGTCATTTGTAGGTTTAAACTAGTATAAGTGGTGAATTTTCTGTAACGTGAAGTTTTTAAATCATTATCTGAGGACTTCAGTACCTCAGCCCAAGATCAGAGGTCTGCTTCAGAAGTTGGTGAGTAGAGTTCTGTGGCTAGCTGGGTGCAAGAGGGTCAGATCAGGTGAGCATGATGGTTATGGTCTTCTGGCTTTCAAATCTATGAGAATGTGGAATTAAGGTTGTTCAAATCAATTACTGATGGGGGAAAGCCTTTTAGAGAACGTTACATTTTTCTTAGACACCCCCACCCCCAAAAAGATCCTGGAAATTTCACATATAAAATAATTTCCTGCCCCCCCCCCCCCCAACAACCCCGAGAAGGATCTGAGTCTATGCCATTTAATTTCTTGTACATGGACAGAGTTTTATGCCATAGCTAAGCCCCACTTCAATCACATGCAAGAGGGTGCTGGAATAAGGAGTTGTATGTATGTAGAACAGACCCTTGCTAAATTATAGACTGGCACTGCAAACATTAGTCAGTGTACATCAGCATGGTTCCAACACAAACCTTTGGTTGCTGTGCCAGTCCCATCCCAGGACACAACTCTGCAGATATCTATCTCACTATCGTCATCTGAATGTATTGATATGTTCAGAGGGGCAGCAGTAAAACTGTGCCATGCCAGTACTGAACAGAGAGACTGAGAGAGCCAGGCAACTGAAATCCACCTCTGAACATTCATGGTGAAACTTGTGGCAAGGCATTTACAGGGGACTGCTTTTCAAGGCTCCTGCTGATTAATGGGCCTCTGGTAATGTTTCTGTACAGAGCAGGAGCTGAGGATGCAGAAGGCTCCTTTATATTTTAACACATCTTTTACCCACCCTTTTCCAACTGAGGTGTTGTGAGGATAAACATGTTTAAGATTGTGAAGAGCTCAGTCCCTATGGCAATAAAGGCCATATAAAAATAATAATCCTTAACTCTCAAACAGAATTTTTCATTCTAGTCCCTTTGGTGCTGTGCTACAGAAGTAGCCAGTTGACCTTCTACCGTTGGGGTCAAGTTAATCTTTCCACCACCCCAGCGGATTGTGGCCATGGTGGGACAGTTTTAGTGTAGTGCAATGCTTTTCATGTTTCAGGCGGCATGCCTCTTTCCAAATAATGTAGTCTACCATGTACCCTCATCTGAGATATGGTCAGAATAAACCTATGATTCGATTGCTAAATCTTACTGAATAAAATGCACTGTCCACCATTATAGGATTTTTCTTGTATCTCCCCTCTCCCCCTTTGAAAACCACTGGTTTAGTGGATCTCTGAAATCTCAAAGATCATCTGACACACCTCACTCAGTACTGAATATATAGTGTACTGTAAGCAGTTGATGTTCCCTTTAAAAACTAGACAGATGTTACCCTTCTCCCTTGGCATCACTGACAACTGCAGAGCTCTGCAGCACCTGGCTCTCTCCCCTTGTAACTCACATCACTCACCAGCACCACCACCTTCCTTAAACAATGGGGGGAGTTTCCGACTGGTATGAATTTCATAGTGTGGTTTTAAGTTAATGTTTGCCTGTGGAGCTTTCACTAACTAATAGACCAGGAAAGCAAACTGGTCACACCCTACATCAGCACACAATGTACAGGGAGCAGTGTCTGCCCCACAGGTCACGTGCTGGGAGGCTAAACCCAGAAGCTGCCGAGTGGCTAGAAGGCTGCTGTGAAATGCTTATCAACATACACAGCACCTCACTCTCCACAGACCCAGTTTTCCCACTGACATGCTGGGCTGTCGCAATTCCCAAGACAGCAGATCATTTTGAGTTGCTGGTGAGCATTCCACAACAGGGGTTGTGCATCCCTGCAGGGTGTTTAATTAAGAATGGCGTTTAAGCCTCAATTTCCTTTCTTTTGTGGGTTTGCGTCAGTCTTGTGATCATTATTTGAACAGAGAGGTTTTGTTTATCTCTCGCTTTGCCTTGTGAGGGAAAAGTAAGCAACCTTTATGTCTTAAATACCTAACATAGCTCCCTGAGGGCATTTTGTTATCATTACTTTTGGCTCCTGATATTCTGTAGTGGGTGCAATGGTACAGTTCCATCTGCTATGCCCAAGAAGCAGAGTTTTGAAGGACAAGGTGCAACTGTAGAGTTTTGAAGGACAACGTGCAACGAACAGGCGATATTCTCCCAAGCAAAGATAGTGGCTGTATAAGGCTCTGGCTTGTCACCTAAGTTCTAAGGAAGGAAAAGATCCAATTATTCCTTTTAGTACTGATCAGTTATAGATGCATTGAACTGTCAGTCACTTCAACTGTGCTGCAGTAGTGTCAAGAGCACAAAGTAGTTCCTCAATCCAGCTGGAATGATTCTGCATCAGCCTCTGTTTCCATCCTCCGTCCTAGAAGTTCAGCGGTCTGGCTGTTCTCAGATGCCCACAAGAACCATAGACAGCCACACTGTAAAAGCAGGACCTCCCTGAGGTTGCTCTAACTCACACAAAGAGTCAAGCCAGCACCAGCCATCAGTTGCTCAGAGGATATGGGAAGTGATCTTTGCACTCCCTCCATGTGACCTGTGTGAGAATGGAGGAAAGAAACATTGGGATCAATGTTATGGCAGCAGTTCCAGAGTTGGGGCTGCATTGGAAAATAAGCTTAAAATGTGGCTTGCATTCCTGTTTTCTCCGGAATGGTAATTGGCCCACTGCTTTTACATCAACCAAGGCCTTCAGGATCCCATTTGCACAGATCATGGACCTGATCAGCATTTGTCTCCTCTGGCTGGATCTTGCACAGGAAGGGATGAGTGCTGCTCATAAACATAATGCCTGCACTGGTCTGATTCAGCCATGATAATGCTGGGAGCACTGGAAAACTGGACCAGCAGTGAACCATAGCAATCCTCCAAACAACCAGAGCTGAGTGAAAAGAGAAAAAAAAAGGAAGAGAAGATGCAATCCCTCTCCTGTCAGCTGGGAGTAGAAAGGACACTGAGACAGAGATGGCACCAGAAGGAATAGTGGAGACCCTGGAGGTGAAGTAGTGTCTCCCAGAAACATTGCTGCTCCAGGGAAAGACCCAGGGCACAGGCCCAGGCCCCACTCCCTGGCCACGATCTGCCACCTGGGCCCAAGCTGGTGTCAGGCTCCTGCCACCACCAGCCTGGCCCCAGATCCCTGACCAGGGATGGGGCTGGGAGAGGTGGGCGCTGCCTTGGGCAGCCCAGCCTCAATCCCTGGCCAGGAGAGGCAGGCACTGTTGTGGGCAGCCTGGCCTCAGATCCAGGGTTGGGGACGGGGCTGAAAGAGGCAGGGGCCACCCTGGGCACTCGTGGCACTGGTGCTGGGATGTGGGGCATGTGCCCCATGTGCCAGGTGCCAGTGACGCCCCTGATGATGTTTCACAGCACAATACAAAGAGATGTTGCCACACTGAGTTTATGACACTCACGGATTCCACTGGATGGGACTCTCCATCCACTCAAAGCTGGTATCACTATGATGACCAGAAATGTTAGAAAAAAATTTAATTCTTTTGTTTAGTCAAAAAGTGGACTTTCTTTCGTAGGAATTCTTTTGGGTCAAAGGCTGTCCAAAGCCATTTTTTTACAAAATATGCCTTTTGTTGTTCCTTGCATAATAATTTAGATAAAAGTATCAATAGTTAAAAAAAACCACTAACAACATTGTAAAACCAGGTCTATTTTGAACCCTTTGAAATGCACACAGCTTTGAAATCTCTAGTGTTTTGCCAAACATACCCTTTCATTCTTTAACCAGCTTTAGTACCTAAGGCAGCTCAACACACGAGGTCTACTGCCATATTTTAGCTTCTCTGGAATGGAAATATAACCAAGGAAAAGGGCTGTTCCTAAAACTCCTATCTTTCTGGCTGTGTTTTCAGAGGACTTTATGTTGAAAGTAGAGGCAACCTTTGGGGTAGGCAAAGCAGGCGCATGTCTAGGGCCCCGAGTAGAAAGGGGCCCCATTTTCAGCTTTGCCTATCCCAAAAGCCGTGTCCACCTCATTCAGCAGCAGGAGGAGCTGGCACTGGGGCTGGGAGATGGAGCCAGCAGCGATGGGCCTGGGGCCGTACTAAAGCCAGGTCTGTGGGGTTAGAGAGCGGGGACCGTGGAAAGAGTGCCCGTGGGCCTGTAGGGGGCCCCTACAATGGGCCTCTGCCTAGGGCCCCCAGTAGCCAAAGGCCACCTCTGGTTGCGAGGAGCTGACAGGAATTTCCTTGAGCACATAGACTGGAGAGGGGCTCTGCTGAATGCCTCAAAAAAAGCATACTTCAGTCAAGGACAGGGTGGTAGAGACACAGAGCTATAGAGGCTGGTGATCAAAGTCAATAGAGAAACGCATGGGTGTTGAACACCAAAGTCTTCACAGGTCAGGCTATACCACACGTTAAGCCCAGCTCTGATTCAAGTTTCTGCACAAGCCCTTCTTCCATTCACACACAAATCAGTCTGACTCAGGTCAGCAAGCACTTAAGACACTACTTGGGGGGCCCAGGTCAGAATCCAAATCCTGTTGTGACACCGGTCAAAGCCTGTTTTGGTTTATTTGTTTGTTTGCTTGTTTGTTTTTTGCAGAGTGGACACAGTTCAAGCTGCAGACCCAAGTCAGAAAGTCTGCACAGAACAATGTGAATGTGTTAGAACAGCAGTGAGACTCAGATCCAGCTAAACCCAAACTTGGAAACACTGTTTATGCCAGGTCTGGTGGACCCGGCTCTGCAATGTAATGTAAACATCTAGACTAACACGCTAGTTCCAAAGAAGGCCATTCTGGGAAGCAAAGACAGGTCTCATGCAGTATCAGTTCCCCATTCCCATCTTATCTAGGATCAGAGGCATGTGCCAGCCGTGGCCCCAGGGAACCAGCTTCCAAGAAGAAGTCTCTATCTATCTATTTTAAGCCCTTTTATGGCCCCAGCACCATAATGTTCTAAGTGCCTAGGGCAGGTGTCGTGTGGAGCTATGCGAAAAGCAATGACTGCAGATAGCTGCCCTAGAAAGAGGAAGAAACGAAGCGAAGCGGCAGGGTGGGGAATGGAGGGAAAAGCCCCTAGAGGGAAGAGAATTGGTAGGGAGCTAAGCAATTCAGCAACTGGAGCAGGAATGAAAAGGGCCAGCAGCCTCATCCTGCATGGTATGTGAAAGAGTGGGAAGAATATAAAGGAACAGGGCAGGAAGGCCTCTGTAGAACTGGGAGCAGCCACATCACATCAGAGAACGCTGATTGCCAGGGTGGGTATGAAATTGGTGGCCTTGTGAAGACAGAGCCACTGCACAACAGCCTTCTACATGAGCTAGTCCTCCAGGCTTCCTTTAAAGGGCAAAGGTTCTGTGTGGGTAACTGCAGTGGGAGATCGTGTTGCTGCTCACACACAGGCAGAGCCTGTCTAGTGAAGGATATGAGTGTGAAAACACCAACAGTAATCCATCTGATTTACACAACTCTCCTTCAATCCACACCTCCATTAGAGGATTTGTATTCTCTTTGTATTCTGTAGTTATATTCTGTTTTCCCTAGGCAAAATGACCAGAAATGCACTACAACTGTGCAAATCATTGAAAAATGAAGGTAACAATAATGTGTTACTTCAGTTAATTAATAAAGTCATGATTTACTACACCCCAGCTACCTAACAGAACCATGATTTATGCCCCCATGCAACATTGTAAAGGCCTCCTGACTCACATGAGACAAAACCCTTCCAACTCATAAAGTAAAATACTGAAATACGTAAAACTGGAGGCAGATGTCATTATTAGCAACGGTTGTGCAACTTTACCAGTGGGTTATTAATATACAGAGGCAAATTACAAACTTGTATATTTAAGCCAGTCTATTTTGAATCTGGAAACCCAGAACTGAAGAAATTTCCAACAGGATATTTAAAATTTGTTAATATCCTGTTTACTAAAACTGTGTAAACAACAGAACCCCATTACCCAGAAAGCCACATAAAGAAGGCTGCCAATGTTTGTAAGATAGATGGCAACTCAGTTTATTGGTATGTTATGGTTGTGAGATGTGGTATGTGTATTGTAATCAAATGATGCCTCAGTATAACTAAAGGAATGCAGCAATTAACACTGCATTGCGTAAGAATGAAAGGCAAAACTAATATAAGCAGGTTTCCTTAAAGATATTATTTTAAGTGCTTTAAACTGCTAAGCCCATTAAAACCAGGCATTTGGATGGATAAGAAATTAGTCTTGTATACTGAGACCTGAAGAACACCAGATATTCATGGAGCACTAGTTGGTGCTCCGTCAAATAGAACATTATGAGAACCAAACAGAAGTGCTGGGACATGAGATGTATCTGAGAGAACTTTTGGTGCAAAATGTTCTGCAGGATCTAAAGACTGGCAAATCCCTGGTTTGCTCTATCTATGCAGTGGCCAAACTCCTGTACTAAGTCCACAGGTTTTGTTTTGATTTTGAACGGAGGTTACGTGTGTGTTTAATAATGAGCGTCTCAGGCAGGCTAGATTACATGGGTGTGGAGCTGGAACAGAATTAAATTATGTATGAAGGTACAAGCTTTGCTCCTAGACACATGTGCAAGACCCCGCTGAAGTAAAGGAACAAACATTTATAACCTGCATGCCTAAATTTTGGCTTCTAAATCCACTATTTATCCTCCTAGATGAAAATGACCCAATTTTCAGGGGTGTCGAGTCCCTACTGCAGTTCTTTGATGTGGAGAGAAGGTTTATCGGTGCCTCTAAAAATCAGCCCCACTTTTATTTAAGAACCTGAATATTGGATTTAATGGCCTAAATTCTGAACATTTCCCTAAACCAGAGACTGAATTCCACTTCCCCATCCTGCACTCTTGATGTTTCTTTTTAGTTTTCTCTCCCATTGTAGATTTTTATAGCACCATGCCTGTCTGAAGAACACAGACCCTGCTCTCATGGATATATAGCACAGGCTCTCAATCCTGGATTACCAATCATCTCAATTCAGCAATGAATCCACAAGTCCAATTAAACACAAGTTTCTAATGCTATTGGATGGTTAAATATATTGGTCACTGTGTTTAAGGAGCTGACATATCACTGCGGTAGTAGAAAAAGACCCTGGGGGCCATTGATGGTGGCAGCAGTAATATGGGAGAGGAGATGCCTCTCTCTCTAATTATATGGCCTTTCTGAGGAGCCCGTTTCTTATGCCAGCAGCAGTGAGGCAGCTGCAGGCCGCAGCCTAGCTGCTGTGAACAGGTAACCTGGAGATACCAACCAAGCGAAAACCCCACTAGAGACCTCTTAGAGTGTGTCTACACTGCAAAAAGACACCCAGGGCTGGCCCACATCAGCTGACTCAGGCTAAGGGGCTTTTTAATTGCACTGTAGATGTTTTGGCTTGGGCTGGAGACCAGACTCTACGACCCTCCCTATTTGCAGGGTCCCACAGCCTAGGTCTCAGCCTGAACTCAGACACCTACTCAGCTGTTTTCCAGCTCCCAGCCTCACAAGTCAGATACAGTTGACCAGGGCCAGCCACAGGTCTTTTATCACAATACAGACGCACTCTTCTAGTTAAAAAGCCAGGCAGCATTAGCCAGTCCATCCCCAAAGGCCAGTAGATGCATGGTGCTCCCTGCCAGAGCTGCCACCAGAGGGCAAACTGGATGGGTTTAGCCAGCCTTCTCCCCCCAGCCCTGTTCAGAGCAAAGGATTTGACTCCTTTTCTCCAGGACCCAGGGCAAGAGGGAGAGAATCTGGCCAGATATCTTTGTCCTATTTCTCCTTTCCTGGTAAACTGGCGGCAACTCTTCCTGCAAAGGCTGGGGGAAGGGAAATAAAGAGACTCACTGCAGTTGACTTGATCAGAAGCCACCAAGAAATAAAAATAACAAGCCTATGTTGGACTGCCAGGGGAAAAATGCACCGTTGGAAACAATATGCCCAATTAGAACACCAATTCTTCGTGTGTGTGTGTGTGTGCGCGTGTGCATGCACGCGCAATATACACACACATAGAGAGAGTGCCTATCAGGAAGAGAGCAAGATAGGTACAAATTGGTTGCTGGCTGAGACAAACCTGCCCGAGGTCCTTATGATTTAGCCAAAGGGAGAGCCACTTTTTTGCTCAGATGACAGAGAAGTTGGCAGTGCATCACAGAGGTTCCAGCTGGCCGTATGACAATGGAGATAAAGATGATGCAGCGATTTAAAAGTTTTCTGGGGCAGAGACATCTCCTCACCTGTGCGTGACAATGCCTCACACCATGGGGCCGCAATCCTAATTGAGGCCTTTGGATGTTACTTAAATAGAAGTGATTAATGAGTAATTATAATATGGGGAGTGTTCTATAAGGCTGCTGGATGGGGGAATTCCACTAATTGGTTGAGCCTGCTCCAGTGCCTAGCTACTAGTTACCAGGCAAAACAAATACAACATGTGCATGGGTCAAATGTATCACACAGATTTCATCTCCTGCTAATGCGGCTATTGGCTAAGCTGCCTGGACCCTGGAGTTTCAGGTGAATGTTGTTTATTCCTCCACCTGTCATTAAACAGTCATAGTTTCTATAATGTCCAGTAAAGATGAAAGACTCATTCTGGGTTGGACAGCCAGAGAAAAAGCACATAAGCCGTCTAAAGTCTACCCCCCTTGCCTGAGCATAAAATATGAGGCTTCTGGCTATCTGGTGTGGCTGCAGAAAGCTCACCCTCTGCCACAGCTTTAAAGAGACCAGTATATATCAAAGGCCAGGCTATAGTGCAGTCTTAACCATCTACAGAGTAGTCTGCTGCCCTGACTCAAGTGAGAATTATAGAAGGTGAAGGTTGGAAGGGACCTCAGGAGGTCAGCAAGTCCAAACCTCTGCTCAAAGCAGGACCAACCCCAACTAAATCATCCCAACCAAGGCTCTGTCAAGCCACGCCTCAAAAACCTCTAAGGATGCAGATTCCAATGGCTTCATCAGGATTCTTGCCGCAGTCAAATTAGCCTGGTTACACCTAGCGTGCACAGAGAGCAACCCAACTAAGGTACATTATTACCCAAATAACCTACATTATTTAGCTCTTTTTTAAATGGGGGACTGTCCAAGGCTGAGTTTAGTATTTATGGGCCTTGGCACCCTCTGTAGTCATTCCTACTGTCCCTTTTCCTCCCTTCATTCCCTCACCCACTTTAGTGCTGAGACAAGTGTCAGAGCTGTTCCCCTCAGCTTTCTTTCCCATTATATCCCACAGGGATATCATCACCATCCAAGCTGAGGTCTGAGCATTTACTGTGGTGTCATCTCCTGAGCAGATGATCAGAGACAATGGACTAAGGGTCACCGAGCAAATGCATCATGCATGAGCTATCCAGGCCTCAGTTGAGATGGCAGAGGAAAGCCCTGCTCAGGCCAAGTCGTAAGTCAAGTTGGGTGCAGGCTCAAACTCTTATCTGCCTCCTTGTGGTGACAGCCTGGTAGGATTCCACACAAAACACCATCAATGGCTCAGAGCCGTCTTTGTCAACAACACAGTCAGCTGTTTTCAGTCTACAAAGGAGAAGTACCTGAACCAGGTGAGGAAGGCCATAGCCAGAGCTGTCAGCTGTAGTAAAGGCCAGACAGCACAAACTGGAGAAGCCAGTTCACCAAGTGATTATCCTTTTAGTCATTGCCAATCACCATGACGTGGATCATTTCACTCCACTGAGATCTCAGGGTTGCTCCTCACCTTCACAGTGCTGCCACCTGTGGCCAACAGACAAGAACGCTGCCCTCTCTTTCAATGTAGTGATTTAATTGCTTGTTAAAAATAAAATGCCTGTCAGTGGTTAGACGGATAATGACTGCAACATGCAAAAACAATTGCAACACACATATCAGAGAATTTATGGTAGGTACCAAGTAGGGACTGAGTCCTTTACAAGGGAAAGCCCAAATGGATGTCAGGAAGTCTGTGACAAAGTTCCCACTGATTTCACTGATGCAGGATCACACCCAAAGGCAGGGCTGTCTAAATTTTCCAACACTGAGAGTTATACTAGCTACTAGTCAGAAACACAAGGAAAGCAACCAACCTAATGGGAGGAAAATAAATGCAGGGGAGTGTAAGTCATGTGATCAAGTCCCACTGTAACAGCAAATCAAAGCAGTAAAGATTCAAGAACTGGGGAACAGCATATAGAGGAAGATGAGGTCAAAACACCTGTTGACTAGAAAAGTCAGAATATTTGCATATGGTTATATCTTCCTAGATAAGTTAAAACATATCTTCCTTGAGACATGCAGCAAGAGCAGGGTCTAAAGCTCACAGAAGTCAACAGTAAGAACTTTCCTGGACTTTGGGTCAGGGTCCAAGTTTGGACAGGGAAATACTGACAAACTGGAAACAGTATAGAGCAGAGGAATAAAAATGACTGGATGTGGGTGGGAGGGAAGTGTTAATGTATTAACATTAAAATTAACTTGTTATTCATTTAGTAAATATGTAAAAAGTTAGTGGTGAGAGGTAGTCTAATCCAGTGGAAAGAGACCTGGACTGAGAATCAGAGATCCATGCATCTGATTCCCAGATCTGCCAGTGACCTACACAGTGATCTTGAGCAAATCACTTCTGCCTCTCATGATAAGTGTTTTCTCTTCTATGGTATGTCTGTCTGGTCTCTTCAGGTTATAAACTAGTTGGGACTTATTAGGTACATGCCCAGCACTAAACGCAGGGGGGGGCGGGGAGCCCTGACCTTGTTTTGGAGATTTGGGCACTACTGTACTCAAATGCACAGCTAAGCAACAAATAAGGCAGAAGGGCATGAGAAGAGGCTTCAAATCTCTACAAGGTGTAGACTCTTGGGAAAGGGAAGATCATACAGTGTGAGGCACAGAGATATGACTTAGGAGTAATGGGATGAACTAAAGAATTTCAAGAAAAGTTTCCTATCTGTGAACAATCTCCCAAGGAAAAAGGTGGAAATTTTATAAACTGGACAGCCCAGTGCTCTAGAAAATGTCTTCCATAGAGCAATCCAACATGAACTGGCTGACCTAATGAGACTTTCCCATTTCCATCGTGTGATTTTGAGGGATAGCAAGGAATTTTTTGGAGGATTATTTTTAGGTTTATACTTAGCGTGCAGCTGTGCTAGGGAAGTATAGAAACAAACAAACCCTCAGGCCCTACAGTCAAACAGCTTTGTTCTCACTCTGCATTCACAAAAAGAGATAGGCTGCATTTGATCTGGGGTTCTAGTGGGCCACAATTTGAACTCTCTTGGTTTACCGGAAAGAACTGGCCATGTAAGAACACTAACCATAAATTGTCCCTAATATACACGATCAACTTAAAGTCAATTGATGTTTCTCTGGGAGCAATTTGAGCTAATGTTTTTCATCCGTCCATTCCCCCCAGGAAAAAGTTCCTTCTTTACATTCTCAAAATGTATCCCTTCTTCCATCAAACATGGAACTAACATATGTGGGCTCAATTCTCATACACACTAAAACCCATTCACACTGCTCAGGCATAACCACTTTCCACAATTCAACGAAAATCACTCTCATCTAAATTACACAGTTGTCAACCCCACATTATTCCTACAGAACTTGAAGTCAGTGCACATTACAATTTGGCCACATCTACAGTGACAGAGGCAAAGTCACAGCCATCAGATCAATCTTTCCAGATTGAAGTTAGCGGTCAGTTAAGATATGCTATGTCGATCAAGAAATCAAATTAGTAAAACCAACCAGCCAAATGGAACCTGCACTGAAGACACTGAGCGGAGCAAGAGTAAGGAAGGCATAACCTGCAGACTGCTATTGAAAGCTACTGAATTTTCCCAGCAACATAGACAGGGCCATCAATCTACTTTAAATGCCTCTTCAAACGGCCATAGCAGTGTAAAAGGGCTTCACTGCAAATGAGCATCTGACCCACACATGTACAGATATGTAACAAAGCTGTTTGGAAAATGCCAATTATTTTTTACAGCAGTTTACAAAAGCTGCTCCTTTTTTAGATAAATTTCCCACAAAAATATGTTGTTTTTCAACAAAAAGCCAAAAATTAATAATTTTCAGCTTCTGAAAACTCCATGCTTTTGATCTTTCATCAAGAAACTGGAAAATGTTGAACAGAATGAAAATTTTCTGCTAAAATATTCATTGGATTGACAAACTGTTAACAGAAAAAATATCAGTGAAAAAACTTTTAATCAGCTCTAATATATATACCACATTTTAATCTGTAGCAAAGGGCTACTATTTCCCACTACGTACATGCTACAAATTTCAAAACGTGCAGCTGAACACAGCGTGACAGGTTTGAATCACAGTTATGTAGTTCAAATGAAAGTGCTTTCAGTTCAATTATGGGAAAGTGTTATTTTGTCAGTGATGACTACTGCACATCTCCCAGGACCCAGTTACTATGTACAGGTGATTGGTTCTTGCAAAGAGGATGGAAAATGACCTCAAAAACTGATGAATCACTCAGGCTATGTTCACACGTAATCTCTTATTTTGAAATAAGTTATTTTGAAATGAGTTATTTCAAAATAAAATCCTTATTTCGAAATAACTGAAATTGAAATAAGCAAATATTAAATCGAAATAAGGGAAAACCTCAAAGCGAAATAGCATGTCCGGTCACAGAACTTGCTATTTCACTTCAGGAGAGGGGCAGCATGGGAGGTGTGGCAACATGGCCCCCTCGCTGGGCCATACCCCCACCCAATATATACAAAAAGGAAGGCACCCTGGGAAGGAGAAGGGCAAAAGTGTTATTTCAAAATAACCATTATTTCGAAATAACATGTCCGAACGGCCTTGTTTCAAAACAACCGTTTCGAAACAATGGCTATTTTGCTTTCAGGCGAGTTTTACTGTTCCGAAACGACGGACATTATTTCAAAATGATGGGGTCCCATCATTTTGAAATAAAGAAACGTCGTTCGGACATGACAGCTTTTATTTTGAAACCGGTCGTTGTTTTGAAATAAAAGCCTCATGTGGACATAGCCTCAATCTTATTTGTATTTTCCTTCTTAACAAGCTGATCCAACTCCCCTTACAGACCATGGGAGTCTTTCATTTCTCTTTAAAGGGAACTGGAGAGGAAATGGGAAACCTTGGCATTCTTGAACTATTGAGGGATTTTAAGTTAAAAAATTCCATATTCACTTCAGCAGCATTTTTGCCTGATTAAGAATGAAGGACTTAGCTCTAAAAGTAAGTACATCTTCTACACTTTAAGTAAAATTAAAACACAACTAGATGAGACATGCATGTCCACAATAGATCTAATTCTTAAAAAGTCCAGACACCGTATGACTACTTGACATGTACTCAGTGTATTGTGACTCCATTAGTCCTCTTACAGGAGATTACCATGCAAGAGAGTGTTCTCTGCTTCTTTTACTTCCTATATGAATTCAGTTGAACCCAGGTAAAATTTGCATTTGACTGCCATGTTTTCTCTTCATAAGCTAGAGAAGGTCTTTTCCCATCTCCAAATTCTCTATAATGTCAATAACAAATAAATTAATAAAACAAGCCCTGTTTAAAGCTGATCCATGCCTTTGGATTTTTATGAATAGGCATCTACTGAACTGTCTAAAAGACACAGTGATGAAAGATAAACATATACTGTATAACTGCAGCAGAGGGGTCAAGGATAGAATCATGGACAGATGTGATCAAACAAAGTTGATTTGATTTGGGCCCATATTCTTTTGCATATGGGTTTTCTTTAAAGGTGGGGAATTAGTATTTCCATTTGCTGTTGCTGCAAGCACCTTGCTCTTGTAATTTTACTGTAATCATAAAGCATGTTACAGTCTTGCTTGAAATGGGAGGGGACGGAGAATAAGCCATAACAAGTCGGTTGTACAAATTCTTTACATAGTTGCAAACAATATATCATAATTCACCCAGTCGATACACATCATAAAGGGGGAAATTGATATCCTAAATGTAGAATTCAAGAACCAGATGTTCAGCAACTGCAAACTGGTGTTGCTCCACTATTGGCTTCAATGGAGTTGTGGAAATTTCTACTAGCTGAAGATACATCCTCAAAGCCCAGTTGTGCTATCCTATTCATACTTAATGGTATCTTTCTACAGACACAATCCCCATGATTTCAGTGAGTCTACTCATAGTAAACTACTGTTCACTGTGAACAACAGAGGCACAAGCTGGCTCTTAGCATTAAACATCTAAGTCAAGTAAGGCATTGCAATTAGTAGTTTGTAGAAAACTGTTTTATAGTATGTTCAAAGAGGCAAACTCCATTTCTCAAAGTAACATTTGTAGAGAATACAGGGAAACAGATGTGGCAGCTAGGATGACTGATGAGAAATCACATTCCACAATAAGATTACAAGAACACTAAACAAAGATGTTTATATGATAATTATTTTCCTCAAATTAAAATTTGAAAGAGGAAATTCCAATGAATTGCTGAGATCATGTCAGCTTGGAACGGTATCTGGATACCAACCCAAGCCTGTAATTAAGTGCTCTCCTAGCAATCATAAATCATATAAGAGCATAGGAGAGAACTTAATTATAAGGCCATAAGTCAGTGGAAGTGGAGTGGTATTACTGCTTCTCAGGCAGTTTCAAAAATTCCCATATGAACAAATGATTTAGTAATCATTCAAGCTCTCTTTCTTTTACTCATGGTGATACCTGAAGAAGTGAGCAAGAAAACACTTAATGAACAGGAGCAACCCTTGTAAAGAAGTTCAAGAAGAATCAGGGCTGTGGTGAGATCAGAAAAGCTGACCATCTGCTGATAAGTGCCAAAGGGGCAGCCATGTTAGTCTAGTTCAGCAAAACAAACAAGGAGCCCAGTAGCACTTCTAAAGACTAAGAAATGTATTTATTACGTGAGCTTTTGTGAGAGAAAATCCCATTTTCTCAGACTCTTTGAAGATTCTGTAAGTTCGCCCATCTTCAAAGCGTCTGACGAAGTGGAATTTTCTTCCATGAAAGCTCATGCAATAAATAAATTTGTTAGTCTTTAAAAATGCCACCGGACTCCTTGTTTGTTTCATCTACTGACAGCAGAGCAGAAATTTGATCCTACTGAGATACGTGATGACGCTAATGCTGGAGGAAGAGGAGTGGGGGGAATCATGCGGAGAAGTTATCCTTCTGTAGAATGCTCTGTTAGTATGTGTAGCATCTATCACTCACTGCTCTGGCCAGTCAGAAGACTTGTTTATCATACTGCTTTCTCCAGCTCTTGCACAACTTTGATGAATAGACTGTGACATCAAAGTATATAGTAACACACCACTTTTGCCTAATGCTAGCATTTTTGCATTTCTTTGGGGTTTGTCTGTACTGGAGAGTTATTCCAGAGTAAAGCTGGAGTAAAGTTAATTCCAGGAGTAAAGTTAATTTCAAGTGCTATAGCTATTCTAGAACAGTTCCCTGTGAGGATGCTCTTATTCTGAAATAAGTGTCCACATTGGGAGTTATTCCAAAATAGTTACTGCAGAATATTTTACACCAACATAGCTATTCTGGTCAATTTTCTTGAGTAGAGGGGTCCTTCAAAAATGGAGAATTCCATCCACAAATTTTTTTAAATCAATTTGCTATTAAATTTCACTTTGTTGTCACTGTTTAAGCTCTCCTATAGTGCTGCAGGTTCACAGATGTTCTGGATTAAGGCAACAGAGTCTCCTCCTATGTTCTTCTGGTGAAAACCACAAAGCAAAGCAAAATGGTTCTACCTGAAAGAGATGACACCTTTGCACCAATATGAGAGGAGAACGGAGCCTACACTCTGACCTGGATAGTTCAAGGGAATGGTAGTAAAATACTCAGCCTTTTACTGAGTTAGTGGGTCAGATCTAGGTCACTTCAGTAGTGATCCTCTGACAGCTCTCCAGTGGCATACAAGAAATGAAGTGGAGATCTCAGTGGTAGTTAGAGGACAGGTGTCCCCACTGCTAAAACCACAACCACTAATTAGCACCCTTGCTAGCAGGCTGTGTACAGGGCTGGAGGGGCATGAAGACTGAGCTACCCTCTGACCTGGTCCTTGAGAGGTAAGCTCTTCCGGTCAAGGTTGAGCCACAAGAGTAAGGTACCTGGCTTTCCCATTGCCTCTGCGGTAACTTCATAGAGCATTTCAAACTCCAGAGCTGAGATTCCATGGACCCTAATGGGAACATTAGAAATGCAGATAGACCAGAGATTAGATGAGGCAGCTGCCAATCCAACTCCTCCTACACACAGTGGATACAGACAAGGATCAGCCATTGGTCCAGCCTGCTAGAATGAGGTCTCATGTCACTAAATTCATGGCAGGTAAATTTAGAACATATAAAAGGAAACCTTGCCCACAGTGTTCAGTCACCCACTGGAATTTACTGCTGCAGGAAGCTGCAGAGGTAAGTGCTGTCGTTGGATTTCTTTCACTGGCTGGATAATTTTATGAGCAATAACAACATTTAAAATAAATGCTTGCTAAAAATAAGGACAACCAAACGCCATGCTTCAGGGCCTCAGTCCACAGGGGTCAAGAAGGAATTCCTTCTCCATTATTGCACAATGGATGAGGCACACTGTGGGCCTCTCTCTCCAGCACCAGATATAGGTCACTGCCAGAGGTGACTCGCAGGAGCAGTATGAACAGCACAAGGCCTCATGTCACCACTGCACCGAGTCTTGCCGAGACCAAGGTGAGAATGGATGCCTGCCTTCCTACACACTGTTCCCTCGAAGCCAGGGGTCTCAAGCACATGGCCCACAGGCTGCATGCAGCCCCTAAAGGCATCTCCTGCGGCCTGCAATGACACGATCATTACCGATATTTGCAATATCGTTGTATGAAAAAGTTTCAGTGGTGTGACCCTCGGGCTAACGTACTAGTCCTCATGCTGCCCTCGTGGTGATTTGAGTTTGAGACCCCTGCTCTAAGCTGTGCGCATGCACCCAGGTCGTGCAACCCGTGCACACCACAAACTAAAGCGTGCACAAAGAAAATTCAAGAGTGCCAATATTAGCACCCACAAAGGAATTTTTTGTGCACAGAAAGAAAACTTTTGTACACGCAGCCCACCAAAAATGAGAGGGAACATTGCCTGAGGCTGCTGTAAAATGACAGCCATTCCACTGAGGCAGCCCCAAGAGTTTCTCTAATAGGGCAGGGACCCTTGGAGTGAATTTTGCTGCAGCCAGTGCCTTGGGCTGCCTTCCTTTGGTGTAAATCCATTGCTGGGAGTGTGGGGAGTCACTCCAGGTCTACCCAGGGTAGGACTACCAGATGTCAGGCAAAAGGAGAACAGGTCCTCCTTTTTACCTTCATGTCCTCTGTCTGGCAGGTATTTTAAAATACATGATTTTGTCTGGCTTTTTATTTACAGGGGTTAAAGCAGGGGTCTCAAACACACAGCCCGAGGGCTGCCTGCGGCCAGGGGCGTTGCTGGGGTGGGGAGGGACCCTGGGCATGGGCCCAGGTCTTGCCCCCAGCCGGCAGGCCCCGCCCCCTGGCCAGGGCTGGGCCAGAAGTGGCCGCAGGAGGCCGGGCCCGCGCCCGTGCCGCTGCAGCCGTGAGCAGCCAGGCCCCGAATGGGGCTGCCACAGCTGCAGGTGGCTGGGCCCTGGATCCCCAGTGGGGGACATGGCTGCTGCAACCGTGGGTGGCCGGCCAGGCCCCAGCTCCCCGACTGGGGATCTGGGGCCTGGCTGCTGGTGGCCTCAGCGACCCTGTCCCTGGCCAGGGATCTGGGGGCCTGGCCGCCCGCAGCCGTGGTGGCGCAGGGCCCAGTCTCCTGCGGCTGCTTCTGGCCTGGCTTGGCCACGGCCTAGCCGTGTGTGGCGGTGCAGCCCCGCTGGCCCTATCCCTGGCCAGGGGGTGGGCCTGCTGGGCCCCGGATCCCCGGCTGTGGATGGGGCTGCCGCGACCGTGGGTGGCCGGGTGGTCCCCAGATCCCCGGCCCGATTGGGCCAGCGATCCGGGGCACTGGCGCTGGGGCTTGGGCCCCTAAAGTTACTTCTTGAGGCCTGACGAGCAATGTTCCCCCTAATTTTTCATAGTCTGTGTGCGCAAAAAATTTCTTCTGTGCAAATTTTCAGAACCAGTATCCAAATTTGTGCGCACTCCAATGAGTGTGTTCAAACTTGTGAGCGCAACAAAGCATATGATGCAAATACTATCTAAATTTTATTTTGATATGGTGATGGAAATGATTTTATAAGTTACAAAACCTTATTTGAAACATGCTATTTGAAACTGCTTTCTTAAAGCAGCACAAAAATATTAGCACTGTTGAATTTTTTTTGTGCATGCTTTATTTTGTCATGTGCATGGGCTTCACAACCTGTGTGCACGTGCACAGCTTAGAGGGATCATAGCTGACGAGGCTCTTGCTATCAATATTGGCAAGCCTGTTGTGCAAGAAGGTTTCAGCCGTGCAGCCCTTGGGCTACTGTACTAGTCCTCATGCACAGCCCATTTCAATCAATCAATCTATTCTATGATAATCCTTGAAGATCCTATAGTTTGCAGATTAGTCCCATTTCCATCAATCAAATCATAGGGCTGGAAGGGACCTCATGAAATCAGAGAGTCTTGAGCCCAGGACCTTCTGCATGTTAAGCAGAGGTGCTAACCACTACACTATTTGCAGGGCCCAGTCCTTAGGCTACCAGACTTATCCTGGGGTGGCCCTTGTGGTGATTTGAGTGTGAGCCCCCCAGATGCTGGGATGTCAGGCCATACCTTATTTTTAGAGGGAAGGGCGCCCTAAAATCAGGTGGATACTGCATTTTCGCCATGGCCCCTCCTTTGCCTACTTGCCCGGCTTCGGGATGTGGCAGCCCCCCCCCCCGCGGCACGGCGGCGCAGGGCGGGAAAGTTCGCCTCCCCCGCCCCCGCCCCCGCCCACATCCGGGGACGCAGCGCGTGGCAAGGACCCGCCCCCGGGCGCGGGGCCAGCCACGTGCGCCGGGCGGGCTCGCGCGCAGCTCCCCGACGGGCGCGCGGCGCCGTGGGCGGGATTCCCCGGCCGTGGACCTGCCGCGGCTGGGCGGCTGGCCCCGCGTTTCGTCACCCGGGAAATGCACAGGACGGCGTGGCCACACGGCAGCCGGCCCCCGCCCGGGGGCTCGGCCGGCCTCGCCGGGAGGATAAAAAGGCGAGGCGGCCCGGCCGGGCAGCACACCTGCCTCTGGCGCCCTCACCGCCTAGCCCCGGGTCCCCAGCGGCGCCGGACCGTGCAGCATGGACAGCCCCGGCCGCTGCAGCGCGCGGATGCGGAGCGAGCTGCTCTGCCTCGGTAAGCGGCGCTGCCGGGAGGGCGGGCAGGGCGGGCTGCTCCGCGGTGTGTGGACGCGGCTCCGGCTTCGGCGCCGGCTCCGCACCGCGGGCGTCTGGGGCGAGCCCGGCGGCTGGTGGCAAAGGGGTAGGCGGGTGAGTCAGCGCGGAGCCCGGTGGCACCGAAATTCGGTCTTTAAACTATATATAGGAGCCCTGTGGCACTTAAAAACTAACAGAGTTATGTTTGGCACGAGTGAAAATCCCCGTTTTCTCCCAGAAAAGTTAGTGCGAAGA
>ML681966.1:84133446-84209894 GCA_007922195.1 Podocnemis expansa
TGAAAATCCCCGTTTTCTCCCAGAAAAGTTAGTGCGAAGAATAAATCTGTTAAGGAGTCCTGTGGCACTTCAAGACTAACACAGTTATGTTTTGCGTGAGCTTTCATGGGAGAAAATCAGGATTTTTCACTCTTGCAAAACGTAACTCTGTTAGTCTTTAAGTACCACCAGACTCCTAAGCAGATTTATTCTTCGCATGAGCTTTTGTGGGAGAAAATCAGGATTTTTCTCTCACAAAAGCTCATGTGAAAAATAAATCTGTTATCTTTAAATGCCACAGGACTCCTTGGGTTTTTTTGCTGGAGTAGACTAACACAGCTGCCATTTTGGAACTTAAATGCGGTCGCATCGCTTCAGGACTTGAGAGGGACGTTGAATTTTTCTCCTTACAACCAGCGATTTGACCTTTTTCTTCTCTATGCTGGTCCCAAGGGTTTGAATCTTTACAGCTCTTTGATTTGCTGTTACAGGGTGACCTGTTTCCATGACTTACACGTCCTTGCATTTATTTCCTCCCGTTCTGGAAGTTGCCCCATCTTCAAAGCATCTGATGAAGTGGGATTTTCTCCCACAAAGCTCATGCAATAAATATATTTGTTAGTCTTTAAGTGCCACAGGACTACTTGTTTGTTTCCATGAACTAGACTAACATGGCTGCCCCTTTGGAACTTAACAAATTTATGTATCCCATAAGCTTTCAGGAGAGAAAAATCTCACTTGCCAGATGCTGCTCATGCAGGGTGAGGAGGGGATCTTCTCCCAGGGCAAGTTCGTGGGGGTCTTTTGCCTTCCCTTGTAGCTTGGTCAGTCACTTCTCTGTGCCATGAAGTGTTTAAACCATGGTTTGGGGACTTCAGTGACTTAATCATAGGTTAGGAAGCTGTTACGGGAGGGGGTGAGGGTCTGTGCTCTACGTTGTGCAGCAGGTCAGTCTAGATTACATTGGTCCCTTCTGGCCCTAACATCTATGAAACCTACGGGGTGTTCTAGCCTAGTAGAGAAGGCGGGCTAAGACTGAAGGGGATGACTTATCTCTGTCGAAGCTTTTGCAAACCCACTTTCATTCACACTGGTCAATATCTTACTGCTCCAATGGCCTCATGTGAATCCCCGGTGTAGCTCCAATAGTAATACAATCGCTGCACGCTGGTGAGGATATCACAAGCCGCCCTGGGAATGTGTCCGCAAGTTCTCTCTTGCTTTCAGCCACCTAATGGTTGTCGGCTGTAGAAAATACAGATCCGTTAAGAAGAAAACCAGTTCAATGTCTTGTTGTTTTATGTAGTATAGATGAAGCCATGTTGATCCCAGGATATTACAGAGAGGAGGTGGATGAGGATGGAAAAATCTTTTATTGGACTAATTAACTTCCTTTGGTGAGAGAGAAAAACTGTCGAGCTCTGTGTGGCTTGAAAGCTTGTCTCTCTTATCAGTAGAAGTTGGGCCAATAAAAGGTATTTCCTCACCCACCTTGTGTCTCTCACAGCATTACGAGCTGCAGGCTAGGTCCTAGGTCATTAAAAATCTCTGGGCCAACCCCATAATCCTATAAAGACAAAACTCCCAATGGTGTTATTGAGAGCTTTGCCTGTGTAAGGACTGCGGGATCCCACCCTCTAAATATGGGGTAGTCATCGTCCTGATTGAAGATCATAGCCATTAATCAGACAAATGCCTGGTGACCTCAATGGGAGGTTTTCCCCAGTACAGACTGAATTGAATGGTAAAGGCCTGCCTTTGCCTAATAAAATGGTGCCACATGGCCCCTGATGTCCAGACTCTTCATCTTTTTCAGTGTGGTGCATCTGAGTAATGCATTCACTGTATGTTTGAAAGATTGGCAAAGCCTTGGGAGCCTCAGTGCTCTCACCATAAAGCATAGATCTGTGTTGATGAAGCAATAACAAATGCTTGCACTACACTTTTGCTGGGTGATGGCAATGCTGACCCATGATTATAATTGCAGACTGACCAGCTAAGAGCTTGGTGTGGGGAAGATCAAAATCAGTCCACCTGCAGTTTTGCCCAGATACCTGAGGGCAGAATTGGGTCCAACCTATTTTGAAATGCCTTTCATTCTGTAATTCCAAAGTTTGCTTTAATGTCAACAATGGAGTGTTAATTGAGACATTAAATAACACAAGAATAGCGTCCTTACTACCCTGCTAGTGTTTTTTGAGCCTTTGCTAAGGTGCTTAGCCACCTTATTGCAGCATTTAATTATAGTGCAGATGTTTCGTCATCTGCCAAGCCTACTCCAGCATGAGTTCATCAGTTTGTTTTTCACATTTGCTCAGGTACTTCCATGCCTTTTTGCATTGATTATTTTCAGCGCAAGGATAAAATGTTTTGTGTGAATGTCTATGAATCTGTTGCTCTTTTAGCGTTCACAAAAGCCCCTAGTAAATGGCTAGATTTGACCATCCTTATTCACACTGAACCAGATTGTGATATGCCAGATTAAACTCACTTTAACAGAGTTTTACTCCAATGGTTTTCAAATTTTTTTCCTTGGGACCCAGTTGAAAAAACTCATTTATGCCTGTGACCTAACAAGTACATCTTTCAGCAATACAAGCAAGGAGTCCTGTGGCACTTAAAGACTAACAAATTTATTTATCACATGAGCTTTCATGGGAGAAAACCCCATTTCGTCAGACACTTTGAAGATGGGGGAACTGGAACTTGAAGACGCTCCAAGCGTCTGAAGTGGGATTTTCTCCTGTGAAAGCTCATGTGATAAATTTGTTAGTCTTTAAAAGTGCCGCCAGACTGCTTCTTTGTTCTTTAAAAATTATGCAGAGACACTTCTGTGCCCACCTTGTGATCCCCTTATTTATACTGAAGAGCTCCTTATGCTCATGGCTGTCCCATTGGGTCCTTGATGGTACTTGTAGAAGTGAGATACTATTGAATGGGAGTATGAGGATGATATTCTGGCTCTTTGTGATCTAAGGAGTTTTGGCCCAGAATTCTTAAACCTCTCAAAAGATTCCTCAGCTGATTAGAGGACACATGTAAAAGTGAAATGCTGTTCCAGATAGTAAATGTGGAAACGAATCTTCAGCATTAAATAAGAAGCCCTGAGATAAAGGATTATTTGACCTGAAAACTTCAAGTAGGTTAGATGCACTCCATGGCCTTCCCTAGCTTTGATACAGGCCCGAGGAGAGGGCGCCTGCAGCAGAAAACTGGGTGGTAGAAACACAGAAAAGGGGCCGTAAGTCTAGTGCAGCTCAGAGAAGGCGTGTGAACTGATGCTGTGTGGGAATCTGTGTTAAATCTGTGGAGTCCTTGGTGGCTTTTAAAGTTTACAGAGCAGTGCGTGTTCACAGAGGCCTTGCAGCTCATGAGGAGTGACATTCCCCTACAGCACTAGCTGGCCATGCTGGTCCAGGAAGGTGTGAACAAGTCCATCCTCTGCCGTGCTTTTGGTCTGGTCAAAATGTGGGATTTTAACTTCAAAATGTCCTTAGTTATCATGCTGATACAACACAGGGGTGAAAAAGTCAGTGGCTGGTCTTCCCCAGCAACAGTGTTAATGCAGGGGGAGATTTCCCCAAACTGTCCAGTGAAGATGTAGCTTGTAGCTCACCCCTTACCCCTCTCCCAGTGTGCAGGGTAGGTCAGGAGCACAAGCAAGTATTATACAGGGGAATTAAGCAAGAGACCCCATAGTTATGGAAGCTGTAGGAGACAAGTCAAGTATCTATACATGTAAGTAGCCGCTAGTTGAGCATTGACGTGCCTACGTAAAGGGTTCTAAAACTTGTTTTGCTGGGATAACCCTACCCACCAAAAAAAGCAACCCCTGCCATGCCATGCCGTCCCTCCCTCCGTGTCATGCCACCCTTATTTTTGCACCACTGCTTCAGGTGATACCACTGCGGCATACCCAGTCAGCAACTGCTGTCCTCCAGCCACCCAGCTCTGAAGGGCTCTGGCTGTCAGCCAGGCACAGAGCTAACAAGCACAGCCCCGGCATGTGGGAAGGAGGACTGCTTGTGGTTCCCACCCCCCATAACTTCATGATCCTTTGAGAGGACATGACTCCCACTCAGAGAACCCCTGAGGTACCTCTCAGCATAACTAAGTAATGTATATGAGGAAGTAGTTAAATCAAATTTGCTATTCTGTACTTCCAGATTGAGACATGTACATAGATTTTATTTTAAAATGGCATGGATGAGAAAATCCAGGACAAAAGAAATTTCTCCCACACGTGAGGCAGGACAGCAGATTCTGGAGTGCAGTTCGTCAGTACCATAAATGAAACATCCAACATCTGCTGCCGCTGCCTTTTTTTTTTGGCTGTGAGATATCACAGGCAACCAGGAACCTGGTATTCTCTGGATGACACGTCTGAGCCAAAAATCAGGAATGTGCCATGGCTTTCACTACTGTTCATGTCACAGAATGCTGTGATTACTCTATGGACAGATCTTCACTGATGGTAGCAAAATAACCACCATCAGCTAAAAATCGCAGGATTGATTGAGCAGAAGTGGCGACCCACTCAGTTGATCCAGAGATTGTCTCAGTAATGCCACCCCCAGAAAAAGAGTAATGCTGCATTGATGGGAATGCATTTCCTGTCGCATAGCATAATGGGAACAATGCACAGAACAGACTTTAGGAAGTCAACAGAAGATAGGCAAGCTACTCTACCTAGTCTGCATATCTCCTGTCAACTGCTGCCAGATTTGTCTGTAAGTGTAGCCCAGGCCAGAGTTGCTTTCTTTGGGAACCTAGTGCCTTGGTGACAAGGGTCTCTCCCCAGATAAATGAACACAAGAATTATATCATCTTTGGTGCAAGTAAATAATGTTAGGAAAATCTTCTCTAGTATATTTTGTAGACCAGTCTTTTAGACTGACAGACTATTCTCTGTAAATTCATTTTGTAGAAAAAACTAAGGCAATGTAGCAGCTAGATCAAAGCATCTTGAATCACTGACACCAAAATTTGCATATCTACAGATAAAAGGAAAGTTAGGATCAAAGTGCAAGTATGACTGACTGCAGAAGTGGTGTTAGCTATGAGCTGGGCACTAGTTACCTTTCTGAGCCAGAAATATCTGGGAACTCTTTGTACAGCCAAGCTCCTCACACACACATCCAAATTTGTGAAAAGAAAATGGGCAGAGGAAGAAAGAGGTTCTAGTAAAATAAAGACAATCAAAGATGATACGTTGCTGACCAATGCTAAATGATCTCTTTAGCTTATTCATGTGCAGAGGTCCATAAACGAAAGGCAACACTACCCACTAAGAATTTTATATTCTTCATAGGGTTTTGAGGTGCAGTCTGATATGACTGTCATGCTGTCTGGAGTGACCCATGAATGTGGATGCCAATTTCAGGGTAGGCTGTCAGAAAACAGGGCATAAACTCCAAATTGGTTCTGGGCTCTATACTTGGATTTCCACTACGCAGCAAGTGTAAATGCCTCACACACTACAACAGCCTTAACATGGAGCCCCAGACAGACCCCTCTGGTGCTCCAGTCTGTCTTGCTACCCAGGCAAGCCTGCTTTAGTGAGGGTCCCTTACACCAAAAGAATCACGACAATAATCCGTTTACTCCGAATCCCAGTGGATCAGTCACTTTCCCCAGATCAGTTGTACCACAGATTTCAAACCAAAGGCAGGTTTTGTAGCCAATTCTGTGATATATTTATTAACTAGGAAAAAAATGCATTATTTTCAAAGTTTAAGCAGGTAAACCTACAAGGAGCTGCTATAATTTGCAAGCTCTATATGTTCTTTAGGGCTAACCCAAGCTAAACCTTATTTATGCTTAGAAATGTTTGCCCCTCGGAGTTCAGGGATTTTTATTCCCTTTCTTAGCATTCAAGCTGTGATGGATGTCATGTGCACTACCCTTTGCAGAGGTGTGGGAAAGCAATCAGCAAAGGCTTTTTTCCAGTGAGGGTTCCTAAATCGTTTGCCTGGTGGCTATACCTACTTTTGGTGGGCGGGAAATAACCCCTCTTGTGGGTATTGTGTAGCTGAAAATGTTTCTCCCCTGACTCTAGGATTTTACAGTCTTAGCAAATATTGATAGGTACAGAACAAACTCTTAACCATACCTTTATACCATGGGCTACTGAGATTATAAGTAAAATTAATACAGCCAGCATCCTATAAGCATTTCATAATGTCTAAACATTATTTTAACAATACTAACACAGGCGAGTCGACAGGTTCCCCATTCTGCATTTGTCAGTGTTCAGTGAGGCCAAGTGGCCTTGGCATGAGCTGACACCTGAATCTGCCAGCGTCACAATGACGATACCTTCAGTTTGATTAGCTGTAATCCCCACTTAAAGGTGCACTGAATTAAAGCATTAGCTCATCTTCACCATTAACCTACATCCAAATGTAATGACAAGGCAATGTGCTAATTAACGTATAAATTAATACACTCCACTGATGACAGTGGAAACTTTTTCCCAGAGGTGCACAGGGAGAAATTCAGACCACACATTTAAAGTGCGGACACTAAAACACAGTTACTTTTAATGGGCTCCATCCTAGCTCCGTTGAAGTGAGAGGCAGTTTTGCCATTGACTTCAAAGGGTATAAGATTGTCTCCCAAAGGAAAGTGATTATTTGAACTATGCCTTCCATAAACAAACTGCTACACTGCATGGACCCAAACATAGCAGTCAGACCCATTCATTTGTGATGGCATAACTTATGCCCCCAATATCAGATGTGCATGCATAATCACATGATTTACATATGTAAATATGAAACTTGCACAACTGAGTCATGAACACATGGGGGGGTGGTCTATATTGCCTTAAAAGGGGTGTAAATTTGCCGGGTGGACTATTTAACTGAGAATCACGTCCACTGTAATTGGAACATATGGTATAAAAATTACTTTTAAGACTATACTGACCACTTTTGGTAGCTGTTGCATACTGCGCCACTATTAAGGAAAATCCCTAGTATTCAGCCCTTGGTTTAATTCCTTCACCCCCCCACTCTTGGTGAAGGTACAAATGGGCAACAGCTTTACAATTCCAGTAAGGCAGCCTTCATTGTGACAATGCGAATCTTCCTGTAAAGCAGGAAAAAGCATTCCATTTACATTCCAGCCATGCAGTAGTAAGTGTAAAATTAACATTCCAGTGAAACAGTAATAAGTATCCACCATCTCATTACACTATGGAGTACAAGATAACAGTATTTGCTTCCTGATCAAGGTAGTGGTATTAAAACAAACAGAACACCACCTTCCCCAGATTCCTCAGTCAATACTCACCATAGCAGCAGTAGAGACACGCATGTTGTGAAATTAACAGCCACCGAAAAATAATCATTAAGGGAAAGGCCGTCTGCTTCGATCTACGATGCAGATCCCTTATCCACAAGCCGGATCTCCTCTGCACTCCATTGACGTCATTGGGAATTGGCGTGCATGAAAAAAGACCAGAATGTGCAACAAAGATCCGTGGTGCAGATTGGGGAGAAGAATTTTGTTCTAATGCCAGAGAAGACAAAGGTGTCTCTGACAAATGTTCTTGCCATGGTATGGTTTTGTAACAAACTTATTTCACCCACATATCTGCAGTCTCCTAATGAAGGAACCCATCAGTTATTCTGCATAGGGTGAATGTGACAAGTTTTAGTCTAGACTTTGAAAGAGATGGTTTATTTCTGTTGCTTAAATGTGCATACATTCACTGTCTGAAAATGTACAGTCCTAAGTGGTGGGCTACGTGGAAGTAAAGTGTTTCTGGGCCATGCCTGGTGCATCATTCAGGACTAAAGAAATTTCCAGGTCATGTTTTTCCATATAGGGATTTCTCAGCATTTAACGAGCTTTTTTTAGTAAAGCCCAGGTTTTAATCTCATTTACATTGGCATAAATTTATCAGAAATCTTGGCTTTATCTGAGTCATTCTGGATTTATAGCAGTGGAAATGAGATCAGAATTATACCTATTATTTTTCTATTAGCCCCCAAAGGCTACAAATACACAGTATTAATCCCTCACTAAAAATCAGCTAGTTAAAAATTCTTATTCATTCCACAGAGCCTAGCATCTACAAAGGATCTAGAGCTTCTTGGGTTAAATTCAGCTTTCCAATACATGTGCACAGTCCTCAGTGACTTCAGTGGGAATTGTCTGTGTGAACCTGTAGGGCAGAATTTGGTCTGTGCCAATCTTTAGAGACATCCAATAAACGAATCCATGCAACAGGTGAAGCCAGCGTCAGAATTTTTGTGGGTGGGAGCGGGAGGAGGGTCAGAGTACTGTGTATTGGAGAGGC
This sequence comes from Podocnemis expansa, assembly GCA_007922195.1. Classification (NCBI taxonomy): domain Eukaryota; kingdom Metazoa; phylum Chordata; order Testudines; family Podocnemididae; genus Podocnemis; species Podocnemis expansa. The sequence continues at coordinate 84,141,734 of ML681966.1, forward strand.
GTCTTCCTTGAAATGTACAAACCCAACATAACCATGCAATACAATAGTGCGAGTTTGGCTGGATTTTGTCCTGTGAAATGTTGAGCACTGCTGAAATTTTCAGCCTCAAACGCTCACCAGCCAGCACCAAGCATTGTGAGTCAAAGATCTCGTAAAGGTAAAAAAAACTTCCATTCAGGGTATTTGCCCAGGTTATTTTGGTTATTTCTCAGCTGATGTAAATCAATATAGCTGTATGGTAATAAATTCAGCAACAGCAATTGAGACCAGCAGATGTTCGGACTCTGTTTCCAGTTGTGGATTTATTGAAATATCAGGGTGGATTGGGTTTTTTATTTCTTTAAAGGGTGGTGCATTGGCATAACTCTGCTTCACTTGCTCAAAAGCTCCCATAAAGTCAACACTCAGTGCCTTTGAAAAATCCATCTGTAAAGGAAACCCATTTGGAGCCTTTTCCCACTCCCATCTCAGGCAGAAGGCATTTTGACTGAGTAATGGTGGTGCAATTTACTGTAATCGATTTTTTTTTATTTTATTTTTATTTTTTGGAATATCTTTAATGCTTTAAAAAAAAAACTTTGATTCCCTTTTCAGATGACTTCTCCCCCTCCCTGAGAACAGAAATCACTGCCCACTTGCTCAGAGGCTCTCAAACATTTCTTTTGGGGGACTCCCTTTGAAAGTATTTCAGACTATGATGGCGCCCCCCCCCCCCCCGACTCCAAAAAAGCAACAATCCCCATTCGACACTCTCTCACGTCATACTGCCCTTCTATACCACTTCTGTGGGTGGCGCTGCCTTTACAGCTCCCAGTCAACCGTTCTGGTCTCTGGCCACCCTTCTCTAAATGGCTTTGGCTATCAGCCATGCATGGGGCTGACAGCCACAGCTTGCATGCGGGCTGACAGTCTGTGACCCCTCCATAATAACTTTGTACACTCTTGAGGGGTCCTGACCCCCTCCTTGAAAATACTATATGCTATGCTAGCTGAAGATGTGAGGTGGATAATTTTTTTAAAATTAAAGTATTGGTTTTCAGAAGAGAAAATGACATAAGTATTTTAAGAGAGACAGAATTGTGTATGAATCCATGGTTAATGTTAAATACATAGCACTTAAAGGCCGCTAATCAAAATGAAGTAGAAAAGGGAAACCTATTAGCAATCATATAAAATGGAGTGGCACCAGGAAGTCCACAATCATTCTGGAACTGACAGTGCTAAAACGTAATGAAAGTTTTTAATAACTGGAAGTTTAATAAAAAGAATGATCAAACAATGATGAAGGCACACTCCCTTCATTAGGCACGCATGATCTGACAAGCCAAAAGATGCTGGGAGCCCAAAGGCAAAGACAAAAATTACAAGCTGCAAAGGAATGGGGCCAACAATTAAATAGTTCATGTGCAGGTTAGCTTGTGACCACAGCAAAAGTGTTAGCAAAACGGATTTCCTGACCAGTTTGGGCAAAGATTCATTTCTTCAGCATGAGACAGCCTTGCAGTTCTGAATATTTGTAAGGATTACTGCAGACTCCTGTCTGAGACACACATTCCACTGGCAGAACACCTGATAGGCACACCTCTGTGGCGTGCCTTACAAACTGTATCTCTAGGATGCCCCCCTCACTGCTCTGATGCCACCTCTGGTGTGCAAATGTACCAGTCATTCTGTGCCAGCAATACTGCCGGCTTTTAAAAACACAGTTATTTAAGTGCTCAGCCAATGCTGAAAAGACAAATAGCAGTGAAAATGTAATGCTTCCTTCTATTGCAAATTTTGTGTGAGGAGCTACGATTGCACCAGTGAAACATACACTTTTCTGTGGTGTTTTGGAACTTAACTTAGATCAGTGTGAGATCCATAGCTAAAATTCAGCAAAGTATCTACTTAAGTCCCATTAAAGTCCAGGGGATTTCAGCATGTACTTGAACTTGAAAAATTATTTAAGTACCTTTCATATAAGGACCTATGTCAGTGAGGTTCATACATTAAGACTGCAGTCAGAGTGGGTCAAATTACGGCTTTCTTCTTCATTCACATAGTCCCAGTTCAAGAGAGCACTTAAGAACATACTTAAATTCACCTCTGTTTAACCTAGCAGTCAAACACATGCTTAAATTAATCTCAGTTTGTCCCATCACTGTGTTTTGCTGAACTGAGGCCAAAGGCCTTGAACATTGTTGTTTAATTTTTGATTATTGTATTTTAGTATTTGGTTTTGGATTATTTGATATTAAGGACCATACGTGTGTGTTTGTTCTTTAGCTTTTCTGTTAGATTTATGTTAAGATTATGGCTGAACACCAGAAAAAAGTAAAGAAACTCACTAAAGATAAATATCATTAACTGGAGGAGATTCCTGCAACAGTGCTTTTATTTCTTTGTGCCATTAATAGGAATTTTTGTTATTTGTCTGTCTCACAGTCTTCTGTCTATTGCAAGCTGCCGTTGGTACAACAGTGATCCCATTATGTGAATCAAATGAAATGGAAAACTGTACAACAGCACTGAGTAAGTATGACATTCTAATATTGCCTTGTTAAAACTATGATCCATTCAGAAAATGTCTTCAGCATCTGACAATTTCTATTTCACCCTTTCCCCCCATGAGCGCAGAGTACTTGTGAAAATATGGCCACTTCATTTATGGGCTGTTTGCAAATCTGGCCCATAAACATTAAGCCACATTTTAAAAACAAAATGAATTAACATTTTCAGACCTGCAAGGTCCTGGTGGTGAGAGGAGTCCCAAAACCTATTAAGCATCTGACAGGATCCAGCCCTGAGTCTTTACTGCCTTTTATTAAATAAAAACGTTGTTAAATAATTATGGCTTCAGAAAGCAGTCACTGTCCAATAGTAGCCACTGACAGGGTTAGCCATGTCAGTCTAGTTCAGCAAAACAAACAGGGAGTCCTGTGGCACTTTTGAAGACTAACAAATTTATTTATTGCATTAGCCTTCATGGGAGAAAATCCCACTTCATCAGACACTTGAAGATGGAGAAATTACAGAATGGGAGGAAAACAAATTCAGGGAAGTCTAAGTCAGGTCAGACTCTTCTCAGCAAATCAAAGCAGTTCTTTAGATTCAAACATAGTGGAACAACAATTAGAAGGAGGTGAGGTAGACAGAAGACAAAATTACCTTTTGGAATAAGAAAGCCAGGCAATGTCACTATTTAAGCTTTTGTATCTTGTGTCCAGAATTCCTAATAAAAGGGGAAAAAATCAGTGTGATATTTTCACAGCTGCCTGATTCCCTATTTATTTTAATAGGAATTGGCTTTGAAAATTTCAGCTGTTAAGTTTTCATTAGGATAAATACAAATGGTACATATACACTCAGCAGTGATAAAATGACTGGACAAAAGACTAACAAAACATTAACTAAATCTGTTTCCAGTTCAGACAGCGGATAGTCGCCGGGTGGTTACAGCTGGCTGCAAGCCTGAAATGCAAGACTTCTGCATCCACGGAGAGTGCGTATACCTTGTGGACTTACAAGAACACGTCTGTAGGTAAGAGGAAGTTTGCATAATACGCTTTTGCATTTCTTCCTGAGGTCAAATGCAGCGATGAATTATGTGCAGTTGCATAAACTGGCTTTGGGCTCTCCTTTCACCTGCTTTCAGACTGTCACACCAAAATCTTTTCCAAAGCAATTTAGGGCCCTGATGCAGCAAGGCCTTTAAGCCTGTAACTGTAAGTGTCTGAGTAATGGGACTTGAATTCAGTGGTTTGAACTGACTGCAGTCAATTAGACTACACATGTGCTTAACCATAGGCACATACCTAAATATCTTGCTGAATCAGGGCCTGAATGTGGAGATGGAAAAACCAAAATGATGACAGTGCACATTTGATGGCTCACTATTATAGAACTTGGGTTATGTGTAGGCCACTTATGGTGGTATACATGAGGCATAACTCTGGACTTGTACCATTGCAAGAGAGGAGAAGCTGTCCACCAACTTCTACATACAGTATCTGATACCACAAGCCTGGTTTGGACAAAACATCCCGTTGTTTCTTTGCCTCAACATGGCCCTGCAGGCTAGGATCCTGGAAATTTTTTTTTTTTTTTACCATTTATTTTCCCAGGGATCCTAGAGCAGTGAGAATCCAATTCAGTCCTAGAAATTAGAAATGGATAAAAGTTGTTAAGTCATCTGGTCTTGTATGTGCCCCTTGCATGATTATTTTCTGGAGCGTCCCCATCCCGTCCTGAAAGATGTTTACATGATCACCCCCACTGACACTGGTTTTCAAACCAGCACAATGTGCTTCTTCTATACCTATATTTTTTGTTTTTTTCAGGTGTGAAGTAGGCTACTCTGGGATCCGATGTGTGCATTCAGAATTTGTCACGGACACATCGCATCTGAGCACTGAATATGTGGTGCTGGGAATTATTTTAATGCTGCTTTTCTTCACTGCAATCTCAATTGCAGCATACTACTTATACACGTGGTAAGACACTCTCATATTTTACTGTGTGGCCTTGCTTCTCCAGCTAAGGAGAGAAGCTTTGGTTTCAACTAAGATGTCAGATGAGTTCACAAAAAAGTTCCATTGAAGGGGTTTTTATGGTGCTTGATTACATTAAGTTGTGCAAAAACCATGAATGCTCATTATGCTGCACTTAATTACCGTATATCATCGCGTATAAGCCGAAAATTTCGGCCATCTTGGGCAGTCGGTGGGGGTTGGGGCTGGAGTGAGGAGGGGACCCCAGCATCTGGAGTGGCCATGTAAGGGGGCCCGGGGGGGTGGCCTGGACATTGAGGGGGGGATTCAGGGAGGCCAGGGAAGCAGCAGCAGGGACCGGAGGTTGGGGAAGGAGTTGGTGAAAGTGATGGGACGGCCAGGAGTGTTTGGGGGGGGGGGGTCAGAGAGGCCAAGGAAGGGATGGCAGGGCTCGGGCATTTTGGGGGGGGGGGGGGTGGGGGAGTCTGGGAAAGCGGTGGGAGGACCCAGGTTTTTTGGGGAGCCCAGGGAAGCAGCGACAGGGACCGGGGATTGGGGGGGTGCCTGGCAGGCTGGGAAGAGCGGCAGCAGGGGTTGGGGGGTGACAGGGAAAGGGTGTTCGGGAACAGGGGAGCAACAGCAGCGAACTGAGAAGGGAGTGGGGGGGGCGGCAGCGAAGAGCCAGGGGGCAGCAGGAAGAGCAGTGGGGCACCAGTGGGGAAGGGGCAGAGAAGGGGGGCAGCAGTGAGGAAGGGGTAGAGCAGGGGGGCAGCAGGAGGAGCAGGGGGCAGCAGCAGGTAGCACTGAGGGGAAGGGCAGAGCAGGTGGGAGCAAGGGGGCAACAGTGAGGAAAGGGTGCAGCAAGGGGCAACAGTGAGGTAAATGAGAAGTGAGCAGGGGGCAGCAGGGGTGACAGGAGTGAGGAAAGGGCAGAGCAGGTGGGAGCAGGGGGGTAACAGTGAGGAAAGGGCAGAGCAGGGGGCAGCAGCAGGAAACTGAGAAGTGAGCAGGGGTGTAGCAGTGAGGAAAGGGCAGGGCAGAGAGCAGCAGGGGTGAGGAAAGGGCAGAGCAGGAGTGAGGAATGGACAGGGAGGGGGCAAGGGAAAAGCAGCAGCAGAGATTTTGGGGTAGGGAAGTTGTCAAACTCCAGAGGAAGCCAGCAGCAGTGGGTGGGGGGTTAGGGGCCAAGGCCAAAGGGGGGCCTTGGCTTATAGCTGGGTTGCCAATTTTTAGCTTCTTTTGGGGGCTCAGAATTGGGGGGTTGGCTTGTGCCCGGATCGGCTTATACCTGATTATATACGGTACTTCTGAAAACAGTAGATTAATTGTTTGCTTTGGCTACATGATAATAAATGAAACTTTGGTGTCTTTGTATGACATATTGTTGGTTTCATGAATAAATAGCACTAGTTCAAACAGTGCACCAATATTCCCATGGCCCAGTCGTAGCTACTTAATATGGATAGAAACGAGAATGAAAACCATCAGTGGTCAATAACAGAATCCAGTTCAGCTACATGAATGGAGCAGAGTGAGAAAACGAAAGACAATGTGATATTGCACCTAGCACTTGTCATTCGATTTATATCAGTGAAGCTACTAGTGGCTCTCATCCATTGCGGTGGGATCAGACTCTGGCCCTAATTATAGAGCATGCCTAAAATTATACTAGTGCCCCATAGAAACCTGGCTACCACAAGGCACAGCACTGCCTCAAAAGATGGGAGAAAATGGCTTGTGTGCTATCCCATCCTGAGATGACTGTGTTCCTGTCTGGCTGCTCTAATCATACTGGTTACCAGGGCATAGGAGAACTTTGGTCATGTCCGCAGTCAAAATAGCCGTAAGTGTGGGATCATTCTTCTGTCTGAGGACTGCAGGGGATTCTGTGGGATCACCTTGTGGTCATAGACTTGGCTATGGTATCTATCCCAGACTCCTGACATCTGGGAAAGAAGAGTCAAACCAGATTGGCTTCTGGTTTATATATTTAACTAAAAGGGGCTAATAACAAATAATCACATAAATCCAGTGACCAGGTCAGTCCTACTTTAGCAATCTGCCTAACAATTTGGGAGAACAGTCTGCTAACAGGTATTTTTAATATACACTGCAGCGAAGTGGGCGAGACAGGGAGCTAACAAAATTTAGAAGAAGAAAACAATCCCTGAAAGTCAATACTTGCAGAGATTCCAAAGGTGTGGCCGTGTTAGTCTAGTTCAACAAAACAAACAAGGAGTCTGGTGGCACTTTTGAAGACTAAGAAATTTGAAAGTGCCACCAGACTCCTTGTTTGTTTTTTTACTTGCACAGGATTATTGTTGAGTCTCTTGTGGTTTAATTTAGGTCTATAGTTACCTATTTGACTTTTCTTGGTTCAGTTGATGCACATAAGATAGACTTCCTGGCTGCCTAGAGTTTACTTGCTTGCAAATGTCTAACACTTCATGGTATTTAAGAAATGCTTTCATGAACTTCTCCATAAGAAGTAGAAGAAGTGTGGGCACTGCTATTAAGTAGCCTTTTCTTTCAGGCACAGTTATGCATTTCATTGCTTTTTCTCTGAAGGCAAAGTTTTAACAAGCTCTCTGATCTTAATATTTCCAGGAACCAAAACAAAAAGAAGAGACAAGCCAACAACAGAGAATACAATGAGGTTGATGTGCATGAGAAGGACCCTACACTTCTTCCCATATGAAGCAGGAGACAAACACACAGATTAGAGACTTGTCAGGTCACAGCTATTTAATCTTAATCTATTTTATTATTTATGTTCTAAACAATTTCATTTGTATTGATCAAAATCAATATACAGGTCAAAAATGAATGTTTTTGGGGCATAAACATTTGAATGTCAGTGTTTTTTATTTTTTTATTGAATATTTAATGTGGATATAAAATTCCTACCTCTGCATGTGTATGTAGGGTTATCTACAGATGTACATATATATTTTTATAAGAAATGTAACCTTTTTGACATTAATAACTGGCCATGAAGAAACTTTGTTTAAAAAAAAAGGAAAGCAAGCAATAAAATTTTGTATTTATGTGAACATAATGAATGTACTTCATGCTGCTTAATGTTCAATCTTGTCAGTGTGTTTGAATGTATGTGGTGTCTCCTGCTGTATACTGATGCGTAATAATGGCAAACAGTTAATCTGAACCTTCAGAGATATTTCATGTAATCAGATATGAACACATGGGAAATGCATCTGGTGCTGTGAAATGCTGCTCCCCTACTCAGACACATGTTGGCTGCTAGTTTGCAGGGAGATCATCATTTTATGTTGTATAACTAAGGGGGGCAGTGTTCACAAAAAATAACAAAGGTATAATATTCAGCCTTCAGTGGAAGCAGTCTTTCTAGCCTCCACCAGCACAGAAAAATGAAGGGGGGTGGGGATTTAGATACCAGATAGGTGTTTTATCTCATAACTCTATTCTGGATTACCCCATATCTTAAAGCAAACCATTCAGAAGCAGATCTTTATGGCTCTTGGCTTTTTCAAGTTGGCAGAGAGACATTTTCAGACCTATGAGCCCAATTTCTGTCTGCAAAATACACAGTATGCACCTCCACCACAAGGACTGCCTTAAAAGCATGGCTTTGCTGTCATAGCTAGAGCAGAAGGAACTGAATTATCCTTTGCAGTATGGTGTTTTTGCTGCAGGTGGAAAACCTGCCTCTGAGCAGCCTACTGGAATGGTTTGCATACAGAAGGAATGAATGAGAACACCCCCCCAGGAGGAGTACAGTCAAGGTCCCCGCCACTTTACATTCGTACTCAAGGGATGAGATGTGCAGCTGACCAGACACGTACCATTTCAATTAATGTGAGTTGTGCATCTTAACTCTTGTGGTCAGTTCTGAATACCTCAGTCAGTGGTTGCTGGCCAGATCAGGGGCTCTTCAGGACCAGGAATTCACTCACTACAAACTAATTTTAGAGATCTTGCTTTATTCCAAATCCCTTGCCTACTGCTCAGCATTGCTAGCTGCTCTGTAGAATTAGCCACCAGCTGACAGACAGGTGTTCAGTTATTTAGGCCAGTGTTTCCCAACCAGCATGCCATGACACACTGGTATGCCACAACATTTTTTGAAAAACTACTCCGAGTTCTGGATTGGCTCATTGGTTCACCAATATTCATATGTTCATTTGGAAACTATATGGTGGTGTGCCTCAAATTAAAGGTAGCAAGATGTGCCATGGCAGAGAAAATGTTGGGAACCACTGATTTAGGCCACTGTTTCTCAAGCTCTGTTCCATAGGACCCTGGCTGTAGAGATGGCTCACAGCGAGCTCAAGGAGGACACAATGATGGCTCTTTCTCCTCATTTCCAGCTTCTAAACTTAAGTAAAGGCAGCTAAACATACAAGACTGAGGTTCTTCAAAGCTGCCAAAGGACTCTGGCTTCCTGGTTTGCATTAATTAATGAATTCCTATTAATCTTAGCTGACATATGTGCCTAATGTTATTTTTCCATTGAAGCCATTGTGTAGTTGTAACTGGGAATGGGAAGGGAGGTGGGCGGCCGGCCCCATCAACAGTGCCAGTGAAGGGTTTGTGGCCCATATCATGAAGCATCTGAGCGCACAACATGGTTAGACAATTTAGAAGAGCCTGCTACCTTCATCTCAGCCTCCTGGTCGATGCACACTTTTAACTGCAACTTACTTTTCCTGTTTTATTATGATTGTATTGACAACTAGTGACCAGAGAGCGGCTGCAGTCCCATGAGGTGGAAGGAGAAGGAAATAGCTCCTACAAATGGTTCAGATATATACTACACCCACCTGTACTTCTAAATGGGGTATTTGGAATTAAGTGTAACAGAATAATAAACTCCTGATGCAAGTTTAACTCCAGATTAAGATACACATTGATAGCAGTGTCTCATTCTGCCAAAAGGCTACAAATAATGTCATAAAATATATATGCAAAACAAGCAATAGTTTGTTCCTCATGAGCTTTGAGATGAAATTAGAACCAGTGACCACAACTCTTGGGAAGAATCTATCTGGCCAAACATATCAGAGTAGTGGATAACACCCCATCTCTATCAAACTCAGCACCATAGTCTGGGCTTATCATACTGGGTCATCTCATCATAACTAGGATATATTCACCCCCCCCCCTTGTTACACAGCATCGTTTCACGATATCCTTGTCACAGAGCAACTGGTTCTTAAGGGTGAGCTGGGGCAGTGGAGTAGTAAGACAGTCTTCTGTTTTCAGTTTTTATTTTGTTTTAGATGCCCTAGGACTTTACTGGTATTTATTACAAAAATGAAGAAATGGGTGAAAAAGGACAAAAAAATTAATGGCTTTGTTTGCTGAGTAAATATCAGGGGCCAGAAAATGCAACCAACAGAGGGAAGTAGGTCTATTGAACATAAAAGCAGTTGAGTGTGGTGGTTTATTTCATGAACTGTTCATTAAAAATGTGTACACATAAATGTCTGCAGCTCTCACTCCATCAGATCACTTTAACAGACAGATTCACCTTTACACACAGACCAATCTTATTAACATAAACACAGCCTCCTAATGAATTGTCTTCACATTATCAGTCCCTTCATGTACTTGAGTGAGCTAGAATTTGGGAGAAAAGCAGGAATATATGGAAATGATGAAGTGGGAAGGCCTTGCTTATATTATACCCTGTCAAGGCTGTTTCCTCACTCCAGCACACTGAGTGAAGAAGGTAGGGGGCCTACAAAAGGCCTTAAAAACCACTGGTCCTAAAGCCTTGTCTAAAAACTCTCTAAGACTACCAATTTCCTGGCCTTGGAGTGGTATTGCTGCCACCATGCAAATGCAAAAACATCTTGAAAACCCAGCTAGGCTATTCTCAGGGGTGACAGAGGACAGAACAAGGAGCAATGATTAAGTTGACTTACCAGAGCTCCCCAGCATAGACCTAGCCTAGGAGGGTGGTAAGGCACTGGAATGGGTGACCTAGGGAAGTAGTGGACGCTCCATCTTTGAATACTGCTAAGACCCAGCTGGATAAATCCCTGGCTGGGATGATTTAGTGGAAATACTTTTGCTTTTAGCAGGAGGTTGGACTTGATGACTTCATGAGGTCCTTTCCAGCCCTGATTCTATATTCTATAATTCTGTGAAGGCGCACTTGGGAATTCTTTCCTGTGAGGTACCTGCAATTGCTTGTCCTTCAGGAGAGCAACTGAACCCCACTGTGACATCAGCTGAATATGGGACAGAATCCCCTTTAGTAGTTGGTCATGCAGTCTGAGGCCCATGCACACAAAACCTTCCTTTTAGGACACAGAACCAGAGCTTATTTTAAACGGATAAATTCTTTAAGAATGACAGCTAAAAAGGAAAAAGGCTTTTTATTTCAAAAAAGCTGGCAGGTTTAGCTTTTTCAAAAAAGTGCTCCGGTATCTCAAAATACCGGAGCACTTTTTCGGGATCGTTAAACCAGGTTTAATATCGAAAAAAAGCCGTTTTTCAAGCTACCTTTTTGAAAAAAGCCATCACAGGACACGGCAAAGGCTTTTCCTTTTTTTCAAACAAGCCTCCCTATCTCATCCATTGACTTGCTTTGTTTTGAAAAAGAAAGTCCGGTGTAGACTTTCCTTTGAGAGACAAAAAAGCTGCGGTATTTTGGGACAACGAGCCGTCCCCAGACTGTTGTCCCAAAATAGCATTTTTGAAAAAAAGTTTTTTCGAGATAATTGTTTTGAAATACATATCCTGAAAAACAGTTTTTTTGAAAATGCTAAGTAATGTAGACATAGCCCTCTAGAACAAAGGGGCTTGGGATGTAGGGCTGACCCAAACATATAGGTGAACTAGGCAGTCACCCTAGATGCCAAATTAGATGGAAGTGAGTTTTTTTCTCTATCTGAAAAAAATGTAATATATTAGCTCTTATAACAAATGGGGTGGGGTGTGGGATGCCAAAGTCATAATTTCTTTGGCTCCTGAAAACCTGTGGGCTGGCGCTACCTGAGAGGTGTTCTCATGGGGCTTGGTGGATTCCTTGACCTGCTTGGCTGAAGCTGTGCCACTTTTGTGACCTAACCATTGGGCCATGGCTTCAAGCAGGTAGCTTAAAATAAACTAGCAGTTTGGGAGAGTGACTGCTGTGGTGAATGGGTTCAAAACCCCTGCCTGTGTTTACTCTCCCTAAGAAGGTACTTGGAAGCTTGATTTCTTACATCTCTGGTGAAGGGCCTAAGTGCTGATGCATGGGCTGCCTTGCTCTTGTCTGTTGATGCTGCTCCCGATGCCTTATGAAGCTGTTGAGCCAAAGAGGTCCGTCCAGGATCCCTGTGTGGTCTAGCAGTTTGGGTAATATGCTGGTGGGTGAGAAGTGGCTGATACAAATCCTCTTTATGCTGGCTGAGACAGGATTTGAACATTGGGTTCTTACCTGTCAAGTGACTGGCCTAAGTCCTGGGCTAGTCCCTATTTCAATGTGCTAGCTCCCTCAGGGTTGCCTCTTGAAGGTGGACCACCATCATTCCACACGTAAAGGAGAATTGAATGCCAGGTAACTTCTCTACGCCTGTGGTTGGGGGTAGGTGCTAGTTCAAGTCCTGCTATGGCAAGGGAGGGACACTAACCCTCTTCTGTTGAGGCTGCTCCTTGTCAACTACATATTGACTGGAACCGTAAAGGTCTTGCACAACACTCTGTGCTGTGGGGCTTGGTGTAGCTGCCCCTGATTCAAACCCCGTCACCTACCTTCTGATTATGCCCCTACTAGCCTAGGAGAAGATGACTGCCTTCACTACAGCAGCCGGCCCTCTTGCTTTATTCATTTCTTTATTGGTAAAGAATGCATGTAGATTTGTATCAACATGCCCCCCTCACTTTTTTGTCTGCTGTGATCACACTATGCACCTAGCCTGTGGCAGACCCCAGGGCTCTCTCCTTCACCCATGGAGGGGGGCAAGAGCTAGGGGCTCCCACCTCCTAGGAAAGGGTCACTAATGGGTGACCCTTATTTGAGCCCCTTCCCCTTCCCACGAAGGCAATGGCTCATGAGAAAGACGGGGCTCAAACAAGAGTGGACCCACTGTAAAGGATGCTCACCGCAGAGGCTGGAAAGTGCAGAGCCCTGCTGAAAGTCAGCCTAGGGCTTCAAACCAAGCTCTCTAGCTACCTAGCTGAGCAGCCAAACCACTAGATTAGAGAGCACAACTAGCCTTTGACCTTGCCCAAAGCACATTTAACTAAAGTGGAACAGCTTCAACGGGCAAGAGAGAGCCCCTCCCCACTCCCAACCTCCAGGCTACATCACAAAGATGAAGGCCCTGCCACCAGCACAGGCTGAAACAGGCAGCTCCCACAGGCTAGGCACACTGCCTAACCACTAGACCACACCTCAGCCTTTGCCTGCCTCCCATTTAACTAAAACGACATAGCATCAACAGGCCCTCCCAGAGGACAAAGAGTAGCACCAGGGAGTTTTGAACTTGCAACCACCACAACCCAGACACCTGGGCTAACAGCCACACTATGCAAGCTGTTGCTGTCTTAGGCTAGAGCAAGTCACCCTTCCTTAACATAGGACAAATTCACAAGGCAAAAAAGGAGAGCAAAGCTCTCACCATGAAAGCCAGTTCAAGTCTCAGGGAATTTTTATCAAATTTGCATATGAATTCTAACTCTGGAGTTTCTCTTTGAAGCTTTTATTTGTAATTAGCTTGCTTAAGTTAACTGCTGTACTGGCTTTCCCATTACAAATACATGACTTTCCCTTATCGCTACCTCCCCACCTTCTATTATATTGTGCCACACTGTTTGAATCTAAACAATACTGCTTTGATTCGCTGAAACAATCTGACCTGATCCCAAGATCTGCATGTCCCTGCATTCATTTTGCTCCCGTTCTGTAAATTCTCCATCTTAAGCATATGACCAAGTCAGATTTCTCCCGTGAAAGCTCATGCAGTAAATAAATTTGTTAGCCTTTAAATGTGCCACAGGAGTCCTTGTTTGTTTTACTGCTTTTTCCTAAGTCAGTGTTTCCCAACCAGTGTGCCGTCAAGTCTGAGCAGGTGGCCACAAATTTTTTTGAAAAACTACTCAAAGAGCTCTTGATTGGGTCATTGGCTCATGAATATTCATGAATTTATTTGGAAACTATATGGTGGTGTGCCTCAAATTAATTAAAGGTAGCAAGGTGTGCCACAGCAGAGAAAATGTTGGGACCCACTGCTCTAAGTCACCCCCTAGGCAATGTCAAAATGGAGATTGCCCTCTAGGTCACTTCCTATATATCTGTTCATCCTACAGAGCCTATATAGCAGTCCCATCAGTGGCATGCCAATGCAAGGTAGCATTTCCTTCATCTGGATCTCCTTATTATGCACCGTAAATCTCTTAGAAGCCTTGTCCCACAGCACTTACCCCATATTAGCTTTTATGTGACTAGCCAGAGCAGTTTCTGTGCAGCAGAGGGATCTACCTCATGTTTACAGCTTTCATGGGCATTTTTATGTTTTGTAATGGCAACTGCCTGGAGCCTACCTTGTCCTTAGCTTTCTAGATCAGATAATTCCACATGGGGGTAGTCCAATTTCAGGCCCTACCAGCCTTTCATTTCATATCGCCTTTAATTTTAGCCTGATGGTCTAGGTGAGGGGCACCCAAACCATGGCCCGTGAACCATACATGGGTCTTTTATTGCTAACATGCTGGTCATAGAGCCTCCATGCCCTCCACACCAAAGTTTGGCCACCCACGGTCTAGGTTCTCTCTGTCTGGTCTATTGCTCAATTTACCCACACTCCATACCAGTCCTTTCCCCATCTTCATGTCACCAAGCAACCGAAGAACCTGTAGCCACCTGCCAGCTCAGCTGATGGATAGACTTTTTTTCTCCAGTTCTCCAAGCACTCTTGGGTCCTTGGTGCACACCCTGGTAAGCTGCTCCAAGAGGCAAACCTTCCTCATTCTTTCCATGGTTTCTGCAGGCATCACCTCCATCCAGTTGCCAAACTCTTCATCACCTGTACACCCATCTCAGCTTAATCTTTGGCTGCCTCCTTCTGTGCTGATGGAAGTGTCCCCAGTGGGCTTCCAAGGTTACGCTAAATCTTTCCAACAAAACAGCCTTAACTCATGAACTGCCCTCCTAGCTAATGTGGGATGAATTCTCTGGCAGTTCCCCTGCATCTGATGCAGCTCTCTTCCCCAAGCCCAGAGAGCCAGGCTAGGTGCAGAGGGGTTCCATAGAGACTGGAGGTGTGGTAAGGAATCACACTGCAGTGGGGGGCACTGGAGACCTTCCTGGCCCCTTTCTGCAGCCACATGACTTCTCAGTTCTATCAAAATATTCTTCTGAAGGTGTTTTCTGTTGGACTGATGGTCACGAGACCTCCATGTCCCCTAGGAAGCTCTGCCCTTCAATTCCTAGCCTGCAAACACTGGGTCGTCATCACCACCCTTGAGAGCTACGTGAACACCACTGCCATCATTTCCCTTCTCCCTCTTGGATTAGACTTTACAGAATTCCAGGCCTGTGGAGCCCTAGAGCTGAATACTTTACTATAGAATAGAATCAAGTTGTAGGGTTGGATGAGATCTAGTCCAACCCCCTGGGGTTTGAACGCACGACCTTCTGCATGTAAAGCAGGTATGCCAGCCACTACACTATTTGCAGAACCATCAAAATCTTTGCTGAGGCCGTTAGCTTCTGATTGTCAAGGCTTGCTCAGAAAACATGGAGAACTGCTCTTCGCCTCACACCCTATGCACAAGTTCTTCTCAGAGATAATATTTATTGTGACCTCTCTCAAATATGATTCCCATATGCACACATGGAGATACTTTCTTCACATTTAGATCAACCTAATGCATGATTCTTAGTGAGAAAGAGAGAAAAATTAACAGCCAAAAACAAAACAAAACAAACCCTAGAAACAAAAGCAAACAAAATTAGAAAAAGGCCATCATGGAAAAGGACAGCTCTCCTATACTCAGCTTCTCAATATTATTTAAGCCAACACCTACACACCTACAATTGCTGAGATCCAAATTCTTACAGATGGGTGTCCATTCACTACACCTATCAGACAGATTTATACAAAACCTTGACTATCCCACTAACGTAATATAAAAAGTTTGTCTGTTTCTCAAGGAACAAATAAAATCAAAACTTTTTTTTTCATTACACTTAACTCTTCTCAGTCCAACTGAGAAGTGCTTCTTCTATCCTTCCTGCCAGCTTCCTCAAGAGGTGCTATGGCGATTCCAAATAAATGCAAAGCATTTCTCTCTAAGGTTCCTTCATGGGTGGCAACTTGTAGTGTAACAAGTTAGTGCACTAGCATCTCACAAAGGGAGGCCCACGTTCAAATTCTGGAATGTTTGGTAAATTTATTCTAGCCCCCACAAATCCCAAAACAACCACAGGATATGGCACAGCTTCCTGTTGCTGCACAAAGGCCCAGGTCTGGACTAGCAGAAGAAATTTACAAATCCCCTCTTCACAGCAAACCTGGGTTAGGCCAGTACAAGTTGTCCCTCTCTTTCATGACCACTAATAAAAAAAAGGAGGAGGAGCACCATCAAGGAATACAGAAGAATTTGGTCTAGCACAAATGTCCATAATTAATTTAATGAAGCTGGTGACAAACCCAAATTATCCAAGCAATCCCAGTTACATAATTCCATTCGGTACGAGTAAAGCCGTCCCAGCAAACACAGAAATCAAAACACAGTGATACTGTGCAAATTCTTAGGACTGCTCAAAAACATTGAGAAATTGTTGTATGCTGCCTGGAATAATAGCCAGTCTGATCCTTCTCAATCAGCTTCTTGTCCAAAATGCTACCAAGTATTGTATAGACCACATTTAATAGTGATATGGGCTAATGGTTCCCCACTTGTAGTCCATGAAGCATGATGCATGCCAGGCTATACAATGCTCATTCCTTCTTTTCCTCCGGTTGCTTCTTTGGCCCCATTGCCCAGGTCCTTCCTTACAAAGAAAAGCCTGGACATCCATAAAATCAGTTGGAAACAAGGAAAGAGAAGCCAGTTTAGGTGTTTCAGCCATAGGCTGATGCTACAGAAAGAGGAAGAGGAGAAGAAATAGGGACTGGAACCACTAGCCAGGAATTGGCAGAGATGCAGATGGGAAATTGGTGTCCACCAAGACAGTGGATAAGGCAGCATATTCACAGAAGAAGAGAATGAAACTGTGAGGTTAATTTGCGGGTGAAAGAAAGTGGCAGGGCAGTGTATGGACAAGGAGAATTGGACCAAGCAGAGGAAGCATACATAAAGGAGCTGGACACAAGAGAGGATCAACACAGACAGGAGAGAGGGTTTAAAACAAGAGGCAAAAAGAGATAGCAAGAGTGGGAATTTAGGGTGAGGAGCATCTCATAACACCGTTGAGAAACTCCAACCAGTTGGCTTTCACTGCTCTAGTCCCCCTCCCCTTTATCCCCCATGCCAGAAATAATTATCTTTGGTCTGAAAGAACTGAACCAGATGTGGAAAGTTGAAGTCCCAAAAGAAGTTTTTTCAAGTTTATCGTGAAAATGGCTCAAAAGGAGAGCTCGCAAACCATTTCAACAAGCTGAACTGTTTCCAAACTCTGAACACAGCTTCCAGACTCTGCTCAACCCCTGAATGGTTTGATACATTTATTCTAGCCCCACAAATCTCAAAACAAGCACAGGGTTTGGCACAGCACCCTGCGGCTGCATATAGAGCCAAATCTGGATTAGAAGGGTTGGTGCAGTGCAGTTCTGGAGAAATCTGTAAATCCCCTATTGATAGCAAACCGAGCTCTCATCTTGCACCTCCCATCAGTAGCTCTCCAAACACTTGACAAAGGAGGTCAGCATCGTTACCCTCATTTTTCAGATGGGGTATCCAAAGCACAGAGGTGAAGTGACTTGCTAGGGGCCACCAAGCAGGCTAGAAGCAAAGTCGGGAATAGACCCAGGTCTCCCAAGTCCCACTACGGTGCTCTAGTCGCTCAGGCTGGCAGCATTTAAGGACATGAAGTTGTGTACATTCATTTACACAGGCTAAATATCTGGCCCCGGGGGAGAGTTAATCTAAAACATGATTTATGCAATCATTTTGATGGCATTTACCTCTTAGAGGAAGCTGTAACCATTAGAGGTGGTCCATAACCTGCAGCCTGCCTCCCCTGACCCTCAAACTTTCAGAGCATTTCTATTAGATCTGAGAGTTGTCAGTCTCAGACAATAGCCCCTTTATATCAATTTTTGAAACAGGAGACGCATATGTCATGGATTTTAAATCCTGGCCTGAGCCACCATTGTATCTCCTTTGCTTAGCAGGCAGGGAAGTGCTGAGCCATATGCAGCCACTAGGGGAATTCTCATATCTAGGGCACCAGACTCTTTGTTACCAATGCCAAATTCTCTCTTCTTCTCCGCTTCCCTTCTGCAGCATTAACTCTGCCAAGGCCATGATTTCCCTGTTCCTCACCTTGTGTTGACTCACTGAATTCCAGCTCTTCTGCTTGCCTCAGCATATTCATCTCTGCCTGCATTCTGGGATGTGCTTTGTCCTGAAACTAGTCAAGCCAAGAGCTCCTAACCCTGGAAGCAGCATTTTACATTTGAAACAGAGCAGGTGGGGAACTTTCTGATGGGAAATGCAGCTTCCACAAATTGCTGACTTCATCAAGAAAAGGAAATACTTTATTTTGGGTCAGTTTGACTTGAATCAGAATATTTTAGTTTCTTAACTGACCCAAAAAAAGTTGAAAAAATTAAACTGCATTACCTTATTGCACATTGTCTTACAGGAATTTTAGTCCCAGCTCCCCTTCTCCTTGAAGGACTACATCCACCATATTGCAATCCAGAGTTTGCTGTGTGGTGCATCATGGGAGTCAGATGACTCTGGCTGCCTCATGGGAGTTGTAGTGTGGCTATAGGAGAGAAGCCAGCTGGGACTCTAAGTCGCCTAAAGCAAAGAAAATGCAGTTTAACATGAAAGGATCAGTTTAACTGAAACATTTCATTTTCTGAATTATTAAATGAAATGTTTCAGCATTTCCAAATGGAAATCTTTTAGCATTTCCATGACACAGACTATTTTGAAATTTCCACTTTTCATTTCAAATCAGGTTGAAAAAATTCAGCTGCATTACCCTATTGCACATTGTGGACAAAAATAAAAGTTGAAACGTGGGAATATCCCATGGATGGAAATTCTGAAATTTGCTCAGCTCTTGTTTGAAGTATCTAATAGTTCTATAAGCATCTCATCATGCATTGTGTATAATAGCCTCAATTTAATTACAACTCGTTAAGCAAGACCAAGCACCTCCACATTTTACTAATAAAGCTTTCTTTCTTTCTTTGGTTTGTTCATCCAGTTAATTTATTGGTCACAATACAGAAGGACTAACAGCCACTGGTTAAGGAGGTGCTGTGCACTCAACCTGACTACACCTAATATTGACCAACAAAACTAATGCTCCCCCCAATCCAGGCCTCTCTTGCACAGAGACTGGAAACTGTGTCAAATGATGTCATTGATTTTCTTCAGCTCAGAGCCAACTCTCTGCACACTCACCTATTTCCAAATGACCTGCTAGAGCTCATCGTCTGAGAATGCAGGAGTCACCGTGTGCTCCTGGATGGTTGGTAATAACATTAACTGTGAGATGTTTAGTATCACAGTCCACCAGCAAGTGCCTAAACTGTGAGATCTGTCCTATGGTGATATTGGAGACTCACTGGCTATTGGAGGTTTGCAAAGGGACACATGCAGGTGGTAGCACATGAGTGGAAATCAGTTTTCTTTCTTTGCACTGCATGTGTCAGCTGTTTCCCATACTGACATCAGGAGCGGGCTGTGGGTGGGGCCCAGTAAAGGGGCACATGACACCCCTGAAGATGAAGTCACAAATTAAGGGTAGCTTCTAATCAAACATATATGGTGTCCAATCCACCCAAAATGCCCATGCTCACCATGCAAATAATGTTACCCACTGCCCATTGAAAATCTAGCCTTTAAATGTTCTGCCATTCCCTTGTCGTCTGATTGAGCCCTTCCGGAGGCGATAGGGGGAGAATTAAACTACGGCCTTGTCTACTCTAGACAGTGTTGTTGATGCTGGCTACAGAGACAATCAGAAAGTGCTGTAGTTAAGCTTGCACCTGTCCATACAGCACTCATTATATCACTGAAGCACATCCACTGTTGGTGTCTAGCACTGACAGTGGAAGCAATGTTCTGTGGGCCACTATCTCACTGTGCAACTCACTACCTTCTGCCTTTTGCATTGTAGGAGGTGGAGAGGATCACAGTGCATCATGGGTGCAGATTCAACAGCCCATAATTCAGTGATTTCCATCCCATCATGCCATAAGTTTCCAACTGTGTTTCACAGCATTTTTCAACTGCCCTAGCTTCCTGTGTGCCCACCACCCCTGTCTGCAAGGATGGATCCTGCACTGCTCCCCGCTGTTTTTGTCAGCATTTTGAACGCATCACAGCTGGTCATCATGCAGTATGTCATGAGCTCCCAATCAGAACAGGAATTGAAGGAGCTTGACCTGCTGTGTGCCAGGCAATTGAAAGCCACTGGACTACTGTTTGCATCCATGAAGCACTGCACATGGTGCACCTCCACTTTGGAGCATGCGAAACAAACATCGAGTGGCGAGATCACATCATCACAGGTCTGTGAGGCCAAGCAGTGGCTGCAGAACTTACAAATGTGCAAAAGCCACATTCATGGAACTCTGTGCAGAGCTTCCCTATGCCCTGCAGCGCAAGGACACCAGAATGAGAGCTGCCTTCTTGATGGGGAGGCACATGGGCATGTGGAAGCCACCAGCTCCAGACTTTTCCTGGTCAATTTCTAAGAAGTTTGGAATCAGAGCTGTTGGAGCTGTTTTATCACACATAGCAATAGTTGCATTCAGCTACAAAGGACCGTGAGTCTTGGAAATGCACGTGAATTAGTGGGTGGCAGTGATGCAGATGAATCTGAAAAAAAGAAAAAGCAAATTTGCATATTACAGGAAAAATGTTAATTATAGTAAATCCATCCTGCCCCGTGTAGATAAACATCTATCAGGGAGGTCTAAGTATATTTAATCCTGCCTCAGTACATGGGACAGAACTAGATGACTTCTTGAGGTCTCTTACAGTCCTACATTTCTATGATTCCATGTAAGTGGCATTTAACCTACATTAATTTCCCCCTCCCAAAAAAAAGAAGAAGAAAAAGAAGAAATATTCTTCTATCCAAGTGGCAGATTTCTGCCACAGTCATTCTCCTGTTCACCACCAACCAACTTCTTTCTCTAGGGCCTGAAACCCTGGACCTGATTTTCACCGCATGTCTCCCTAGTTTTAGACCAATTTATCCCCATTGACTTAAGCAGAGCTACCTGTAGTTTAGATGGAGAACAGAGTCAGGTTCCAAATCTTCAGGGAGATATAAGGGAAGTCCAAGAAGAGGAGGAAGAGAAGTCTACAAAGTAATTTCCAACATGCATGTCTTTTAAGCCCAGATTCTGCCAACCTCACTCATCTTGCTCCAGGGAGAGACACATGGAAATCAGTGGAACTACCAGTGGAGGAACATAGGCCAGTACCTTTAATCACTGTTGATTAGCCTCTTACCACACCAGAATGGAGCTTCCCGCAGTGTGAAGTGATACTCCTGTGTGAAGCATATTTAATCTGGCTAAATAAAATCAGTGGATGAATGGCAGAATGCGGCCTTAAATAAGCGGAGATATGTGGTAACATTTGCTTTCAAAGGAGGAGATAAACAGCTAAACTTGATCTCCCAGTGTGATAACTAATGTGATCTGAACAGAGATGTTATTGTAGCTCTGTATATGACACTGGAGCAATCACTTGTGGAATACTGTATCCAGCTGTGATGTCCACTGTTTCCAGAGGACACAGGTAAATTGAAAAGGGGTCAGAGAAGAGCCAGGGGAATGATTAAGAAATTAGAAAACCCACATATAGTCAGAGTCTTAAAGAGCTCAATCTAGCTTAACAAAGAGAAGGTTAGTGTGCAACTTGATTACAGTCTATAAGTACCTACCTGAAGTACCAATAGTTAATAATGGGCTCTTCAATCCAGCAGAGAAAGGATTCATGTGATGCAAGTTGAAGCTAGATAAATTCAGACTGGAAATAAGGTGTAAATTTTTAATGATGAAAGTAAATAAGGAACAATTTCCCAAGGGTTGTGGTCAATGATCCATAACTAGCATTTTTAAAATCAAGATTAGATGCTTTTCTAAAAGAGCAACTCTAAGAATTATTTTGGGGTCAGTTCTTGGCCTGTATTATACATGAAGGTGGTACAGATAATCACAATGGTCCCATCTGGCCTTGAAATCTATGCATCTTGGATGTGTGACTAGAACCCAGCCCTGCAGTCTAGCTAGGCATGTCAGTGGGGCATCTCAGGGGCTCAAAAAGTAGCATTGCTTCTCTACAATTGCAAACCTCACCAGAAGAAACATTAAACAATGGGGGGTGCCCTGGAAGCCGCAGTCAAGGCCTGATTGCACAACCCCTCTACTTATGAGTCTGTACTCACGCAATAATCTCTATTGGTGCCCCTGTGAGTAAGCATTTCACAGCCCAGCGCTGCTCCAGGCTCCTCTGAGCCATTCTAAGAAGTGGAATGGATTACATTGTGTGCATGGGTTACAATATTGGGCAGGTGGGAGGTTGGAAAGAGCCTCACAGAGCTGTAACTGCTCAGTGCCATTTCAGCATGTCAAAAATCCATCATGATATCGCTGTGGTTGACTTCTTCCGACGACACCTTTTTATGCCAAATTTTGAGCACATTCTTTAGCGCCCTGCCATAAATAATTAAAAGCCACTGACATCACAAAAGTGACTCCTATGCAAGCAGATGCAGGCACTACCAGCAAACAATTGGATTTCCAAGGAAGCAAAACAAACATGACCATCAAATGTCATGCTCTCTTGGGTCCCTTTGCTTATTCACAGTTTGTGGAACAACAGTATCCAGTGAGGTCTATGTAATCATCTTATACGTAGACGGGCTTGCCCGGGCTTTGTTCTGGGGAAGTTTCCACTTTTGTAATACAGCTAGAAAAATCTAGTTTTGGCAAAGATGTAGAGGAAAGGAATTTTTAATTGCTTCAGGCTTCTCTTTGTGATTCATTGTTTCTAAACACGTGACATGCCTTGAGCAGGTAAAGTAAATTGGACATACTTGGACAGAAAAGTGAAATTCAGTGGATAAATGTATAGTCGGTTCTGAGTAATAACGGCAGTGCAGTGCCGGGTCTGATTCTTCCTTCCTCAAAACTGGTGCAAATCAGGAGGAAATCCATTCAGGACAGAGCCATGGTTCCATTAGGACTCCTTTACAGTGCTGTGACACAGTGGGGTGGGGGCACCAAAATGAGTGGAAATGCCCCACTCTCAGGGCTTTTTGTGGACATGTGGATCAGGCTCATATAAATTTAAAACTGGCCCAGGCGAGAGGAGAATCAGGCACTTAATGCACAAATCTAAACTGACTTCCACCCTGGGGCTTGATTCTGATTACCTCGGTATTACATCGCTGAGTTGAGCAAAACTAGAGTACTTCTGGTTCAGCTGGTATAGGATGATCAGCCACTGTCCTTTTATTGTAGACAAAGGACTCACATGGGGAGTAAGAGCACTTGGACCCAAGAAGAGAACTGCAAACAGGATATTTACCAACTGCAAAGATAAAATTATCTGTGGTGTCAAACAGTGATCCAAATGAACTCTTGTATCTATTTCATCTCACTGCCGGCCCCAGTGAAGACACTGGGAGCTTGGCTGATGAATTCAAGGAGGGAGGGTGTAGCCAGGATTTCACCTCATATGGTTACATATAGAACATGCACAATGAAACTGGAGCATCTAGGCACTTTCTTGGTCCCCCTTCTCATTAAATAGCATGTAATGCACAAGAGAGACAGTATGATTGCTCTTTTACAGGCCATTCCCTGCACAAATACCCCAGAACTTTCTTGCAGTTGTATGGGGACCTCTACATTCAATGACATACATTTTCTGATGCATCTTTCTAGTGGTTTCATAACCTAGCCACTAATGTAGAAGAAAAATGAAATTAATCACATTTTACAGTATCAGTTATTCTTAGTCGGCAACCTTCATGTTTTTGACCTAGCTGAGCTTGGCACTCAGAACATCTCCTTCTGGAAATCTTTTTGCTCACAGAACTGGTGCAGCTCCAACATTGACTCCTTCTGGACAGCAATTCCTGATCTTTGCATGTCACTGATAAGATCTCATTTCAGTGCTAGATCTGATGGCAGGCTTTAGCCCTTGCTTGTATCAACGCAAACATGCAGTTTATGGAATAAGCCTAACATTGGCATGTGGTGCCTCAAGAGCATTAACAGCAGTAGCACAAGCGTGTGCACGGAAAGTAAGTCTTTCATTGCAATGACAGGTAAAATGATCATCAGGAAGTAGTGGGAGACAAACGGAATAGAAGGTGCATGACTAACATTCTAGGAACTAAGAAGTAGACAGGATCTAGCCCTTATAAAGCACTGGCTGATTTGACATGTTGACAATTTTGCTTTAAATGTTAAGATCCATCCCCAGGAATTGGATATCAGAACGTAGAGGCTGAAGAAAATATCTATTGTGTTGAAGTATTGGCCAACTACTGTGCTGAACAGATAATTGCAGTAGGTCTATAAAACTACCATATTCTGTACAGAAGCTGTCACTGGGGTGGGAGAACTTTGAGACCTATTAAACTGCAATAAAGACTGTGCCTTTGAAGTTGCCACCATAGCTCCATACTTAAATAGAGGCGCACTTGGATAATGACATGGTGACTACCTGAAAATCTGGAAACTGATCTAGAGGATATTGGACTGTGTATGTTATAGGCTGGATTTCACCTAATGCTGATTACTAAATACTGAAATTTTATAGGGTGAACACATGAAGTGATCATACAATCAGTCTCAAACAACTAAACAGCATTATTAATAAGCAGGCAAGCAATCACTCTTTTATTTTTTAAAGCAGCAATAGCCCATAGCATGACAGACAAAGGAGCCAGCTTCTCAGCAGAGCAATGAAGCTGGAAAAAATCACAGATTTACAATACTTGAGGTTCTGTCCTTGGATCCTCATGTGATGTGTAAAAACAATATGAGAAACGTCTATTTTGCTTTTAGCTCCCTAGCACTAAACCAGCACCATCATAAAGATTGTAGCATTCTGTGCTACCATGGAAATCTGGGGGTGGGAGGACTCTGACCCTGTGTAAGGTTGTGTACTGAGTTGCTCCCGGATGATCCTGCAGAGTTTCCCTGCACCACCCTGCCTTTATCTAGTAGCAATCGGAAGAAAGGTAACAAGTTATATTGCTCTTAAACATGACAATAGGCTGTGTTATACAGCACTGGGTTTCAAACCATGGGTCCGGACCTAGTGCTGCATCGCAGACCCTCAGACACTGGGTCACAGCACCCACTGCTGCCAACACCACAAGACTGGAATGCATTGCTCAAAGATGTAATTGTTGGGCATGGGCATAAATAACTTTTTTTCAACTGAGTCCTGAGAAAATAAGTTTGAAAACCCACTGTCATTCAGTGCCCTGGGGGAAGCCCATGGAGGGTCAGATTCTGATCTTTGTTACACACCCGCATAAATCAGGAGTAACTTCACCAAAATCACTCAGTGGAGTTCCTCTCAGTTTGCACTGCTATAAGGGAGGTCAGACTCTGTGTGTCTAAACTGCCCCTGAACAGAGTTGGTCAGTGTACTTAATTCTGTTTCAGGTGAGAAAACACTTTTTTGCGCTGTGCAAAGAATAAATACACGACCAGAAATTACAGCAATAACGCTCTAGCACTGAGCTCCAACACAACAGAGCTTCTGAAAAACCATTTCTGGCCTCCAGCAACGTCTCTGTAGTGGCCTCCTTCATAAGAAGTCACCAGTCCCTGGGACAATAGGTTAACCTTGCAGCATGTCTAGAAGACACTAAATCTGGGTGGTGGCCAAGTTCTGCCAGTTTCTGTTTTCATTTTTGTCACACCCACAGAGTCACAGTCAGAATAACTATAAAGGCTGCATTTGAGTGCTTTCCTCTACCCCATGGACCACTTGGATGGCATGGGTGACTGGATTGCTCTTCAAAGAGACACAGCCTCTCTGCCTCCCTTTGCATAGCTCCTTCAGCACAAGGGAGTAGAAAAAAGCCAGTGATTCCTTTGGCACGGAAAGCCACCGGCGGGCGTAGAGCCAAAGTAGCTGGTTTCTCCAGCACCTTCCCAGCAGAGTAGGCTTGGAGCTAAGACATGGCATGGCTGGAGAGTCCGCAGACAACCATATGGGGCCCTAGCGGCACAGTCCAGAGCAGCCCCAGATTCTTTGGGGGTTAAGAGACTAAAAAGGGATGCAGCTAGACAGCTTTCTATGGGCTAAATAGCTCATGATGCTCAACAGTGTAAATTATTGCATTCCAACCAGTCCTATAGTAACCGTAGACAAGATACGCGTATTTTGTTTAAACCCTTTCACCTTGCTGTTTGTCAACCTCTATACGATTCACCTGAAGGGTCACTGCTGTGATCAGAATGTGCCCACAGTTTGCAACTGTCTTGACACAAACTCTGAGCTCCATTACACTGATCTGAGAAGTATATTTTGACATTATCTTTCTTCTATAATGTGAAAGCTATTAGTACGGTCTGTGGGCACAACAGGGGAGGCTGGGTAGTGAGCTACAGTCATGGAAGCTAGGTGCCAGTGGGTGTCATAAGCTATGCAGGTAGTGGGTTCAGTGCCAGGAAACCCAGGTGTCACAGGCAGCAATATTGGTGATTTGGTTAGGTGGCACTCTTCCTTCTGAACTGGCACTGAACCAGCTCCCCCATGTAATTCTGGAGGCACTGTCCTCCAACTGATGTGTACATCCATCATCCCCAATGAAGAGCAATTGTTACTGAAGAAAGTTACCCAAACTGATATTTTATTTCAGATCCCTGAATTATTGCTGGCGCAAGACAAGGGATGGGCAGCCCAGGCATCCTCTGTTTAAACAAAATCCCTTTATGGATTGAGCAACAGCCGTGTAAATTTTCCAGCACCTGATAGTGCAACCCGCAGGGCCCAAGCCAGGCGTGAGCATGGAACTTGGTTTCTAAGACCATTTAGTGTTTGTTTTCTCTGCTGAGACTGTCCACAAATGACTGGGGACTGACAACTGCTGGGTTTTTTGGTGATGCCATGTTTAGCTCACACACTTGATGCAGGCCATCAGGCAACACTAACTTCCACTTCCTACCAGCCCAAAGCAACCCAGCAATGAAAGGGCATCTATGTCATGTCCACATCACCCGTTGGATTCTCCCCCAAGCACGAGAGCCCCAGGATCTGTGAGTCAGGGCTGTGTTTGGTCTCCCTTACTCACTGAGAAGAATCTCAGCCCATGGCTCATCCCATGCATGATCCTGCACAGTGTGAGACCCAAGGAGACCCACCAGGCCAGATCCTCAGTTGGGTAAACCAGGATAGCTCCACTGCTGTGGTGTCTGTTCTTTCTTTAAATACCATCAGGGGTGGCCACTGCTTGTCTCATTCACACCAATAGTTCCACTGAAATACACTGAACTATTCCCACGTGATAACTCTTGTGACACCACTTGTGGACTAAACTGCTCTTCAGATTGAGTAAAAATGGCAGAGCTGGACCCTCGGTGACAAAAACTAACTGAAGTGGGCATTAATTTGTGAAGCACATGTTTATTACATTTCCAAAAGAGCTCATTCTCAGGAGATTTTCAGCACTCCCACTGAGTGGCAATAAGAGACTGCAATTCATTAACGAATATTTGGCCAGACAACTATGTTCCAGACAAATGACTAAGAAAATGTTTGCATATACCTTCCTGGGATGTAATTCAGAGCCACCAATAAGGGTAATCACATGCACTTCAGTGACCTTATTTTCATGATCAGGCTGCAACTCTGAGTGCACATACAGAAGGAACGAGTGTAGGAAAATATTTGAGATTAACCGAGTATGTGTCCAGATTCAGAGCTCCCTGGAAGCTAACGAAAGAGATTGGTAAGGCAAGATAGGCACCTCCAACAGAAGCACAGTAAGCTGTGGCAGAAATGCTTTTTAAAAATGAGCAGGGCGGTGCATAACACAAAAGAGAAGGCTGAATGAATGAATATCTTGGAATCCCAGCAACTTCAACAGAGGATTCTATCTGTTTACTGAACTATAAATAAAATAACAGCGATGCAGATTAGAGAAAAAGAGCCATTGCAAAATATTCTTTATGGCACATGGCCCTCCTGTTCCCCTTGTTCATTGCTGGTAAAGCATGTCCTTGCTTGAGACCTGGATCTTTAAGGGGCAAAATTCTCTCTCCCAACAAGCTAATCAAAAGGATTCCAAGCTACTGTGTCACCTTGTGTGGTGAGGGGACCCAAAGAGCCTTCCTTTGCACTCCAGGAACCTGATCCTGTGCCTGCCAGGTTCCAGAGAGCTGTGCTCCTCTTTTCAGCCACCATTGGGAGCACAGGGTTTGCTCCTTCCCTACTACCGGGGAGCACAGTGAGAAAGTCGGGGGAAAGCTCCCTGACCCAATGACTTAGCACATCAGGCCAGCCATGCTGTAGGCCCAGCAGATGTGCATCCAGGAGCGCTAGAGGGAGGATGTGTCCATGTATGAATAGCCCAGGCCCCCTGCTGTGCTTCAGTGACACAACACAGCTGTTACTCATGCCTTACTCAGGGAAACACTCATTGACTGAGTAAGGCGCTTAGCATCTGCTCTTTTAGTGGGTTTTTTCCATTAGCTATTTTAGTTTCTTTTTTGCAGTTCAAAAATTAAGTTCACTGTCCTATCTCACCTGCTTCCTCCCACATGGGGGGCAGTGACGTGAGAAGGTTGTCCCTGCAATAAACTCCTCATTCCTCTGTGTATGACATGGGACCGTCCCTATGGCAACTCTGGACTGACTCCACAATATTTTCACTTTATTGTGCAAATGAGTCATAGTAAACCTTGGGGGTGGAATGGCTGACACTTGTACAGAGAATTTTTTCAGAGGGCTTTGTAACATTTTACACTGTAGTCACATTAATAGTAGATGCCCTGATTCAGACGTGCTTTGACCCTGTTGAAGTCAACAGGATGTAAGCACAGGAAGCAGGTGGCAAAGTCCTTTGCTGAATCAGTGCCCCGCTGCCTTTGTAGAGGCACAGACTATTTGAAATTCTTTTTGTTAAGGTTTCTGGTCACTGACTGGGACGTAGCATTGCTCGTCCAATCACAAAGGCAGGGTGCCAGGAGCCCGGTCAGGCAGAACTGCAATGGGGAATACCGGGATTGCTGTCTTCCTGTCCCCCGCAGAAAGCCCCAAAGGGGAAAGGAAAGGACAGAGTCCTCCATTCACCTGTGCCAGCCAGGATTAAGCTGCAGGGGACGGGTCCTCAAAGCTGTGCATCCTGGAGCTTTCAGAGGCATTTTGTCCCCCAACGTAGGGTCTCCAGGTGTTCTCCCGGCCACAGACTGATCAGATGGCACTCAGCCACAAATGACAGTGGCAGAAAGGAATGCTCACTAGCTGGGCAGCTTATCAGTCTTCACCCATAAAAAACTAACCCTTCCCACTCAAACCTGTCATGAGATGCCATTCCCTGTACTAAATACCTTACAATCGCCGGTTCAGATCTCACAGACCTTTATACACCTGCTTCGCCATCCTGTACACAGCCAGGCTGCCCCGCAGACATCACAGTGAAGGGCATAAGACAGGACTTCAGGGATGCAGCAGAGGGTCAGTCTTAGGCTTACCAAAGGGCTCTCAAACTCAAATAATCACAAGGGCCGCTGCTGCGTGATGACTAACATGTTAGCCTGAGGGCTGAAACAATGAAATCTTTTCATACAACAATACTGCAAATATCAGTAATAACAGTGGTGTTGAGGGCTGCAGGAAACAGCTTTAGCCCACAGGCCGTGCGTTTGAGACCCCTGGGTTACCAGACGCCAGGCAAGCGTCTGAGGAAGTGGGACCTTCTCCCACGAAAGCTCATGCAAAAAATAAATCTGTTAAAGTGCCACACAACTGGACTAGACTAACACGGCTATCCCTTTTGAAAAGGAGGGGATGTCCTCCTTTTTACCTTCACCTCCTCTGTCCGGCAGGCATTTTAAAAAGCCATGATTTTGTCTGGCTTTTTACTCACACGGGTTGAAGCATGCTGGAACGGCCGGGATCACCCTATTTTTAGGGGAAGCGTTGCAGGGCCCCCTAAAAACAGAAGAAAATGACATTATTGCTACATTTCCCCATTGTCCTCCTTTCTCTACTTCCCTGCCCTGCTTGCCAGGCTTTGCTATCCGGTAACCCTCGGCCTGCCAGCCTGCCATGCCCCAATGCTGGGAAACCCGAGCTGCTCCCGCCCGCCCGCAGCCGGCCCCGCCGCAGGCAGGACACGTGGGCGATGCGGGGAGCCGAGCGCGCGCTGCAGCCACCGGCCGCCCGCGCGGCCCTCACGGCTCCTCCCGCCAGGTGCGGCTGAGGCTCCGCCCCCGGTGACGCGCCGTTCTACGTCACCGCCCGACCGCCTATATATGGAGCGCGGCGGCGGCGGCTGCCTATGGAGCGGAGCGAGGGAGCCGGCGGGAGGATGCGAGCCCTGCTGCTGCTCTCCGCGCTGGCCTGGCTCGCGGGTGAGTGAGCGCGCACGCGCGGGAGGCCGAGCCGCCCAGTGGCGGGGAGTTCCGCCGGCCTGCAAACAGGGGCAGCCGCGGCGCTGTGCGAGCGTCCAAACCCGAGTGGGTTCAATCCTGGTGGCTGCATTTCCTGGGGGTGTCTAGAGTCTGGGGCGAGCTGGACTATGGCAAGCTCAGCCAGGTGGCATCAAGCCACGCTCTGGCTTGTGGTGAGCAGCCTCTGTGGCGTTCAGGAGCCAAGTCTTCCTTCTGAAATGATGGGACTGGCATAGGTGAGCTTGCATTTGGCAAGCTCAGAGCGGCTGCTTCAGTGACTCACTCAGGAGTGATGACATGCAGTCAATGGCTGCTTAATGTGCCATGCCGGGTAAACAGCGAGGCCGGTTTTGATTCAGCTGGCCAGGCGGATGCCCTGCGTCGCTTTAACGTCTCTTCGTTTTGTTCTGTAGCGTGCCAACGGGCTGCCGAATTCGGGCAAAGTGCGACGGAGCAGGAGGAGAACGTGCCTGTGGCCTGGAATCACAGAGCGGATGAGGTGCCCTCAGAAGTTTCACATGAAGATATGGGAGAAGAGGACGAGGAGGAGGAGGAGGAGGAGGAGGAAGAGCCAGCAGAGTCTATGTACATTGTAGATGATTCTGTAAGAGGTGAGTTAGTGACGCTGCCTGTAAACAAGGCTCCCACACACTTGCCCCCTGTAATGTAGCACGTGGACATGGATCGCTTGGAAAATGGAGACGTTTCTGTGACTGAGGTTGCTTAGTGCTTGGCTGTCTACACAGCCCTATGTACAAGAATAATCCTGTTGTTCTAATGGTAACTATTTGATAAGCCTTGATCTTGCCATCTATTGATTCTTGCACCTTAACATTGCACTGTTTGATTTGCTGTGTATACTGGCGGTGGGCAGGATAGTAAAATGATTTAGCATTCCCCTAAGGCCTTCTGGCCAGTATTCTCTGGTGTCACTTCATCAAGGTCAAGTAATTGCATAGGTGGATGGACTTTCAAATGTGCTGCACACTTCCTAGTAAGTGCTACTTGATGTAGAGTACTTAGAAATGTTTGACTTGCAATCAGATGGATGCACATTCTCTGCTGAGAAGTGGTTACAGGATGACTAGCAAGCAGCAGCTTATTGTGCAATGATTGGGGTATGTCTAGACTAGGATAAAAGCTGGCTTTTTAAATGTTGTCCAACATGTTCTTAAAGCTCTAATGTAGGTGGGGCAAGCTTGTATTTTAACATATTAGCTAGCTGAGGTAAATCGTAAATACAACTTGTCTTGTACACAACCAAGCTTTTAAAATGTTCGCTAATGTGGTTTTTAAGCTCTTTCTGGTCAGATGAGGTCTCAGTTGCCTATGGCTGTCTTGTGCTCTCCTGCATAATAGGCACACTAAGATATTTTAAATGGTGATGACTAATGGTACAGGGGCTCCTGATGTTTCTTGTTTGGCCCATGTCCTTATACATACGTAATGGGGAGAGGGGAAATTTAGAGTGTTAGTTATAGGACTTGAGGTCTGCAGTCTGTCAGCCTTTTGTTAGAAGCAAAATATCGACATGGTTGGCCTTATATTCAGCATTCAATAGTCTGCAGGCTCCAAAACATCGGAGGTTGCCATTAGTCATCAATCTGGCTGCCATTAGCTAGTGGAAAGATGTCCATGGCAGGGCTGTAACTATGGTGTGGCCAATGGGGCACAGCCCAGGGCGGCTCAATAGAGCCATGCTATTAAAGGGGCGGCTTTGCGGCACCAGCTCTGAGCGCTGCTAATGGGAAGGGGCACGTTCCTATCGGAATGTGCCCTGGGCGGCAAAACGCCACGTTATGGCTCTGGTCCATAGCTCAGAGGAGAGAGGCCTGAACTACGATGCTCCAAGTACTTCTGAACTTCCTACATGTTCGCAGTGGGTTTGGTATGAGCCTCTCTCTGATACTTTGTCAAATGGTCCAGGCTTCCATGAAAAAAAATGAAGCTATGACAAGTTTGGCCCTTAAGCTTGTTAGTTCAGAGGCTCATGGACTAGACAATGGGTTACAGTCAAAGCTGGGCTGTCAACCAGGCGCTGCAGTTTTTTTGGAGAGTTATGGATTTTCTGTGTTTAGGTCGTTCAAAGTCCCATGATTCAGCAACAGATTGCTTTCCACCCCACATCCCAAGGTGCTTTGGCAGCTTTATAAGGACAGGTGGCTTGCAAACTACTGTTTGTAGTAATAAAAATCACCCAGACAATTGGACAGTCTTGTCCTGGTAAATGCAAACTTGACTGTCTAGTTAACTGAACAACAGATACCCACCCCTGTTCTGTCCATAGTGACTATTAATGACTTTTTCCCCTAGGGAAAGGAAACTTGACAGAGGGACAGTACTTTGGTTTGCTAAGTGATGTAACTAATACTGCCTAGTGAAACATCTGCTCACTGAGGATGCTGTTTCTCTTTGAGTAACCAAAACACATGAGACACATGGCAAATAAGACCTTAAAATGCTCAGGGACGGGTGAAGAGACTTTCACCTGCCGGTTAGACTAGTCTGGTTTTATGCTAACCAGGGAGTCAAACTAGCCTTATCAGAACTGTAAAGTCATGAAGCAAATGATCCTCAATCTACAGCTTATCAAACTGGCATGTAAGTCACATCATACTGTGAAAGAGAGTAAAAAGTGTATCCTCAAACGTGTGGTATGCTATCTGAATGCATCTGTAAAACCACTAAGACAAATGGCTTTGTTGCTAACCATGTATTTCTGTATTTTATGAAAAGGACAAACTATAAGTTCCTTGCTGGACATTCATGGGTGTATATTCCCTAAATTCATCTAGAAGCTATTAGTAGTATACATTATATATTACAGCTGAAGAGAAGTAACTTGTCCTCAGTACTTAAGGATGCTGCCATCTTTCTTATAGAATGTAAAGACAGGCAATGTAACTAAGTTTAGAAGTTAAAGTGAATGCTAAAAAAACCACTTGCAGAATCATCAGTTTACCGAAATGAGTCTAATGTGGCATGACAATAGCAATGATAGAAAAGATAGAATTGAAGTGATTTCAACTCTGCTGTGAATTTCCTTTCCGGTTCTCTCAGTATAAGATGCAAAGGGCTTTAAAGTATGAGTAGTTGTACACAGTCTACAGTATTGCACAGGTCTATTGTCTAGCAATGTATGTCCCAAATAGCCACCTGGGAGAACTTCACTCAAGTGTGAGGCCACATTGCACCTTTACAGGTGCACAGCAGCACCTGGTTGACTTAAGCCAACTTTGCTCAGTAGTGTAATGTGGGGCCCTAAGTCAGTGGGTGCTTAACTTTGCTCACAGTGGGTCAAATAATCTTTGCCTGGTAATTATTGTGAATGATGCATTTGGCCAGATCTTCATTCTGATACAAAGATGCATCTGTAAGCTAATATAGTGAATCCATCTTCATTTACATAAATAATCAGTGTTTCACTAAATTAAAACCCCTACAAAACAGTCCTTAAGCTTTTCCATCATTCTTCTGTTTGTGGCTGAGTGAAACAGTCTTGGCCATGCAGTGCCTACCTTATACTCATTTGCATACAAACACTTGCTTTTTTCATGATTTACTTGCTCTTCATTCTGCTGTATGATTGAAACCTAAGACGTATAATTCCATGTTAAAAGGGATTCGCTGTTACGAACTGTGGCCTGAACATGATTTTCTCTTTTCCAGTTGAACCTGTCGTTAAACCCAAGCAAACAAAAACAGAAAGGGAAAAGAGCTCTGACAGAACAAAGAGAAGGAAAAACAAAGAGAAGAAAAATAAAAAGAAGAAAGTGAATCCATGTGAAGCAGAATACAAAAGCTACTGCATTCATGGGGAATGCAAATACTTAGAAAATCTCAAAGAAGTAACATGCCAGTAAGTTAATGCTTGGATGTTCCATGATTGTATGTGACTCTCTGGCAAGGTACTCATTGCAAATAATGGCTGAGTCAGAGGGAATTAAGCCTGGTTCAGCCTCACATTGTTTTGCCTGAGAAACTTTCTGCCATGTAAATGAAACACTGATGGAATTCATAAGCTGAATAATGAGCTACTGAACTCATCAGCTGGTCATAAAATTGAAAGCAGAAAGAATGAAAAGGTGTGCCTTCCTGAAACATCACCCTGCCAAACTGATGTCAACTTGTTTTAATACAGGCAAACCATGGGCTAGAATGATGACTGCATTTTCTGCAAATCCTCTAACACTCACCTCTTGACACCTATGTATCAGTGGACTGAAATGTTTTGTTATAGCTGAATGTGTGCATTTTTGCTTGGCTTCAGATAGGACACCTGGTGTTCCTGGAACTAACACTGATATATTAATATGGATTATTTTCAGATGTCATCACGACTATTTTGGTGAACGCTGCGGTGAGCAGTCCATGAAGTCTCAACAGAGGAATGACACAGGGAACTACTCCAAAACATTTGTTGTGGTTGCTGTTCTAGTCCCCAGCACCAGCTTCATTGCAATCATCATTGTCATCGTCGTTATAATACAGTAAGCATAATACTTCTTCAAAGTCTATATCTCTAGCATCATTAAATAGCAGCTGGTACAGTTACCATTCCTGGTAGATGGTTAAATTGCCCTGTAGCAGTGTAATTGTGCAAGGCCCTTCATCTATGTGAAATAAGATTGGTGCGAATTTGAGAATTTGGCAATCCAACATGCATTTAGAAAAGGAATTGATCAATGGAGATGAGTTGGTAACAGAATTGAAAAGATGTCTACAGAGGATGGGCAGTCTGGCTCAGTCACTCGTGATAGATGGCTTTTTCCCAAACTCTGCTGTAGTTGGGAGCTGAAATGGGCATTGGACATGGAAGTGGAGAGTTCTTGTGTAAAATGGTAATGTTACATGTTTAGTCAAAAAGCCTTCATTATGAACTGATAGTTCCCTCTAAGCAAACATGGAACCCCTGCTGATGTCAGTGGGGAAAGTAGAAAGGGGAGGTGGATAGGAAATTCTAGACCTCCAAATGTACTCTGAACTTCATAGGAGCAGGTCATCTAGATTACACTAATCCCAGGCAGAAAAACTGTGTTTGTGTAATCTGTGTAGACAAGATGCTGATTTGTAGGTAACTCGGGCAAAACTACACCTCTACAATGACTAAACTCTATATACTGGAAAAATGACAGGCATGAACAAAGTCATTCTAGTCAAATGCAAACGATATCACTTGACAAACAAAACAATTGCATAATTAGCTGCCCCCTGGAAAAAAAATGAACACAAGGGACATGAGGTTATTGCCAACCTGAAATCCCACTGACTTTACCAGCATTTTTGGTTCAAATGGTGATCTAAATTGTCAGTCTTAGACATGATCTTGTCTACATGATATGGGAGAAGTCAGCAGTTTTGGTTTTCTTTTTTGCATGTGCCTATCTAAGACAGTGCCCAGAAAGCACAGCGAACTTGTGCTCTAGAATTATTGCCTTCATTCTTATCTCGGTGTCACTCATGCAACTAGGTGAACACAAAGTAATTCCATTCATCCACTAAGATGAAATCAAGTCCCATCTTCAGTGTGGGCATGTCTTATCAGATATCTGCCCCTTCCTCTGTTCTCCTAAAATGTATAGAAACACTATTCCTAGATAAAGGCTGCCAGTTGTAGGACACTGACTGTAGCAAAAATCTGGCACTCTTATCAGGTATGAACCAGTAGTATGCTGTCCTTGCCATCCTCTGTGAAACTAGCCAGTTACAATACCATGTGGTAGCTGATAACATGCGAAACGCATTGATGGCCCTCCAGCTTGTGCTTGGGTCCCCACCTTTTAAAAAGTCTTTCATGTCAGTTAGGGCACTCTGCATATGATGTGTAATGAACAAGTGTATAATGGTGGGGTCCTGAGACCAGCTCTTTCCATGAAGAGAAAAGCCACCGAGACAGTCTGGCTATGGAATAAATTGTATTGTTCTGCAGTCTGGGATAACGTAAAGCAAACCCAAAAGCCACAATCTAAAATTAGACTAGACAGACTGTATCAGATACATGCCGTACCCATTCCTGCAATTCAGGAAATAAAGGTGTGCACTTGTGTCAGTTTTATTGCTTCATACTTAAATGCTGACGACGCCTCTTTCATACTCATAGGGGTATAGTAAAGAGTAACCAGTTCATGTTTGTGAAACTGAGTATGATTAAATTTAAGTATATTTTATCACACACCCTTCAGTGTGCCTATTAGGACCTTCCATAAGCTAGAACTTTATGCATATGGAAACTGCTTATTTTTCTGAAATATAACAATTGTTTAAATTATGCTGCTGAGATATGTGTTGGCCAAGAAGTCATCAAAGTTTCTCGGACAATAATGAGAGGAGGAGGAGGAGATGATGATGATGATTAAGGCAGGGGGCTAGAGGGCTGAATTCCTAGCTTTGATTCTGGAATGGTTGCATGATCTTGGATTAATTACATAGAGTGCCAGCCTTGGCCTGTTGCTGTTGAAGTTGATAGTAAAACTGAGCAAAATGAGGATAATGTTCCTTAATAGCTTCTTGTAAAGCCAGGTGATGAAGAAAAGTCTTATGGAAATGTCCAGTATTTTAGAACTGGAATTTCCTTTTGCTGGATCCATCCCTGGAGTTGTGCCTGGATTACAGCAGTGTTTGTACAGAGCCAGCAAACACTTAATTAACAAAACCAGGCTTCCTTAGAGCTCCCATCTGACTATTAGGACAGAGGTTACACTTGAGGGATGGGGGACAAACATACTAATTGAGTATAAGCCCTAAACCCTAATGGTCTGTTACTTCACAGAATCAGGAAAACATCTTCTCAATATGAAGAAAAGGAGGAAAGAAAAAAGCTCAGGCAAGAAAATGGAAACGGCCATGTTCCTGTGTAAAAGGAGCAGGTACAGAACTGACTTTTTTGCAGCTAGCTCAGTAATATCTTGGTTCACACCATCCACACAACACTTGCACCCTTGGTAATTCTGCATTACCAGGAGCTCTATGCTGTAGCTCTGTGCACAGTGGATGGAAACTGGGTACCTAATTCCTGGTGTATATAATAACCTTGTGGGCACTTGCAGAACCTGTGTCCCATCCTGTGCAACACCACGGAATGGGAAGACCCTGATGTGCTTGGGTGCAGATGAATGACCTAGTCACCTCTTGAGTCCTCCAAATCCTGATGAGGGTGGAATGGTGCAGAAATTCATGCTCCTTTAAAACCAAAACTTCCTTC
Source organism: Podocnemis expansa (assembly GCA_007922195.1). NCBI lineage: Eukaryota > Metazoa > Chordata > Testudines > Podocnemididae > Podocnemis > Podocnemis expansa. Next base: position 84,179,176 of record ML681966.1, read on the forward strand.
TGTGATTGTTTGTTTTTCCCCTGGCTCCAAGCAGGGGCTAGAGCGAGGGAAAAACCTCACAGTGGGCACCATTGGCAGTCTGGGCCTCCATCCTCTGGGCTCTCTGGTGCTTTGAGAGGCATGATCCCTCTGAGGCCACAAACAGCTTCTGAGTCATGCTGGATGAAGAAACAATCCACTGAATGCCTGGGGGGAGGGGAGGATGTGAAGAACTCCTTGCCCTGGTAGGGGCTTTTCTAATCTGTTTCCCAAGGACAATGGGTGGGATCTAAACAACTGATAGTCAGTTCCATGAATTTGGCCTTGAAAACAAAAATTCCTTAAAACAAAAAGCAGCACAAGCTTCCTAACATCTTGGATGGAAGGAGCCGTATTTAAACATGAGGAAAGGGCATGTGCCTATTAAGACAAAACAGACATGGTCATCTTGGGTGTCTACACAGGGGTGGGCCTCTGTCCTGTTGGACACAGTGGTTCTCAACCACAGTGGTGTGTTGTGGATAGTTGGGGAGTGGGCAGATGTCTTGTAGGGTTGCAATATGCCACTACCATGCAAAAGGTTGAGAACTACTCCACTGGCCTGAAACCACCTGCCTGTGTAGAGTGAGGCATTGAGAGAGGAAGGAAGCACATGGCATAATAGTGCTATAAAACTATCATGTCACATATTAGGACATGACAAAAGGTTTTTAGCCAGCTGTATCTAGGTATGAATGAGCTATCTTGTGACTTGGTATCCTGTCAGTTCTGGACAATCCATTCTTTCTCTTCCAGGCCCACCTACAAAACCTTCTAAAATCTAGCTTTCTCACCTCTCTTGTGCAAAATTCAGTTTGCTTTTCTTAATGGAGTAAGATCTCCATTCCTCTTCTCTTTGCTAAAGGATTATGCCAGATCTCAGAACCAAGGACTCCTAGCATATCTCACCCATTTACTGGTAGGAGCTGACACAACTGGCTGACCAATATCTGATCAAAGTAATCTCTGGTACTAACCATGGGGCCAGATCTTGAACTGGCATAAACTGTAGTTGGTGAATTTATATGGATTTACACCAGCAGGGGATCTGGCCCCACCGCTTGAGACCAGTTGGTGTTTACTGCTTTCTCAATGAAACAGGCAGACCCTACAGCTTTGATTAAATACTTATGCAAAGGTGGTAAGAAGCACCACATTTCTGCGATGGTCTTTGTACGTGCTGAATCTGCTGGGACTTGGTTTTTCAGTTGGGTCATAACTTGCACTGCTCTTCAAATTGCATGACTCGGTCTGTTTATCTCTTGCAGAATGTTGAGCTGAGATATCCTTTGCTGCAGCTACTGAGTGACTCCTTCATGAAGATGTGTAGGAGATGGCCAGTGTTGAAGTCTCTGGGAGCTGTTGCCATGCAGCATCACCTGATCAGCATGGATGCTGTAAGGAAGCATGTGAAGTGCAACTGGCTGTTGAGAAGCTAACTGGGGTGGGCTGCTGCCAACATACCCTGGCTATCTGATGTGGAGGATGTTGAAACTACAAGGTTTGAAGGACCACTGTTAAGAGCTACATAAGAACTGCTGCCATCAGGCCCCATCCAGTCAACGTTAGAAGAATTTTTCTGCTGCTACTTGGAGAAATTTTTCTGCTGCTACCTGGAGAACTTTCCTTTTGCCTCTTGCTGTTTGCTGCACATTCTCTGCAGTGAGACTTTCTCTAAAAGCAATTCTCTCTCCCTTTTAAGGGAGATCATGGCTTTAAGGGGAACAGAGGGCTTCTCCCCAGACTCTGACTGGAGGTGGTCTACTGGCATAGGGAAGAACTCTTCTTCCCACCACCCCCAGGTGATCCTGTAGGTGGTATCTGCTTTGTTAGCAGCAGCAGACCAAGAATCAGAGGGCTTGTCTGCACTGGGACTGTTGGGGTGGGAGGGTGAATGTAGCCTGCACTACTGTGCTGTGCACTAACTGGCTGGTGCTGACACTGCTGGCATGCGGTACATGTTCCTTGGTGCAGATTAGCATAGTCCTGTTTCAAGCAATAATGTACACCAGCAAGGTCTACATAGCCCAGTTAGCACATGAACTGATAGTGCATACTGAAGTATGGTGTAGACAAGCCCTGATGTTGATCCTCCCCTACAATCTGCTCGTGATATCTCATTGAAGATCCCTTCTGTAACAAACCTGGGCTCTGATCCTGCAGACACTTGAAGATGAGTAGTTCCATTGATTTCAATGGGATTCTTTATAGGAGTAAAGTTATGCACATGTTTGCTGGACTGAATGATTGCTTTGGAGTCACAATTAAATTGTCTCCAGGCTTTTCTTGTGGCATACTAAAAATTGGAACAAAAGGGCTTCATTGACATTCATAAAAGAGAGAACTAGGTACTGTTGTCTGTGCTGGGATACTCATTGAAGATATGACCACTCTGAACTTCCAGAAACAGTTAAGACAAACCATTAGTTTTCAGGCATTCCTTGAGTCTTTTTTTTTTTTTTTTTTTTTTCCCCCCCCCTTACAGAACCTGTCAGTTATTGTCCATGGTTTGCTCTGTGGACTTCCAGGTCTTGGCACTTCCAACTAAACCTCCAGTACATAATAGATGAAGTCTGATATGCAATGTTTTTTAGCTGCAATAATGGAGAACCCTTTTTCTGGAGGACTTCTCTCCTAGAGAAGAACATGTTGTTTATAATTTATTTAAAGGGCTTAGTGGAAAAAGCTCTTACAATATTTAACTTAGAATGCAATTTTACTTTGTAAATGTGAGTACTGTTTTATACTGCTGTAAAGATTGCTATATTTAATATTTAATGTATGAATGCAACATAAAGAATCTATTTATTTTATAAATGTCTTTTTTACCTAAATAGCCTAGTTCTTCTAATCAAGGGGTGTTAAGATGAGAGAAGAAACAAGATAACTCAAAACTTGAATTTTGAGTCAGGTGTTGCAAAGGAGAGAGAGGCTGTGAACAACTCCCCTGCCCATCTCCCCCACACACTTCTATCACTAAATAGAGAAAGACAAGTTCCAAAGGGGCAGCCGTGTTAGTCTTGTTCAGTAAAACAAGGAGTCAGGTGGCACTTAGACTCACAAGTTTGTGTATTGTATGAGCTTTTGTGAGAGAAGATCCTTAAGTGTCTGACAAAGTGAGACTTCTCTTTCACAAAAGCTCATGCAATACACAAACTTGTGAGTTTAAGTGCCACATGACTCCTTGTTAGTTTTTACTAAACAAGCTCTCAATTTTCTGTTGTGATCACTTGTTTCCATGTGAGGGAGTGCAAGCCATAGCTAGAGTACTTTAGCTTTACTCTTAATCATTTATTTATACAGGTACAGATATTCAAAGGTGTTTAGCAATCTGACTCCCATTGAGTTCAGTGTGGGTTAAATGGCTGAAGACCTTGGAGGCTCTGGGCCTCATCCACTTGCTACTCAAATCATACAGAAAAAGGACATCCTTGATCGGTAACTAGTCTTCCAAGCCCTGTACAAGGGAATGGCACAATTGGACCAAATAACAGCTACTAAGGAAGAGGAGGTTTACATGCTAGTTTATTTGTTGGCCCATCAGCCTTCCACAATGGAACAGGAGGGCTGTGCATAAGAAATGTAAAGAGAGACAAATACTGCAGTCTTTAATATCCTCTAGCTCTCTGAGTTTAGTGGCACGCTGCTGTAGCTTGGTCTCACTTGAAATAGTGCATGGTACAGTAAAAACAGACTGACTATCTGAAACCTATTAGTCTGTCAGCAGTGTTGCCTTTAAAGCTATAAGGGGGCTTTAGAATTAATCTCTTGCCAGTGTCCTCCATTGCTTTCCCCACATGGTGCCAGCCTGGATCTACCATTCTTTAGGCTTTATTGAAAAGGTTTCAGAGATGACACACAGCCTCTAAGAGCAGATGCTTGTGGTGACACGAAGGGCAGGGAGAAGATCTCTTCTTGGAGGATTTCACTCTGAGTGGACCATGAAACAGAATTTGCTTGACCTTTTTCTAGGTTAAGGGCTGTCTGAGGGTCAGAGCAAAATGAGGCTGTATCTTAGGGCAGGGGTCTCAAGCCTACAGTCCATGGCTTCATGGGGTCCCTAAAGCTATTTCCTGCAGCCTGCAATGACACTATTGTTACTGATATCTGCAGTACTGTTTTGAAAAGGTTTCAGTGGTGCAGCCCAAGGGCTGCATGCTAGTCCTCATGTGGGCTTCTTGGAGATTTGAGTGTAAGACACCAGTCTTAGGGCTTGGCTGTAGACAGACAGACTTACACTTTGCAGTCAAACTTAGCCTGGAACACTCCACACAAAAGATGCACTTTCTGGACACTAGAGTACAAATTAGTAATGGACATATAAATATCATCCTGTACTAAAACCCTACTGATCATGATGGTTCCCTACATCCCTCAAGGTTTCCTCCAAAAGACACCACACAATCCATTGTCTACAGCCAAGCCCTAAGCTATAACTCCACTTGCTCTGATCCCTGTAACAGACACCTTCAAGATCTCTATCAATCATTCTTAAAACTATGGTACCTATGTGCAGAAATGAAGAAACAGATTGAGAGAGCCAGGGCCTCCCCTAAAGTCAACTACTCTAGGAGAAGCCCAAGGCAGAAAACTAGTCATCAGCTATAACTCCCAAGTCAGACTTCTACAGGACAAACCCTCACTCTCAAGCCTTGGGAGACAGACGTCTCCTAGCTTACACTCTTAAACAGATACTGGCCAGCAACTACAGACCTAACAACAGAGCCATTAAAGCAGGCACATATCTCTGCAACAAACCATGCTGCCAACTCTGCCCACATATCTGCACAAAAGACACTATCACAGGACCTAATAAAACCATGAAAGGCTTGTTCACCACTGATTTATGCCATTGTGTGCCACAAATGCCCCCTCTGCCTTGCATATTAGACAAACAGGACAGTTTCTGCACAAAAGAATAAATGGGTGCAAAACTGACATCAGAAATAGGAACATTCAAAAGCCAGTAGGTGAGCACTTCAATCTTCCCAATCACTTCAGCAATGATTTGCTAATAGCTGTGCTCAAACAATTGAACCAACACATCAAGGCTTCAAAGAGAAACTGCAGAACTGGAATTGATTTGCAAATTTGACTGTTTCTTCAGGACTAAATAAAGATTTTTTTTCTCATTACAACATGTGATTTGACCTCATCTTTCCTTAGATCAGTGGTCTTAAACACACAATCCAGGTGGCCCCTTAAAGCTATTTCCTGCAGCCTGCAATGACATGATCACTACCAATATTTGCAATATCATTGTATGGAAAGGTTTCAGTGATGCAGCCCTCAGGCTAATGTACTAATCCTCATGCTCCCCTCTGCTAGTCCTCATGCAGCCCTTGTGGTGATATGAGTTTGAGACCCCTGCCCTAGATGCTGATCCCCAGTGTTTGAATCTTAACAGCTGCTTTGATTTGCAGTTAGAGTGTGACCTGAGCCTATGATTTGCACTTCCCTGAATTTATTGTCCTCCCATTCTGTAAGTTCCCCCATCTTCAAAGTGTCTGATGAAGTGGGAGTTTCTTCCACAAAAGCTCTTGTGACACATAAATTTGTTAGGCTTTAAGAGTGCCACAGGACTCTGTTTTGCTGAACTAGACTAACATGACTACCCCTTTGGAACGTGCCTCTGAATAACATCTCCATAGGGGACGGTGGCTGTTGGGTGGAGATCTTCATTCCAGAAGCACTGTCCAGCATGGCCATTCAGAGGACTGTTTCATCTTTTACTCCCTGTTGCTTAAGTGGCATTTAACTTATGAGCATCAAACAAATTCTTACCTTTTTCTTCACATAATCATGAGGCTATAATTATCTTTGCTGAAACCTATTACCAGGAAATACTCTGTGTGCCTCATTTCTTGTGTCCTAATTGTGAGTGTGAAATTGGATTAAGCATCTGACCAGTGCATATTGCAACATTTTACCACTAAGATTGCAGCACTTTGTTCCTTGTAACCTGCCTCTTACTAACATAAAGTGATGTTTTCCAGCTGGCTTTTCTGCTGTTACTTGCTACTAAAACTGGCATGACATGCTGCCCTCTCGCTTTATGGCTTACATGAGCACCTTCCATTTTGGACTGATGAATTTAGGCAACAATAAGGAGTAAGACAGGGGTCTCAAATTCAAATCACCATGAGGGCTGTATGAGGACTAGTAGGGGGGCCACATGAGGGCTAGTACGTTAGCTCAAGGGCCGCACCACTGAAACCTTTTCATAAAACGATATTGCAAATGGTAACAAGCGTGTCATTGCGGGCCACAGGAAATAGCTTTAGGGGCCCACGTGTTTGAGACCCCTGAGTTAAGAGAACCTAGGGGGCAAGGATCAAAGTGATCAAACTTTTCTCTGTAAGTGCCAGCAATCTCACAAACTTTAATTCATATGACTCTAGCCTACTTGCAGAATAATTTCCTTAACTTCCTATTACTTAACTTCCTATTACTATCACCGAGAAGCCCCTGGTCATGGGCCAAGCCTCCACCCCTCCTTGTGCTGGGTTCTGTGAAAACACAACAGAAAGCTGGTTCCTGCCCCAAGAGGCTTATAGTGTGTTAAAATATAAGCCAATAATTGAGTATAAGCTGACAGGGGAATATAAGGCAACTATGAGATAAAACACAGTATGATAGTGGTCTTTGCATACAACCAGCCTCACTGTCCTCAGCATATATTTGTTGTCATTGCAGCAGATGAGAGCGTGAAAAGTAGATAATAAAGCACCTTTATGGCTGTTTATGGCGAGCAACTCCCAAGCCTGTTAGAAAACAAAGGTAGTTGTTTACCCACTTGCTCAGTTTTCAGTAGAGCTGAAGTTGATTGCGTATACAACAAACATGGTCCAGCAATTTTGCAATAAAAAGTGTTAAGTGCTGTTTCCCTCCATCTTGAGAACTAGGCCAATGCAGTGCAAATTTCCTCTGCTTGAGAACTGACTATCAGTGTATTCCTGTGCCATGTGAATTTGTTCTGCCTCTATTACTCATGCAGGACACTTCATCAGTAAATCAAGTTTGTTATACCATCTCATAGGCTAAAATTATTTTACCTTCCTAGTTCATGACCAAATAGAGCAACTTGAATATAGCTCCTAAAAGCAAGCTTTGATAAAAGGATTCTGGGTACCCAGTCTGAGCCACCACATAGAAGTTTGATTGTTCCAGGTGGGTGCCTAGCATTTCTAAAAAAAATCACACCCCATTTAAGATGTCTTTACTTGGACATCCACAATTATCGGCTGTATATTTTCACAGTCAGCAGAAGATCTGGGAGCACTAGTGGGCTTGGTGTCCATTTAAGCCCATAATTAAAGGGATATAGCCTTACAAACAGAGCTGAGGACCCAGTAGTTAAAGGCCAAATTTTCAACATGGCTCAGATTTCTTCTGATGCCTAAAATGGGAGCTAAACTCTTTGGAACATCTGGTTCCCCAGATTTCCTAGCCTCTGAAACAGCCACCTCACATCAAGAACTGGTTGCTCAGCTCTGCCACCGTCTAAACTGTAAAATTTATTTAAACCAATACAAGATGACTTCTGTGAAGAAAGTTGATGTATTCCTCAGTTGCCCAAAAATGTCCTGCAAGGTAAATTGGGTAAATAAAAAAATAAATACTTAAGATTTTTAGCATCCCACATCAAGCACTCAATTTAGCTTAAATGGCAGCATGATGTGCTTGACACACTGATGTGTCCTGAAATGCTGTAAAGTGTTATATTTCAAAAGTCTCATGGGTTATATTAAATATGAATTATATCATCCAGCAAATTCCCAGCAAATACAATTATTTAATAATAAACTGGTATTAATTTTCCCCCTATATAGCCTTTACCACCAAATGATTACTGCCTATCACTAGCTTTTACTGCGAATCAGATATGCAGGAGATGGCAAGAGCTATTGAGTGAAAAGTATATTTGTTACAGTGGACCAGACCACAAATCAAAGCTGCAAGAAAGAGCTTTTAGTATGGAAATCTCTGACTCTTCATTTTACACAAAGTAGTGGGTCTGAGATTTTTGATGCCATGATCTCCCTTTGGGCTCACTTCTGGTAAAAGACACGGGCCTGAATTAGAGCATGGCAACCCGCTCCATACCTGATGGGCTCTAAGTACAAGTGGTGGATTTGGGATGAAACAACCAAATCTTCTTAGTCTCGGATTGGGCTGGGCTGGGTTCCCTCCCCTTGTCTGTGGCACTGGTACCGCAGCACTGTCTATGCTGTGGAGCGACTGTTGTTTTGTGTCACAGCATGGCCAGGAGTGGCAGCCAGCAGGGACAGCATGTGCAGACGGCTCTCTCTCACTGCACAGAACATGTCTCACAGTGGTCTGGCCCCAAAGCTTGGGAAAGGCTGACACCCATTAAAAATGAGGTGTCAAAAGGGTAGATACTTGTCCAGCCTCCACAAGAGTTTATGGCATAGGTATGGAATATTGCCCAGAGTATTTCACCTCTTGGGGGGTCTAATCATATACCATAACCATAAAACTAACCTGCCGCAAGTAAGCCTATGTGTGTTTAAGAAAACTGCATCAGCAGATAAGCTGCCAGAGAACCATGGGGATGGGGTTTTCAGAAGTGCTCAGAGTTAGGCCTAGCTCAAGTGCCTCTGAAAAAAAGCCTCAACTGAATGAATCTCTCATGGAAAAGCACTTGTAGATCTTTCTTTTGGAATATCACTGATTGGCCTTATACTTTGTTTAGTGAAGGAGCTTCATTTCACTTTTTTTAACTTTGGGGGTTTTTTTTACAGCACTAGAAAGGGCAATTTCTTTCCAACACAATGAAAAGATTAGGGTTTACCAATTGCAGGTCCTTTTTTTGCTGCAATTCACATCAGGTACACATGGGAGGATACAAAGTTATTTGTTTTGGCAGCTTCTACTTGTAACCCAGTGAATAGTCATTCTGATGTGTATGATGCCATTTCCAGTAAACTGTGTAAGAACTTCTTCCTTAAAATAACTCCAGGCAGTTTTTAAATCAATATGCTGACACCATAGGACAAATCTTTCGGTAGACATAGCACAGCCAAAAGCTATAGTAGTGTCAGGGAGAAATCTATGCCCATCGGTCTTTACTAAAGACTCACTTGAAGCATCTGGTGCTTAAAAACATATAACAAGATATATACCAGGGGTGGCCAAACTTATGGCACGCAAGAGCCACACAAGTTGATTATTAAACCTTTGAGAGCGGCCCTGAGGCATATAGCCATATACTTTTACCTACTCCAAAATTCCTAGGTTTAAAATTCATTGCATACTTTAATTTTTTCATAAAAAGAGGACACATATTGATCCTACTGATGTCAGATTCTAATAATTACTTAAGATTACCACGAAAACTAGGGCTATACAGTAAAAACAGCTGCTGCTCACTATAGAAGACTGCAGGCTAGTGGAGAGTCTTTTTTTAAAATCCCGACCATGCTGCAATTCTCCCCACCATCCCAACCCCCTCCTGAACTCCTAGGCTAGGGCTGCTTTCCTAAACTGATTTGCTGACAATCTTCTGGGAGCCACAATTTTTCATTCAAGAGCCCCATGTGGCTCCCAAGCCGCAGTTTGGCCACACCTGATATATACTATAGAAACTTAATATAAAAGCCCTTCAGGACCATTCTGGGCTATTGATTGTCTGACTCGGTGAGACATGCAACGTTGAGCTTTATATTAGTTTAATGAGGAATCTATCATTTTAAAACATATAACACTGGTGTATCACACAATCCTGAATGCAAATATTTTCCTTCCAAGACACTACCATTGCAATCTTTGCAGCTCTAAATTTGGTGCACTTTCATGCCTTGGGAGCAATTTAACATAAAAAAATGAGTGAAGATAGAACTAGTCACAGAGAACAGACACATACACACACACAAGCACCTGTGCATCTGCACATTCACATGTACTCACTCAGTGGACAAAAGTGTCAGACAACCTTTAATAAGCAAACATACATCGCTCCTACTTTTCTGGCTAAAGCCACACATACCTAGCGTTCTTTCATTTATTACAACGCCCTTAAGCAAGCTACCCTTATTTACTGCAGATCTGGCTTCACCTATGTAACTAAAGGCTGCTCATTTTAGAAAACTGTATCCATGAGAGGTGACGGGAAATGGTGGAATATCAGACAGCAGTCACTTGCCGTAGAGTTAAAGCCTGATGTCTACTGGTCTTACTCATACATGCCCTAGAAGCTGAGAGATTCAGTGCAAAGGTAGCATAACATACCATTTTCAACAGAGGTTTCAATTTTTTAAATAAAAAGAAGAAAAAGGCATGTGCCAAAGGGTTAGTCGTGTTAGTCTAGTTCTGTAAAACAAGCAAGGAGCCCTGTGGCACTTAGGCTGTGTTCACACACAAACTGTTATTTCAAAATGAGTTATTTCGAAATAAAATCCTTATTTCACAATAACTTAAATTGAAATAAGAAAAATGTTAAATCGAAATAAGGGAAAGCCTCAACGCGAAATAGCATGCCCTGCGTGTGGACATGCTATTTCGCTTCAGAAGCGGTGCAGCATGGGAGATGTGGCAACATGGTCGCCTCGCTGGACCCCACTGGCAGCCACGTTCCCAGCCAATCGCATAAAAGCAGGAACTGACTTCTCCTTCCCTGTCCACTGTGATTCCCAAGAGCTTGCGACAGAGATGGCTATGGATGCTCCCTGGCTCCCATACTATCCTCGCGCGCTTGGTAGACCCGCTGCTAGCCTGCAGGGTGCTGCCCTGCTGTGGGACACACTCTTCCCTGAGCCCGGAGCAGAGCCCTGGACCATTGTCTCAGTGGCCCTCACAGCAGCAATAGCTCCCCAGCCCCCTTCTGTGCCACAGTGCATCTGGACACCAGCACAGATGGGTGGGAGCGGGTTGTCCTGCAAACCTGGAGCAACAAGCAGTGGCGGAGGAACCTCTGAATTAGCAGGGAGCCCTTCACCCACCTCGTCGCCGAGCTCATCCCAGTTCTGCGCCAAAGAGACACGGTGATGAGGGCAGCCATCCCCATGGATAAGAAAGTGGCCATCACTCTCTGGAAGATGGACACTCCCCAGTCCCACAGGTCTGTTGCCCATCTCTTCGGCGTCGGGATGTCCACCATCGGGGAAGTGCTGCTGCAGGTCACCCATGCCATCGATACGGGCCTGCTGCCATGCCTCGTCGCCCAGGGAGCACTGCAGGACACCATTGCCAGCCTTGCCACCCTGGCCTTTCCAAACTGCGGGGGTGATGCTCAATGCCACCCACATGCCTGTGCCAGCCCCACTGCACCAGGCAGCCAGGTACTGAAACAGGAAGAGATACCATGCATTCATCTTGCAGGCCCTTGTGGACCACCGGTGCATCTTTCAGAACGGCTGCGTCAGATGGCTGGGGAGGGCGCACGATGCCAGGGTACTGCACAACTCCTTCCTGTACCGGGGCATGGAGGGGGACACCTTCTTCCCACCTCCCCCCATAATATCACCATTGGGGAAGTCAAGGTGCACGTCCTCATTGTTGCTGATATGGCCTATCTCCTCCACCCCTGGCTCATGCACCCCTACACGGGATCCTGTGACACCAGACAGCAGCTTTTTAATTGCCACATCAGCCGCTGCCACCAGCTGGTTGAGCGGGCATTCAGCAGACTGAAGGCCCGCTGGAGGTGCCTCCTCACACTTCTGCACCTTGCCGAAGACAGAATCGCGGAGGTCATCACTGCCTGCATGGCACTGCATAACCTCTGTGAGCTCTGGAGGGAGCCAGTACCCGCCCTGTGGGAGGCCGAGGCAGAGCTCATCTGTGCCCAGTTTCAGCAGCCAGAGGTGTCAGTCCCGAGGGAGTGACTGCAGCCCAGAGCAAGTGCTGTGTGGGAGGCACTGAGGGACCTGTTTGTCCAGGAGGATGTAGGAGGACCAGGCCTGCCCCACCACACCACTCGCGCCCCTGTTCTGCCACAGCCAGCCTCCACCCAACCCAACCACACCCTGAACCCAACCCACCCACACCCTGAACCCAACCCAATAAAACACTCAACTACAACTGTTAACATGGGTGAACTTGTTTTATTTATACAAAGGTTTGAGTAGGGGCAGAACTGGTGGGGGCTTAAGTGGGAGAAGGGATGTGGGGTGGAGGGAGAACTGGGGGGGGAACTAAACTTGGAGAAGTGATGTGGGGTGGGAGTTTGGGGACAGCTGGGGGGGGCACATAATGGGGGAGACACCCCAGGAGCATGGCCTGCAGCCCCATTCCTTTCCCCGTGGCCACCCTGGGTCTGGGGGTGCCATTGGTGAGGGACTGTCGGGTCCTGAGGTGTGGGTGCTTCAGAGTCCTGGGGGGCAAGGTGGGTGCCTATGCGGTGCACGGCAATGTTGAGGCTGTCCAGGGCCGTTGCCTGCTGCTCCAGGACTGCTGCCTACCGCTCCAGGGGCCGCCACAACACGGTCATCGGCATCAGCGGCGTGTTGGAGCTGCCAGAGGGTGTTGTCCTGGCACCTCCCCTGCTCCACGTGTCAGGCCTGGGACGAGTCTTCTGCTCGCTGGCCGAGCTGGAGCAGGCTGGCGAGGATCTAGTCCTGGGTCTGATGGGCTCTCCTGAGCCTTGCAGTGGTTGGCAGGCTCGCTGGAGCACGCTGGTGGGTGGGTGCACGAGCTGCAGGGCAGAAGTGAGAACAGTTACTGTCAGCCTACTGGCACTGGTGTGTGCAGCCTGTGAGCTGCAAACACCCCTGCCCTGACAGCCAGCAGGATTCCCAATCTGTGTGCTGTGTACACTGCACTCAGGGGGCACGTGGCCTCATGGCCCACAGTAGCGAGCTGTACTGGGCAGCATGTGGCCCGGAAAGTCTCCCGAGGCCATGTGACAGCAGTGCTGGCTGCAGGCTCTCTGCCCTGCCTGCTGCCATGTCTGCCTATTGCGACCCCCGTGTTGAGGGACCCCCATCCTGCTTGGACCCGGGACCCTGTCTCCACATGCCTCCCTGCCACCTGCATCCACGGGAGAGCCTGCACACCCCCCCCCCCGGGGCCCGAGCTCCACCATCCCAGGGCTGTGCCCCCCTGGGGACCCATGCCTTGCACTCCTGGGCCTCCCTGCCTGGGGGGGGGGGGCACACTCACCAACGGGCATGCCTGATGTCCAGCTGAACATCTCTTCCAGGGCTGCTGCCTCCTCCTCTGGCTCCTCCTCAGGGCTGCTGGTCCTGTCGTCCCTTGCAGGGATCAGCTCCGGGCTGCCAGGTGGTGCACTGCTGGGCCGGCTGGTCTCTCCCATGTCCAGCGCAGCCTCAGCTCTGAGGGGGCCCCCTCAGGCGATGCGGCCAGGGCGCGGGGCTCACCTGAGTCCACCAACTGAGAAGGGAGGCTGCTGGGCTCCTGGCCCAAAAAGGCGTCCAGCTCATTAAAAAAGGGGCAGCTGGCTCCTGGAGCTGCCTGGCCTCCCTGGCCCAGGCATGCTGTTACTTGGTAGCTCTGTGTTCTTGGAGAATCAGGGCATAGTATCCAGCCACTGAGACTCACTCCCCCCCTCACCTTCAGCCTCTGCTTGAACCAGAAACAATGAAAGGCAGTAGGAGACACACCTCTAAAACCCCTTTGAACAAGGGTGCTGGACTTACGGCAACTCCTCTAGCCTCATCCACATGGAAGATGTGAGCCATTAGCACACTGAATGGACAGCACAAACTTCATTTGCATCAAGGATGGAACCAGAATTAGCATACTGAATGGAGAACCAAGCTCCAAGTCAGGAGTCGCACTGAACTCTGGGATAGGCAAGGCAGAGAAGCACTGCATGATGGGGGATCCCTGCTCCTGAGACAAAGGAACTCATGTCTGCACATACCCATCCCAGCAGTTAGCAGACCAGTTCTAGTCAATAGACCTTCAATTGATAGCCAACATAGTGGATCTGCCTGATTGCATTGTATGCTCCCTCAGAGGAATGCCACCCATCACCAGGAGTGATCAGCTCCTATTGTCCACCTAAACAGAACACCTCTGGTATACTCCCTTAAGTCATTATTTACCCCAAAACAACCCCAGTGGTCTGCCTTGAACCATTGTTTCTTCCCTACAAAAATCTCTACCCAAGTTCCATATGAGAGTTAGTTAGTTAGTTCTGAATCTCTTCTGATGCCTGATCTGTTACCTGGACCTACAAGCTGCATCAGGTCCACTGGGACTTCACCTTCTCCTTGATGATCATGCCGGAGGTTCTGCCTGTCTCCTGCGCTCCAGACCCTAAGCTGAACAGCCTGGTCCCTGGGTACCTTTGAGCTGCACTGAGTGGTGAGACAATCCTCCCCCCTTGCTTCTCTCTTTTTTTTCCTCTTAGTCCAACTATAACTTTCTAAACCTGATCTTTTCTAATCCACTTGGGCTAGTTTTCCCCAATACTATAATTGAAACTGGGTAATATTGTAACTATTTGATCATTTTCCTCTTTTTGTATGGTTATTAATATTGTAACTGTTTGGGCATTTTTCTTTCCTTTTGTAATTATTCATAACTTTTATGTACCTAGCAATAAACTAACTTTCCTAATCAAGCTGGTTGCCAGACTTCCTCTGTGTTCTTGGCTTCCTTGTATTGCTCTGCAGCAACGCTCCTTTACCTAGCCAAAGATCCCTGTGATGCCCAATTCCTTGTAAGGTTTGCTCATTAAGGGGTTACCAGCGTGCTGAAGATGTGACATATAAGGGTGACAGCTGAAAATGCTGCTTTTACCCAGCCTGCTCAGATGAATACTACAGTCTAGTCCGGCGTGGAACAGGGGCACATAAGGGTGGCAGCAGAGAAGTGCTGTGTAACCCAACCTGCTGAGTTCAGGGACATAAAAGGGGTCAGCTGAGAGTGCTGATAGACCCAGTCCGCTCAGTCGCACTTAGAAACCCAGTCTTGGGAAATTTAGGTCCTGCAAGGGTGGCTCCATTGGGAGGGATTTGCAGAAGGGAGGAGTAAGCTCCACATAGAAACACAAGTAACACAAGCAGTACACTAATAGAATTGCAATCTCTGCCCCCTCCCCCCGAGGAAGTAACCCTAATAAATGAGCAGACCCTGAGTTGATGGGCAAAGTTGGTAACAGTACTCCTGGTGGAGGCTTTTGACTTTTGAGTGCACCTGTTCAGTGGTTTGCTTGTAGCCATCAGGTGACAAGGCCTCAGCGATGTCCCTGTACACATCGATATTCCTGTGAGGTGACCAGAAGCTGGTGCTGATGGCCTCTCTGCCCCAGATGTGCAGGAGGGACAGGGTCTCATACTACTTCCAGACGGGTGTCCAGCGTTGCCCCTGTGCCCCAGCACCTCGAGCCTGGGCCATGCTGTCTGCAGCGTGGAGGCATGAGGCACCAGGCTGGCAGGGCACTTCCTGTCCCTGAGCACCCTGGGAGGAAGAAGATCAAGCCATGCTGAAATCAAAATAGCCATTATTTTGAAACAATGTGTCTGAACACTGTTGTTTTGAAACAACCGTTTAGAAACAATGGCTATTTCAATTGAATGCAAGGTTTTACTGTTTCAAAATGACAGCTGTTATTTTGAAACAACGAGGACCCGTCATTTCAAAATAATGAAATGTCATTCGGACATGCCACACTTTATTTTGAAACAACAGCTGTTGTTTCAAAATTAAACCCTGGTGTGGACACAGCCTTAAAGACTAACAAAAAAGGCATAGGGTTTTTCCCCGACAAAACAAATTTCAATAATGTCAATGTTTCTTAGATTATGTCTGTACTACGGCATAAGCCAGAAGTTATGTCACTCAGGTATATGATGGATGTAAGTTACACTGACCTAAATGCTGATGTGGACGGTGCTATGTTGCCTACTGCAATGGTTCCCAACCTCTTCTCTGCCATGGCACACCTTAATACCTTCAAATTTTTCGAGGCACACCACCATTTAAAAACTCATGAATATTCAAATTAACTTAAGTTGCTTATGAATATTCATAAACCATGGCACAATGTTTCAGAAATGCTGCTATGTGGGGTTGTAGGGGTAGCAGAGCAGGGGTAGCAAACCAGGGGAGGTCACGAATCATGTGCAGTGGCAGGAGTGAGTGTGGGGACCAGAGCAGGGCAGAGGTGGCAAAAGAGGACACAGGCAGCTACGTGAGGAACAGCACAAGGGTGGCAAGAGAGGAGAGAGGAAGGGAGAAGAAGAGTGGCTTTCGGGGCGGCAGGGGTGAACGTGGGTAGTGGGAAGGTAGGGCAGGGGAGCATGGCGCAGCACCCACTTCCTCCTCCACGGTGGCTCCCTGCCCCCCAGGGCCAATACTCACCCCACTGCTGCTCCCTCCTACCCAGTGGGTTTTGTTCTCCCCCCCCCCAGCCCCCTGCTGCCTGTGATGGACCCTCCCATCACTGCAGGGGCCAGAACAAGGCCTCCAGCCCCCAGCTACCCTCCCCACACACAGCCACCCCAGCCCCCAACTACACTCCCCCAATTAAACAGCCACCCCCTGCTACACACCCTCTGCTACACATCTGCTCCCACCCACTTACGTTACACACACACACCAGCCCCGCACAACCCCCAGCAGCACCTCAAAGCCTTTACCTGGGCTGTTTGCAGGCTGGCTGACGCAGGGAGATTCACACTCCCGGCCTCCCGGCCCTCTCTGCTGGCTGGGTTAGGGTGGAGCAGGGTTTAAGTTGGAGCCACTCGAATGCTGCGTTGGGGCTACTCCTGCCATTTTTAGGGGGACTCCTGGAACTCCGCATTCCAGTACCTTCCTCTGTTTGTAGGGGGCAGGAATGCTGCCTGCCTAAAAACAGGAGGCCCCGGAACTGTGTTCTGGTGCCTTCCCCCTTACTTTAGCTCCTGCCTTTTCCCAGCCCTGCACAGCCCACATGGCTGGGCTGAGCAGGGAGGGAACTTTAACTCCAGCTATAGGGGATGCTCATGGCATACTTTGGATGTTGCTGCAGCACACCAGTGTGCCCCAGCACAATGGTTGGGAACCACTGGCCTACTGACATAGCTACTGCCACCCTCCCATCTGCTTCGAGTGTCTGCACCACAGTAAAAGCTGCAGTATAGCTATAGCTAGGGTTACCAGATGTCAGGCAAAAGGAGGGCATGTCCTCTTTTTTACCTTCACATCCTTCATCTGGCAGGCATTTTAAAAAGACATGAGTTTGTCTGGCTTTTTACTTACAGGGGTTAAAATACGCTGGAATGCACAGAACACCTTATTTTTAGAGGAAAGCATTCCAGAGCCCCTTAAAAACAGAAGAATATTGCATTAATACTAGATTTTCTCCATGTGTCCGGCAATGTCCTCCTTTTTGTACTTTCCTGTCCTCCTTTCTGTGCTTTGGTATCTGGTAGCCTAGCCATAGCCTTAGTTTGAAAAATTTCTATCTGCTTTACTGACTGCTGTTGGGGACAGGCAGCAAAATGGCCCAGTCGCCTGGCCCAGCCTTGGCATTCCTCTACTCACGTCTATAGTCACCTTCTTTTCAAAATGCAGATGTCCTGGACACAACTCACACCAACATAGCTTCCATCTGCTTTTGGCTTCCGGGCCCAAGATGCTTCGGGCCAAATTCACAGCAATAGTAAGCGTCTTCTGCATGTAATTTTCTAATCAGAGTTAACTGTGAGTGCAAGGACCACAATTAAGGACCAGATTAAAACCACAAATCAGGTCTTTCCACTGGTGACCCTTCAAACCTTGCCCATTTCACTAAAGCTAAAAAAATAAGCTAGCTTCAGCCTCAGACATATTCCCTTGTATGTCTGAAATCCCTTTAGTATGGAAGCTAATTAATTTCAAATACATATTTAGCGAGCTAAGCCAATTAGCAAGTTTTTAAGGGCCATGACTGTACCGTCTGTCTCTTACGTATTTAGAGCTCTATGGCTGAGCAGCACCATATAAGTGAGGCAATATTATTATAGGATAGTGTCTGAGCACCATTCATAGCAAGGTATTATCATCCCAGTGTCACCAGTGGGACTGGAGGCAAAAGAAAAGTGAAGTGAGTTGCCCAAGATCAAACAGGAGGGCAGTAGCAGAGCCAGAAACTGAACTTTGTGTCACTTCAGTGCCTCAGCCATGAGACCATCCATCCTCTCACAACTAGCATCTGTGTAACTAGCATGGTTTATGCTCACAGCTAATTGCAGGTGTAAAAACGCACAGGGAAGTCATGCAAGCCCAAATGTCTGACCTGATCTTCAGTGAGGTTGAGCAGCTGCAGCTTCCATGGACTTGAATTCCTCTTTCTGTGATCTTCAACAAAAACTTTTGGCTCTGCAGTTTTTGCTGAACATATTGTATGATGGTGAGCTCACGTTTATAGGACTTTTTCCAATCCCATGGAGCCCAACAACCTCTTCAGTCTATACAATCTCTGCTGAAATGCAGTCACCACTTGGGTGAAGAAGCATTGCACCTGCATTACAAAGTTGAACAGACCGGCACAATGGATTTGGCAAGGAAATGTCTTCCCAGATCTCAGCACAATTTATTTATGTTGAAAGCTATATTAAGAAACACGGACATGAACTGTAAATCTTCATCTTGTTTAGGTGTCATGTGAGCAAAAGTAACCTTAACAAGATAACAGAGTTAGAGATATTGTATTCTTCCTAATCTTGCAAGTGGATTGATGTAAATGAATAATGTCAAAATAAAACAGCCAGGAACCAAATATAACTCTGAAATGTTACATCTTGGAAACACAACAAATGGCACTGCCATGAAAAATGATAAAGGATTTTTCAGTCTCCCAATACAGATAAGGGATAATTTGAATTAATTATGTCATCAGACTTAAAGGACACTTTAAATGTTGAATGCCTAAAATCTGACCTAGGTTTTCTTTTTTGATATCTATTTGCCAAGCCCATGCCAACTTCAAAAAAGAATTCCATCAATAATCTACACCTATTTTAAAAATAAAACATACAAAATGTCCTTAATAATGACTGCATTTCAGCACATACAGTCAACCCAACATTTGTCCCTATGTGCAATAGCAGAATGGCATTATAGGAAGGTAGTGCACTTTGTGACACAGATGAAGTGAGATTTTCTCCAACAAAAGCTCATGAGATAAATAAATTTGTTAGTCTTTAAGTGCCACAGGACTCCTTGTTTATTTAGAAGAAAAGAGATTTAATTTCAAACTTTCACAAAGTGAGACTAAAAAACTATGTTAAAAAAGCTGGAAAGTATATTGGAAGATGCTTCCTTTTCAGTTTTCCCAACTGTCAGATATGCATGAGAAGTTTTTGCTCTGCTATTTTTACAGTTAATATAAAGCCATAAGAACAGCCATCCGGTGGCAGACCAATAATGGTCCATCTAGCCCAGAAGCATGTCTTCTGACCAGGGCCAGTAACAGATGCTTTGGAGATAATGAACAGAATGAAACAATTATCAAGTGATCCAACCCTGTCATCCACTCCCAGCTTTGGGCCGCCAGAGGCTTTGGGACACTTAGCACATGGCTTAATATGAATCTTCTAAGGTTCTACACAGATGGAAAATGAAATGTAATTGTCACTCACATAACCAAACCTTTCCAAATCAGGTTTGAGGTCCAAATATACACATCAATCTGCACAGAGGGTACATGCCCACTGCCCAATTACTACAGTTGCACATACAAAGGAGGTATCTACATGCACAGCTGGGTACTTACCCAACTTTGTGCTTGCATTGAATGTTTAGTCTGAAACCTGTACTTTGGGTTTTCCTCTTCAAAAACTGGACCCTAACTGTGTGGCTACACAGCTAGCATCTGCAGCGCAACTAGCTCAGGAGGCATGGCTATAAAACTGCAGTGTAGATGATTTGGTTCAAGCTGGCACCCACAGTGTGGGACCCAAATGTTTACGTCACTATTTTACAGCCCCATAGACTCAGTTCTGCAAGCCCAAGTCAGCTGAAATGGGCCAGCGGTGGGTGTTTAAATGCCATGTAGATCTACTGTCAGTCTCTGTGAAAGTTTTGTCAGTTTTTCTCTTGGTTGCATCAAACTACAGGTTGAGAGCTTTCTATTATGGTCATGCAGACTGGAACTACATTAGTTACACACTGTGGCTGGTGTGATTTACATGAGCTTCCCATGATGCAGTGGCTTTATGCAAACAGCACAAGACTTGACAATGCATCTCTCTGTTACCAAACCTATCATTAAGAACGCGAGGGTGGGATTTTCATAACCTCTCAGCTACAGCCTAACTCTGTTCTTACTGAAATCAGTAGGAGTTTTACCACTTATTTCAACAGGACCAACACTGACTGCTTTAGAAAAATCCAAGCTGTACTGCTTCTTTCTGTGTTTCATGACAATGTCTTTTTTAAGGTTTGATTAAAAACATTTCACAATTCTCACTTCTGGATATTATCCTGCTCATGCTAAACAGCTACTTTCACTCAGGAAACACACATGGCTAGAGAAGACTTTTCTGGGGCATTCAACTTTAAACACATTGCTTTAAGTTGCCTAATTGTCTATGGAACTTTGTTTCTTGACTTACATTATTTTGTGCAAAATCTTACTGAATAGGCTCTAACCACGTCCAGTTCAGCTGTTACCTACAATCTTCCACATGAATTTAAATCCAAATTCTGATGCAGGGAATATTTCATTGACTTACTGTACACTAAATCCAGAGTGAGAATGGGATTTATGCTGACATCACACCAGATCAGTACTTTATCTGTCACGTGGGACTACTGCATTAACGACAATCACACTCTACATGAGATCCATATTTACACAACGTGTGACTGTAATACATCTCTTCCACATATGTATTGTCATTATTTTCAATCATGTTTATTGCAGTAGGAAGAAACGAGGCCCTGCTGTGGTGCTAAACACTGCACAAGCACAGAGTAATCAGCAGTCCACTCACAGCTGAAGTAGACCTGATAGACAAAAGGTGGAAGAAAGAGTAGAACACAAATGCACAGTGAGCTATGTGATGGCGGAACACATCATGCTTTATTTATTTTTCCATCTGGGGTTAATTAGGAGCTGATCTGGTGGTCCTTTCTGACCTCAAACTTTCCAAGGAAAGGATCAAGTAAACAGCAAGAAAAGGAGCGTGAGAGGGGACTTTAAAGCCCAGTGGGGCAGGTCAGTGGAGAACAGGATAAGAGGCAGGTGTGGTTAAGAGTGGGAAGGAAAGGGGACTGTTGGAGCAAACAGCCAATAAGCACAGGGTACAAAATGTCCAGATAAAACTGTAAAGTTCTCTGTGCAGCGATCCTTCCTTTGACTGCTTCTGCTCCTTTCAGCCTGTGTGATGTGCTGTGTTCCTCTTCAGCTTTCCCAAAACTACAGAGTGTGGGGGATAGGAAGGAAAAGCCCGGGTCCTAGCTTCCCTAGGATGCGTCTTCGGGGGTAGGGGGTGGATCTTCCTTATACATTGGTCCTGGGCCAGCTGGCAAGGAAAGCTGACCCAATTAGTCCCTATTTTATTCCATTCTCCCACTTCAGCAGTCTCTGCTTTGGCTGTTTCTGTGGCTGGAGCATAGACAAAAGCCTGGCTTGCGTTGGAGAAACACCAGATGAAATGGTCACCTATTAGGAAACTGTACATTCTTCTTTGAGCACGGCTCAGATGCATTCAGTAATAGGTGTCTCTGTGCCGGAGCGCTGGATTGGTCGGAAAAACTTTGTCCTAGCCTGTCAGAAGAGGGGAGGCGGCCACCGCCCCTCGCGCCACCTGTGGCTATATATACGGCCGTCTCCCCGCCCCCTCCTCAGTTTCATTTCTTCCGCCTTGTGCATCGGATCTGGAACATCCGCTCCTTGCTTTCGCAAACAGCCTGTCCGTTGAGAATCAGGTTTTCGCCTGACTGGGAGAATCTCTTCGTGGATTTAATTCTACTACAAGAGCCTTCCGCTGTTGGACCGAAACAGCCTACAATCATGCCAGGGTTCAAACCCTATGCCGAATGTGGCAAGGCCTTCCCCGGGACAATCCCCACGGGAAGTGCCTCAGGTGCCTGGGCAAAGACCACATGGTCTCAGCGTGTTCCATTTGTCTCTCCTTTAAACCCCGGACCATCAAGGAGAGGGAACAGCGATGCTGCACCCTAGCCTCGGAGGAGGTTCAGCATCTTTCAGCCAAGGCTTCGGGTTCTAGCCCAGCACTGAGACCTAGCTCGGCGCTGGCGCCTTCATGGCACCATGTCACCAGTGACCATCGCCACCGCCACACCATCTCAGTGCCGACTCTGGCACCGCGGTGCCGACCTGGCACCTCGACACTGATCGAGGTTGCCCTCTGCCAGCCCAGCACCATCGGCACCAGGCTTGCCTCGGCACCGCACCATATCACCTTTGGTGCCGAGAGGCTGGTACAGTCTGGCCTCATCGGTGCCCACCTCACCTCAGCACTGGTTGACCACTCCTTCGGCACCACAGAGCCCGGTGCCGAAGGAGCGGGAGCCTTCCCGCCCGAGCAGTGCTCCCTTCCCTAGCGAGGACTTGCCCACGATCCAGGCAGGGGCGATCCTCGTCCCAACCACACCGGAGGTGGTGGAGGCAGCATGAGCCCTGTTGCTTCTTCCAACTCCCCCTGCCCCACCGCTAATCAGGAGGGGTAAACCGGCCTTCTCATCGAAGGCCTGGGTTCAAAACGGGCGCTCCCCTTCTCCCCCCATAATGGGGGCCAGCACCACTCCGCCACCGGCACAGAGACCGGAAAACCCGATCCCCTTCCCCCGGCTCCAGCCCGGAAGAGGGACCTTCTAGGGGCTCTAAACGGCCCCGGTGCCGAACATCGTCCCCTTTTCATTTTCAGGGGCAAGAATGGTCCTCTGAGGGAACTCCCTCCCCTCCCTGGTGAATCCCTGGTGCCACGCTGTCCCTGGCACCGGAGGCCTTTATGGGAAACATCAGGGCGCACTTTGACCTGCTGCGCCAAGCTACGGCCCATTTAGGCATGGAAGTGGAGCCCCTGAACCTTTCCCCTGATACCCTGTTTGGGGCGGTGTTCACCTCCACAGTGCCCCTAGCAATCCCGCCCCACCAGAGCGTATGGGACCTTGCACGCTCCCGGTGGCAAAGCCCATGCTCTGTCCTTCCAGTTTCGGATATGGCAAGAATGAAGTATCAGGTACCAGAATCAGACTACCCCTCACTCACTAGCCACCCAGTCCCCCCACATGGTCCAGATGGTGACAGGGGCCAGAGATCCCCCTAGGGACCCCTCCCCCTCTTCTAGGCAGACGAGAGAACTGGACTTGTTAGGCCGCAAGGTGTATTCTTCCTCAGCCTTTCAATTGCAAGTGGCAAACAACAGGATATAACCAGCAGGTACCTGCTGGATGTCTGGGACTCACTCGGGAGATTTAGAAACATGCTCCCACCAGAGGCCAGAGATAACTATGATGCCTTCCTGGAGGAAGGTAACACTCTCACAGGACCTCCTCCTCTCAGCCCGCGATGCAGTGGACACCACTGCCTGCACCATGGCCTCGGCGGTTACTCTCCACAGGGTAGCTTGGCTTAGGGAGGCTAGAGTGCGCCCTAACACACAGCAGGCGGTCTTGGACCTGCCCTTCGAAGGAAACGTCCTGTTTCCTCCTGAAACACTTTTGGTGGTAGGCATAGCCCGGGACCCTTGGGGAGAGACAAAGTATTTCGGCCTTCTCCCTCCCAGGCCCGCCCCACCGACACAGCTCCCACCTCACTGGGCAGGACAGCCTTTCTCTTCTGCCACACTTGCGGTGAGAAGGGGGTTTTTTCACTCACCCCTCCCAAAGTGGGTGCAGGGGTCTTAGGGTGTCACTACCCCCCCACACACACACATAAGGCAGACAGGTCTGTTAAGGACCTTCCAGGCCCCGCCTCATCTTCCCTCCCCCACCAGTGGGGGGAAATAGATCAGGAGTAAGGAGTTGAGGATTGGGGACTGCCTTCTCCTGCTGGAGATGCTGGGTGGTTGGGTCGCGGTCAAGGGCCCAGCTGACCCAGAGCCCAGCAGCTCCTTCTCACCTTTCTGACTTGGTCTCTGCAGCATCAGGGGTTGACAGTACAAGACGCCCGTCTACAGTGCACGTACCCAACTCCGTATCTACCACGCTCACCCCATATGTAACGACTTCCCTGAGGACGGAAACCGCCCCTCTCCCATTGCAACAAACTCCCTTCCCGAATACTCCCCGCCATGTTCCCCACCCTAACCCCTCATCAAGGGATGGAGACATGTCTCGTTGTAGCCTAGCTTCGGTGGGGCCCCGAGACATGCACATCCGAAGACTTCCCATAACAGAACTGTTCCTGTAGCCATGATGCGCGTCCCAGGTAGGGCCCCGCGTATCCGGGTCAGGGAAAGGGGGGAGGACACCCCTGGTCGCACCACCATCTTCTGTGTTGTGACCCCAACCCCTTTTGACAAGAATTCTCCTGCGCAATGGAAGGGACACATCTGTACGGAGTACAGCTGCCCGGGAAGCCGTTTATCAGGAAGCTGCATATAGAGCAGGTTTTACCTTGGCATGGGCCCTAGCTACAACCCATTCCCCTCTTTCCCACTCTCGCACGGTTCCTCGTCTCTACCCCCTGGTGATCTAGTGGGAACCAAGGCCCACCTCAGGAACCGTCACCTTGGCCTACCACCTTCAAGGTAGCCCACGATTTCCCAACCTCACCAAAGCATGGCCAGGGACACCAAAAATCCCGGAGGGGGAACATCTTGTTGTGTTCCATATGTTGGGAAACTGCGGAGGGCCTACCCCCTTGAGTGCCCTCACACATATAGTACCCACCTCAGTATCCACTATCTTCGGGACGGCTGTCTACGTCAGACAGAAGGTCCCTCATTCCAGGGCACCTGTGTAACCTCACCCTATGACCTTGTCCCCTGGCAGGATATGACCTCTCCCGTTCACCCTACCTCCCCGCGGGACCATCTCACCACACCGCATGTAGCCCCTTAGGGCTACCGCGTCTTTCCCCCTGCGCGTTGGGGACGCCTGGCAGATCTGCGGTCCCCTCTTGCCTTTCAAGGACCCGCTGACACCACTGCCGTTCCCATGGCGTGATACGCAGAGAACCCATTCCTATACAATTCATGGCGATTTGAGGTGGTATCCCCCTCCTCACTCGCCTCTAGTTCCCCTCAGGGAGGGGATTTCGTTGGGTTCTCTGATACCAAGGTGTCCTTTAGAGGTGGCAGCGACCACTCTGTTAAGGTTCCATTCATGAGCTTAGAAAGGACCTTCCTTGCCAGCAAAGTTTTTCAATTTCCACGTATTGAAGAACATCCTCCTTGGCAGCCCTGGCTGGCAAAGTGGTATCTTTATCCCTCCGGCAAGCACTGTAGGTACTGAGTCTGCAGTTTTCCAGCTCTCCTCCGATTCCCTCAGTCACCGTGGGGCTCACTGAACGGCAGTGAGAGCTCTCTTCCGTTCCTCTCCTTTCCCTTCACGCTCTAGTGAGAGCTTCGAGAGGTAAACCCTGCAAGTCTAGACTAGAGGGGCTCTTCCCTACATTCTAGCACCCTGCAGGCTCTAGTAGGCCAATCCGTCAGCATTGCCTCAGGTCACATTGTGGTCAGTACCTTTCTGGAACCTCTCTCCTGCGAGAGGCTGGTCTTAGTGCCAACCCGGGTGAAATCATGCACTTCTGTGCTGCTAGGTCATTAATTCACATGCCACAGGCCCGGTCCTGCTTGGCTCAACTCCATATGCCGTGGTCTGTGTCTCGTGGTCTTCTCAGTTGCCCTCAAGCCATCTCGCGGGCTTGTCCCCTTATTCCTCTTTTATCCAGATGGCTGGCGTGGCTGCATCCTCTTAGGAGACATTGCCCATTCCCTCTTTTCCCTCATGTGCACTTAGTAGTTGCCAAACCAGTCCATGACTACGTGGCTTCTGGAAGCCTTTGGTGCGCTATGCCTTTCTCTTCTTGTTCTCGTCCAAGATGCGCTCATTCAGCTAGTCCCATTTGCTAGCCTTTAATATTTCTCTTGCACATCCACGTGGCACGACCTAGACCAGATTTGTGGTCGGCCAGATACATTCTGATTTTCCCTCCCAGGCAGGGCACCCATGCAATCCGTTTCTCAGATTGCACCTCTTTCCCAATCCAGGTGACCTGGCCCACCCCATATATATGCTATCTGCCTCGGTGGGTTCAGGTCTGCCCGTCCTGGTGGACCTCAGCTCTTGCCCTTCCAGGCTCATTTAGGCCTGCTCACCATTTTGTTCAGAGAGTGCCTTGCTGGAGGGTATCTACCTCACTGGGCTTGTTGCTGTGCTGAAGGTGGAAGTACCAACTCCACCTGCCATCCGTCAGCATGGCTAGTGGTCGCCTATTACTGAATGCATCCGAGCAGTGCTCAAAGAACGGTGCGATGCCTACAGTAACTGTCCTTCTTCGAGATGGGCTGCTCGGATCCATTCAGGTCCCTCCCCTCCATCCCCACTTCTGGAGTTGGCGACTCTGAGGAACTGAGGAGGGGGCAGGGAGGAGGCCGTATATATAGCCATGGGTGGCGCGAGGGGCGGTGGCTGCCTCCCCTCTTCTGACAGGCTAGGACAAAGTTTTTCTGATCAATCCGGGGCTTCAGCACGGAGACACCTATTACTGAATGGATCCAAGCAGCCCATCTCAAAGAAGGACGGTTACTGTAGGTAACACACCATTCAGTTCAGTATTTGTGAGGAATAGCTGATTGATCACACCAGCTATCATCATCAGCAACTTCATCCCTTTTCATTTTTACAGTGCTCCATACCGCAACCCTTTCGTTAGACCATAGGCACCAGCCACTATTTCTAACTAACCTCTTCAAATTCCTATAGGCAGCTTTGAGTCTGGACCAAGAAGCTGAGCCATTCCAGAGGGAAGTGGTTGGGAAAGAGCTCACTGATTTAATTCAATTGCAGGAGTACTGGTGATGGAATGCTCACAGAGCTGGCAAGACCAGTTCTGATGGTTTTCATGAGACTCCACCCACCAGTGCTCCAACATGGCATTTCAATAATAAGCATGACTTCACCAGAACAGCCTCTCACTGGAGGATCCAGGGAGCCTGAAAGTAGAGCAGGGTTACTGGGGGGAAAAAACAAAGAAAAGATTAACCCTTGCATGGTAATCAGAGACACTGCAGGCAACACGGTGAAATAACAAATAGCACCCTCCAAGAAATTCTGCCATCCTGTGCGATAACCAACCGTCCCCAAAATGATAGCTACATCACCACAAAGCAGCTCCTCAACTGGTATAATTTGAAATCAATGGAGCTACCCTCATTTACACCACTCTGGCCCCAACTAGGAGACCCACGCCATCTTTTCCAGGATTTGCTATGTCCTAGCCTCAAGATTTGACCATCAATCTCACTTTTTGTTTGTTTCCCACTGCCCTAACTCCAGATATCATGAGCATCTCAGCTCTCATTAAAAATAATACACTGGTAGCCCTCCTGGCTGTTCAGAAAAGCTTTAAAACATGAAGTGAGTGCATCCTAATGGCTAGGAAGCTCCTAGATAGATAGATAGATAGATAGATAGATAGATAGATAGATAATGGTTTTCAAGCTAATTTCATGATTTTGGGGGTGGGGGGCATTTCATGATTTTTGAATGCTTGACAATACTGCCTTAAACCCTGGGGCAAAGAACTATGGGCCTTCTAAGGAGAAATTCCCATCTCCTGTCCAGTCAGCACAAGACCATGAGAGAGTCAGTGGTTCCAACTATCTGGTCTCATGGGCAGTGACAGGAAGTAGAGCAGTCAAACCCTCTGGTCTGGCTGTGACACATACGTGTACAGTATCTCTGCTTACAAAGTGTACCAATACCCAACACTGTGGTGGGTATTTTACTAATTACATCCCTGCCAATGCAAGGAGGTTTCTGGCTTCCACTTCTCGCCCTCCCTTCCTCATCAGTCCTGGAATGGCTGTCTTGAAAACGGTGCATCAAGAATGATGGCGCAGCACGGAGAATAGTGATTAAACAGGTGCTATCACAAGGTGGTGCCACTGAGAGGCCACAGATACAGCTCAGCTATCTTTGCAAAACATAATACAGCCTTCATTGTCAGCAGGCATGGCTACACAATTAAGTTCTACAGAGCCAAGCACTTTTACAGCCTGTCACAGCCGTGCAAACTAACCCACAGATGGGTTGTCTCTAATGAAGATTTTGGACCTCCACATCTCACAGACATACAGACAATGGCCACAAAGAGAGTCCAGGGGTTATAGTAAGGGGGAACGCCCCAGAACGGTGATCAGGCCCCTTATTTTTAGGCAAGCAGCATTCCAGGCCCCCCCCAAAATAAGATAACACACTGGAACTCTGCGTTCTGGAGCCCCGTAAAAATAGAGAAACGCACTGGAATGTAGCATTCTGGCGAGTTCCCCTAAGGGCAGCTCAAGGAAGGAGCTGAAGCCTGGGGCAAGCCTGGCCACCCCTTCCTCCCTTCCTGGACCTGCGGAGGCCGTGACCCTTCCTGCTGGGCCTGTTATGCTCTTGTCGGCCAGCTGGCCGGCCAGCTCTGCAGCTTCCCTCCTCACAGCCCAGCCCAGCTCCTCGGTGGTGCAGGTAAGGGGGCCCTGGGGGTTGAGGACAGTCAGGCTCTGGAGGGGAAAGGGCATGGGGGGGAGAGCTGGAGATGTGTGGAGGGCTTAGGGGGCTGAAGGGGTGATGTGGGGCAATGGGAACAAAGGGACTGAAGAGGGCTGGGAAGGTATGGAGGGGGCTAGGGGGCTGAAGGGGGTGAAGTGAAAATGGGGATCTAGGGGGTGGAGGTTCAGGAGGGCTGAAGTGGGGACATGGGGGCAGGGAGCTTAGGGAATGAGGTTTGAGAAAGACTTGGGGAAAGAGGGGTCTGATGGGGGGCAGGCTTGGGGGGCAGTAGCTGGGGTGCAGGGACCATAACTGAGGAGGGGAGGCAGGCATTTGGGGGCAATAGCCGGGGTGGGTGGACAGTAGCTGGGATGTGGGCAGATGTTTGGGGGCAGTAGCTGGGGTGGGGAGGCAGGTATTTGGGGGCAGTAGCTGGGGTTCATGAAGTGGGGCCTAGACCTGCATGAAGAGTGGTCCAGACCCACGTGAAGGGGGTCCTGGACCTGCATGGAGGGGGCCTGGACCTGTGTGAGGGGGGCCCAGAAATTTAGGAGGTTTCCAGAGCCTGCCAAATGATACTTTAATCCCTGAAAGAGACCAACTCTGTATGTCAGCAAACTGATGATAACATCAGGAGCCATAAAGAGCAGGCTGTTCTGGATTTTATGCCACTAGGCCATGGGAGCCTTCCTCAGTCCATGGGTGTTCTCCAAGTATCACGCATTTTTCTCCATGTTACTTCCCTGTCCTTTACATGATGCAGAAACTCCTGGTTGCAGCTAAACATGCTACTGACTAGATATCTATGTCTTATGTATGCTCTCCCATGCATTCCCGGGTATTTAATTACTTCTTACAGAGGTGCCTACCCAACAGAATTTAGCAGCACTAAGTTTGTTCTACACCAAAGTGTTGCAGGATGTGGTGCTGGTAGCCAATGGCTAGGGGAATCATTGTACCTTGTGTAACCAATCATAGCTGTGCAAAAGGGGTGTATAACCCTAGAAAGTCAGAACAAAGCAGTCATGGCACTCCCTTTTAACTAGCCAAGCAACTGTACTGCCCCATGGTTCTACATGAAGGGCTGCCTTTTCAAAGTTCAACAATAGAAATCCTGTACAGGGCAATCTTACATTTGCAGGGAGATGGACTGGAAGGTCTAATAGGCCTTTCCCATCTCTTACTTCTGTGATTCACTCATGGTCATTAAATATCCCACAATACTTTTCACAAGAGGAGGGGTGTATTGCCTGTGTCCTGGCCAAATTGAAACCTCAGTAATGATAACAAACAAGCAGTCCCGTGGCACTTTTAGACTAACAAATTTATCCTAGCATCCCTGCCTGTCTGTCTACCTTCCCCCCAAAAGCTTTCCTTGGTGAAGACACTATTTGCATTTCTAAATATCAGAGTTGTTGTGTGTTGATGCTTTCTGAGGATAGATGCCATGATCACCGTGCAATAACTGGAGGTTAGCTGGTTATGTTTGCAAAGTATATGGAGATCCTTCAAGAGGAGCAATTCAGCATACACCAGATACTTACTGCATGGAGCCAAAGTGGAAGATTAAACAGTCTGATTTTCCTGGACAATAAGGCCCCATTCTCCCACTCTTCGTTCTTCATTGAGATGATGGTCACAAAGGATCTGTATACAGTTAAGGAGCTATTTTTCCGTCAGTGTATTTCTAGCAAGTTTACTTTCCTTTTGGGACTCGGTCATATAAGAGCTATAGTTTATGCATTATCTGCATATGCAATCTTGCAGTAGCATTCATAAAGCCCTCCACTATTCTCTGAAAATGTCTTTAATCTGACCCAGGGGTGCAAAGGGGTCTCACAGCAAAAGGGAACCAAGCCTACCTTGTATAGCCCAGAAGACACTACTGACAAGGTGTGTAGCATCACCTCAAGATCTTGCCAAGAGTACAGCATTTGGTTCTAAATGGTCCCTGGTTTCAGCACTATTAGGAAATGATCTCTCAATGCCTCAGACTTGAAATACAAATTTTAACCTTGGGTAAAAGAGGCAGGGTAGATTTGTACACTCTGGTGATCTGTACTCTGTACAAATGATAGATAGATAGATAGATAGATAGATAGATAGATAGATAGATAGATAGATAGATAGAT
>ML681966.1:84209904-84402415 GCA_007922195.1 Podocnemis expansa
GATAGATAGATAGATAGATAGATAGATAGATAGATAGATAGATAGATGTTTCACTTGTTTATGGTTATTTAATGTTATGGTGCCTCAAAAGGAAAGTATGCCATGAAAAGCAGATAAAATTATAGCCCTTGCATGACAGTCCCAAAAGAAATGTAAACTCACTAGAGATACCCAGAAGGAAGAATAACCTTTCAGCTGTATACAGATCCTTTGCGACCATCATATCAATGATGAACAAAGATAAAACCCCCATAGACCTGTTGCTCTCCAACTCTGACCCAACTGAGGGACAGACTTAGCCTCAGAAAGGTACCCAAGAGCAGACCTTTAAAGCCCACCCTTCCTTTGGCACTGGCTATAAATAGTTCAGTTTCATGCCTGTAATTATGTGCTGGAGCAACTGATGTTTAACTACCTGTCACGCAGGCACAATCACATAGATGTCTAAATTACACCAATTGCACCCACAATTATTTCCAGCTACAAAAATCCAGGCCTAAAAAGCAAGTCTGGGTTGAAGTCCCATTCCAAATTGGGCCTTTCTTAATGTCCATTTCTGCTAGTAGCCTCTGGGACTTTCTAGTAAGATGCAAAATGCAATAAATAAAACACTATAAAAGAATATTTCCTCATATCTAGGAGGAGTGCTATATAGCCATTTCCAGGTTTTGTTTTCTCTGTGCCACCAGCACAATGCACAGCTTCTGTAACAGGTTCTCACCAGTCCACTATTTCAGGATCTAGGTGTATCTACTTACTAGCAAAAATTTATATAAGTTAATTCCCACACTCCCAAGTGGTGAATCATTAAGGGAACAAAGAAAGGTGCCTCCTTTTAAGCATCATTGCCACCTGGGTTATGAACATACGCCCAAGTATACCTGCTCCTTATTTAACTCTTTATCAAAGCAAATATACTATCGTTAGCTCTGGGATTGCTGTAACCTTCTGACACACACAGCAAGAGGAAATGAAATAGATTCCTGCATCTAAAAAATGCTAAAACAAAGGTGCAAAAAAAATCCCATGTTACACTGGCCTAGCTACTAATCCCATGTTGTACTGGTCGAGTCAAATCTTGATCCTCAGAAACACTAATATTGTTAACCCCCATTAACTTGGATGGGAGGCTAAAGCCAGTCAGCATCTCATAGGCATGTTTAGCGCACTTCAAGATCAAGCCCTTAATGCACTCTTCATGGTGAGCC
This sequence comes from Podocnemis expansa, assembly GCA_007922195.1. Lineage (NCBI taxonomy): Eukaryota > Metazoa > Chordata > Testudines > Podocnemididae > Podocnemis > Podocnemis expansa. The sequence goes on from ML681966.1 coordinate 84,211,113, forward strand.
AGATTACAAGTCTTATGTAACTATTCTCCTTGCTCGCAATTAATCCGCAGTTCATATTAAGATCCAAAGGGGTAGCCGTGTTAGTCTAGTTCAGTAAAAAACAAACAAGAAGTCCTGTGGCAATTAAAGACTAACAAATTTATTTTTTGCATGAGCTTTCATGGCAGAAAATCAGTGGGATTTTCTCCCATGAAAGCTCTTGAAAAAAATAAATTTGTTAGTCTTTAAGTGCCACAGGACTCCTTGTTTGTTAGTTTGGATTAAGTTTCTTATATTGTCAAAGCCAGGCAAGAGGCAGCATCTTCCAGCACAATTGATCATTTCTTCCATTGCTTATGGTCACCTGTGGTGCCAGGTTAGAGTGTCATCTCATGTTAAGAATCTCAGACATCAATGAAAATAGGGGTAGGGCCCTAACCTTTGAGGCTACCTTTGCCATTAACACTGGCTTGGTTGGTTTCTGTGTGAAATGTTCCAAATAGGCGTGCCACAAATAAATGCAGTGAGATAAGCTCTATGCACTGTATTAGCACATGAAAGAAAAAGCAGCAGACGCGCCAAAGGATTGCCACATCTTGTTCACATTTCAAAAGACAATGGTAGCAGAGACCCATGCTACTGGATGATTACTCCTGCTCACTCCTCCAGTCTGAGGAATCCCTTGTATCATCATTTGGTTTCAAGGTATTGCGGACAACTCAAGAGTGAGGTGAGACGGAGTCGCTGAGAAATTACTGTTACTGCTCAAGAGCTGTCAATATTTCCATTATACAGTAGACTCCTATTTTTGGTAAGGGTGGGCCTGATTCTGAGTGGGAATCCTGGGGCCCAATCCTCATGTGATGTAAGCTTGCATAAATCCATAGAAATAAAAAAAAGGCTATTTATACCAGCTGAGGGTCTTTCTCCAATCTGAATGCCAGGGCTGGTTTAAACTGGAACATGAGGGTCCAAACGCGCATAAACTTTGCGAAAGTTAGTGTCAAGAGCTGAACATGAGTACTGAGATTCATGTATCTCTAAACTTAGGGATTTAAAACCTGGATACAAAACTTTGTCCCATTCTACAACTTGTCATCTGGCGAACACACGGTTCTAGCTCAAGAACAAATATTCATTACTTCATCTTGGTGAAAGCTAGGGACAGATCCTCAGCTAGTCCAAAGCACTAATGTCAATAGCCTTTGTAGAACATGCGTTGCCTTTTTCTAAGAAATGAGAATTGGTTTTCCCCACTCCCTTGTACCTTGTGTAACCCCTGTACATTAGTGCAAAGTAAGCCTGATTCATGGGTGTTACTAGCTACTTGGTGCCGCTCTAGTAGCATAAAGTACCTGTAGAACCAGCCAGTTAAACTGAGTTTATAGCTACATTGGAATGTAAATCAACAGTGCTCTTTCCTCTGGCTTACAGTGTGTTTGACTAGTTTCTTCATATCTTTGAAATGCTTTTTTCTAGTTTCACTGGTAAGGTCCTTCCTCCCAGAAGGTTAAATTTAATTATAGTGTCACTTTTATTTAATGGCTTGTTTATGATGTCCACCAACACAAACACATAATATGTTATGGCTACGCTTAACACACAGCCAGACTCCTCTTCCACAGTTTATGCATTTCAGAAGAGATTTACAGGGTAGAGTTTTTTGATTTATTGGGCCATGCCTCAGGACCCATCTACAGTAATTGCTAGAGGGAGAAGGCCATCCCAATCTTGGGCTCTTAAAACCAATTGCAGCTAATGGTCCAAATGACTTTTATAAAAGCAAAGGACCTGAAATTGTGGATTTAGTTCTTGAACCAGACCCAATTTAAGTAGAAGTATGGTAGAAGCTTAAGTCAATTGAACCCAACTGGGATCAAGAATTGTGGTGGCTAAAATATCTGGTAGCCAGGCCTGGAACACTCTATTCCAGGGAGATCAGCAAAAGATTGGAAATGAGAATGAGAAATACAAAAACCCTAGCAATAATTTGTGTATATATAGCGTTTTCACCGAGCATCCCGAAGTGCTTTGCAAACATTCATTACTCCAACATGCAATAAACCACTCATTACTTGTCTACAGATGGGTAAACTAAGGCATAAAAGTTGCTTCCTCTAAGTCATCTGTGACCTTGCTTAGCCAAAAAGGGAGCCATTTCCTTCCTTTGCATTCAGGGTGGCTGTAAACCCCCTCTTCTGCATTCCCCAAACTGAGAGTTAAACATCAAAGGAAAACTGTGGTTTAGGGTAAAATTCTCAGAAGTGCCTAAGGCCTAGGAAGCTGAACTCACATTTCCCATGTAAATGTCCTAAGCACACACCCATTGGGTCTCCTGTCTCAAACACTGCATCTCCGCGTGCTTTCGTATGAGGCCCAATCTTCTCAGTGTGCTCTGGGAATGCCTGCAGAGTCAGATCCTACAGGCAGACAAGCAGGGAGCACCTTAATTCACAAATGTTAAGGCTCTAAGCTAAGGACGGCATCAGAACTCAATTGACTTTGCACTTGCTTACAGTTGGATGGGAATGCTGGTGATTTTAGGCCACAGCTGAACAGATGTTTTAATAATGCCAGTGGCATCTAAATGTTGGCCTTCAGTGTGCCTTTGTGGCTCTGGTCCCAAAAGACTATGAAGCCTGAGTCACCTGGGTGCTTTTGAAATGGTGCTCTTTAAGACTTGTCTTTGGATAACTAACCCTTGAATTCTGCTTGTGCTCACAGTAGCTGGGCTTCAAACATCCCTATCTGTGCCATTTGGAGGTTTGATTCAGTGAGGCTTTATTTCAGTTTTATAAAGATCTTACTGCATTGAGGTCCCGGAGTCTCAGAGGGATAAATATCAGGGAGGGAAAGGAATTATTTAAGTTCAGCACTGATGTGGACACAAGAACTAATGGATATATACTGGCCATTGGAAAGTTTAGATTTGAAATTAGATATAGGTCTCTATCCACCCAAGGAGTGAAGTTCAGGAATAGCATGCCAAAGGGAACAGTGGGAGCAAAAATCTAGCTGGTTTCAAGACTGAGCCTGATAAATTAATGGAGGGGATGGTATAATGGGACAGCCTAGTTTGGCAATTGATTGAGCTTTGGCTCCTAGTGGCAGATTTGCATATTGGACAACTGATGGAGTGGGTTCTGAGTTATTATAGAGAATTCTTTCTTGGATGTCTGCCTGATGAGGCTGGCCTACATGCTCACTGGTCAACTGATTGCCATATTGGGGTCATGAATAAATTTCTCCTCAGGGCAGATTGGCAAAGGCTTGGGGAGGAGGGGGGTTACCATCCTCTGTAGTGTGAGGCATGGCTCACTTGCTGGTGGATTCTCTGTACCTTAAAGTCTTTAAATCATGATTTGCGGACTTTAAGAATGAAGTCATTGGTTAGAGGTTTATTACAGGAGTGGGTGGGTGAGGTTATGTGACCTGCATTACGCAGTAGGTCAGACTAGATGATCAGATTGGTCCCTTTTGACCTTAGAGTCTTTAAGCGATGCAGCAGTGAATCCAGCTCCTGTTTTCCTTTCCAGGGCATGAAAATCAGTCCTGCAAGCTCATCAGTTATTTGAAATGAAAGTTGCATTTTTGTTTAATGTTTGTGTGTGGTGGGGGGGAAGCTATGCAATATCATATGAGCGGACGGAAATAATCTATGTAGCTGGCAGATCTATACAACTTACTTATACACTGCATGCTGTCCGTTGCCCATTAAGTTAATTGGATGGCCACCCCTCCCGGGCCATCAGTTAAGTATGTGGAGTGGAGCAGATGGCCCCTTCAACTGAATGGCTGTTGACACCCAATTGATTTCTACAGGGCTAGGTGTAGGTGGGCACTGCCCAAACTGCAAGATCTGTGAAACGGTGAAGGCATGAGTCATGCTCACCTGAAGTTTCCCACCTTACCTGTAATCAGCAAACTGTGGCCAATCATAGCCACTGGCAGGAAACAAATGGTTTAAAAACCCAGGGTTTGGGTTGATCAGGCAGGACGGTTCCTGACATCCTGCCTGGCCTGATCACCCAGACACTGACCTCCTCCGCTCACGAATTCTTCCCCGAGCGTACCATGATTAAAACTGCTGGCCGAGTAACGAGTCTCTCTCTCCCGCTTGTAATGCTGCTGCTGGTGGAATTGGTAAAAGCCTGCCCCTGCAGCTTTCTTTAAAACAAATTACCTCCTCTTTGGCTGCTGTTTTTGCCATTGCTCTCTCCCAGCTCCAACAAGCCCACGCTCCTAAGAGCAGGCTTGTCTTTTGCCTTCTGGCCTCTCCTTTTTTTTAGATTGCTGTTTCGCTCTCCCCTGTTTAGAAAAGTTCCCGTGTTTCCAATTGTTCACCACTGCTCTATTTTTTATTGCTTGTTGTATCTCTCCCCAGCTTGTTTCCACTCTTCTCTGCTACTGCTGCACACTGAGTTTGTATTGTACCCCCTTTTACTTATATGGTGTTAGAACATCTTTTTAAGTCACAGTGATTTGATTTATAACTGTAGGTTAAGTTAGTTTGAGAACCCCCATTGTCCCCCAACTTGTTCCACTCCATAAAGTTAAGTTTATTTAACAAAACCTCATTGTAAAAAACCGTGACAAACCTCATATACATACACTTCATAATTAATTTTGTATTAATATCCATTTTTAATAAAGGTTAAATTGTACCCCACTAGTGTGATAATTGCCCCCCAAGATCCTTAAAGTATCGAACCTGCTGGCAGGGTCACATGCCAATCAAATCACTGAATCAGTCATTGTGTTTGACTAATTACCTGCAAGCCTGGCATTTGGCTTTTTTATACGGTCAGATCAAGTTGCTGCCTGCAAATATCAGGGGCAGCAAATATTGGGTGGTCATTTATTGCATGTGTGGCTGTGATATATGAGGGGCATAGATATTCAAGTTTGCCTAGGGCCGTGAAGAGACCAGGGGTGACGACCGAAAAGTTTTCTTTCTCTGTGTAACCGGATATTTGCTGTGTGAGGGCTTTTATATATTGTGTTTACATGGGGAGGAACTAACTCTGCCTTTATTGATCCAGAAGCCGCTGTAGCAGAGGCTGAATAGTTCTGATTATTATGCAATGCTGTACACAGAAAAAAGAATTTCAGTTACATGCTGTGCCAAGTGAGATGCCTTTAGTGTCCTTTGTCCTTAATACAGTGGGGTCACATTTTTTTATTGTGCTAAAATATGTTGCCAGTTTGAGAGAGAGCCCCCATACACATTATAGTATCTAGGAACAGAGTAGTTTTCCTTTACATAGTCGGGGTGACCGCCAATGGCATGTCTTCTGTTCTGTATTTTAGGTTAAACCAATCACAGGTGCATTCTCCATGCAGCCAGCCCTTGAGTGTTTTTGGACAGTATTAAATATGGCTATCTGGGACCAACTCTGCACATGTTGTTTTTTATCTTGTTTTCATGGTGCAGAGCGCAAGGAGACACTTTGTGTACCGCAAGTACCATGAAGCTAATGAGAGAGCTCTTCAGCTCGTTTCAATGTAATCTGTGCACAATGACCATATCTTTTTGGAATATACAAGAAGTCTATTTCCCTGGTCTAGCTGCACAGTGGGCAACCTGATTCTCAGTGACACCATATGCCTGAGAAATACAATAATGAACCAGTCAGTGAGCATTAAAATTGTATGTATGTTGTCTGTTGTTATCCCCCTTCTTCTGATCTTGCTCTTTAGCCAGTGAACTTCTCAGAGCAAAGTTTATCTTTAAAAGTTTGAAAATGCCCAGCACTTAGTGGGTGCTCCCACAAGTGAATAAAATAAATAAATATTATTATCACTAATAATTGGCTATGTCTACATCTAACTGCTTAGTTCGGACTTTCTTAGTTCTAACTACGCAGTTCAGAGTTAGTTCAAACTAACTGTGCATTAGTTCAAACTAACAGGAACTTTTTAGTTCAAACTAACTGCTTTGTTTTAGCTCAAACTAAACAGTTAATTCACAGTAACTGTTTAGTTTGAACTAGAAAAAAAACAATGGTTAGTTCAAACTTATTTAGTTCAAACTAGCACAGCTACATCGTGCTAGTTCAAACTAAAATTTGAACTACTGGTATGTTTGAAGTAAGCTGTTAAATGTTTTTTAGTTTGAAGTAGGCAAAGCCTAGTGTAGACAGAGAACAAATTAGTCCAGATTAAGCCTCCTAAATCCAGACTAATTTGCTCTTGTAGACATAGCCATAATATCTATCACTCTACCCTACTTAATGGAACTGGAATTGCTTAGCTGTGTGTCGTGCCCTATATTGATTACAGGCACTGTAGATTTTGCATTGCTCAAGATACAAGGACTTGACCTTAGGGAGCAGGGCATCAATCCCAAACGTCTCCATGCAGCACAGCCTTCCTGTGGTCAGCCGTGATTCCTAAGTGGCCGACAGCTGTACAAGAGATTTTGCTTCAATATTGACTTTCAAACCTTTTCTTCTCCTTGTGCCAGAGACCTTGCTTGAACTGTATTTCATGTAAAGGAGATGTCCAGGGTCAGACAGTATGAGATATGGACCGAGGTGTTGTAGGACAATGGGTTTATTTGTCTTTTGTAAAGAGGCAAAGCAGCTATGGGTGTGGCTTATATAAATGCGGAAATTTTCAGTGATGGAAAGGGGCCCAGAAAGAGCCCAGGATGAGCCTCTATATAGGAACATGTGAGAGCTAAATAAATAACTGTCCAATCAATGTATTCATGCAGTGCTAAATTCTGCCTCCAGTGTGCACACTGAGCTCTTAGCGACTTTGTGAATTCCAACATTTGTTTGGGATGTAAAAATATCTTCCTTCATTTGCTTCATTTGAGCAAGCAGTTGCTTTTCAGCTGTGATCACTTCCCCATGCAAAACTGCACGCCTAGCCACAAACAGACCATCAATGGCTTCTACTCAATGGCACAACCTTTGGGATGAGCTCAGGGCCAGCCCCCACTTGGGCCAGGCTTTCTTCCTGATTCTCTGTAACTTGACATCTTTGTATCCTGATTTGAGGACTTCAGTAGCTCAGTCATGGGAGGAGCAGGGAGGAGGGAGAGATTAAGGCTCTGTGGCCTGTAACATGGAGCAAGTCAGATGAGGTGATCGTGACGCTCCCTTCTGACCTTACAGTCTATGAGGCCTTGGATTTATACCCAAGGGGTCAGGTAACTGATAGCACCAGCACCTGCTGGAAAGGCAGAAGCAGCGCTTCCTGTTCTCTATAGAGAAGAGAGATCAGAGAGGAACAGCTGCTTCTGGGGAAACCCTCTGAGAACTTGGTGTCTGGGCTGCCATGGTTCCTAGTGGAAAGGAAGCCAGTACTGGATGGGGAGAGGGGCTTGGCTGAATCCCTTTGACAAGGGTGCAGGAGGAGACCTGGGGAAGAGCAGGGAGAAGGAACATGGTGCAGGCTCAGCAGACGACTGGTGTTGGAGGTTACAGAGGGTCCCTTCCAACCCTATGATTCTATTCTAGTCTAGTCTAGTCTATTAGAAGACAGGAGGAAGTAGCCCTGGGAACTGTGAATCAAGACAGTCTGGAACTAAAGGAAGCCACATAGGAGAGACTTCCAGCCCCATGGCAGATTCTGATCAATCTGAGCCACTGTGGTGCCTCATGGGAGATGTAGTTCGAGTGCCTCATGCCCCAGTTCTCATCTATGTGCTGGGCTTCCATCGTCCTGGGACTCCCAGGATGCATTATAGTGGTTACACGAGAAGGGATTCTGCAGTCTCATGAGAGATGTATGTTTACCCAGAGAGCTGGCCTACAGAGGAGAAGGGGAGCAGCAGCCATCTAAGCTACGTTCCCATGAGGCATTGTGGCAGTTCAGGTGGACACAGACTATTGTTGAATAGAGCTAGTATTTGTCAACCAGAGACCACATAAAATATTTTGTTTTAATTTTCCATTCAGGCAAAATTTTTCCTTGAGAAAATTCACCACCCTACCATCCTCACAAAAAGCACATCCACATGCTATACAAAGTAACAAAGCAGACATCAGTGACCCCTCCATCAAATGGGTTAATTAGCTAGATCCTCTTAAAAGAATAGCACAGGTTAATGCTCATGGTCTGGACTGAGTAAAAATATAGTCTCCCTGTGCTTCCTTCTAGGTGACAGAGTGAGGTCTGGACATTTTGGGAGACCTATGAAAAATGCCAGGGAGCAGGGACGGTAACTTCATAGCATAGACCACACATCAGTCAGTCCATTTAATCCATCCCTGGAGCTAGAAAAATGCAGCGTTTGCTCCAAAATGTTGTTTTAACCAAAACTTTATTACGTGCCTCCGACACGCCACCTCTGAAGGAGGAACTAAACATTGCACAAGCGACAACCAGCATTTAGTGCTGTTGCACTGCCTGCCTGCCTTTTTGATGACTATCTTCCACCCAAGACATAAGTGCATTCAAGTGCTGGTGCCTTCTGAGCCTAAAATTTACCTGCAGTGGAAATTAGAAGAATCTAGTGTGCCTGAGGGTAAAGTCATATATGCACATGTGCACCCCCTGCAGGCGACTCATCTGCAGTACCAGCTAAATCTGGTGGTTTTATGTAAGGAAAAGGTCCTAAAGGATAAAGACTATCTGAACGGGTTCTGCTGCAGCCTGTAATAATTTGAGTATTGCCAAGTCATCCTGAACTAAATCCTGCTCACGCCAGAGCTGAATAGAGGGAAACACTGCACTCCACGCATAACTGTCTTAGTAGGTCCTCCAAACATCTTGGGCTGGGAGGTCTCCTCTGACACCTTTGTAAATCTGTAGTAATTCCACTGAAGTGAATGGTATTAAAGAGATGGAACTAAGATCACCAGCAGGCCGCTTGTTCCTTTGATTTGACTTCACTAAAATACTTCAGGCATGCAGGGATGTAATGACTGCTGCAGCAGGCAGGTGTGGTCTAGAATCTGGTCAAATATGCTGTCTGAGCTGTTTTGTGGACTCTAAGCAAGGACATGCAATGGGAGATGGGTGTACAGCTCAGCACTGTTGGCACAGGAAAGAACAGAGCTAGTGCTCACAAATGTCATCCTGGCTAAACCACATTTTTCTTTTGAGTCTAGTTCCTCTGTGGGCTAAGACAACTTTTTGTTCCTATATTTAAATCATTTAATGGTATTAGAGCACACTTCTGGCCAAATGATATAAGCCTTTATTTTTATTGTGGTTCTGCTGAGGGGCCCTTGTTAGGATCTTTTTTGCGTGGTAGTTTGCGTCTGCTTTTGGTTTTAACTGACAAATACCAATAAAACATGATGCCAAAAAAAGAAAAAAGGTGTTTATCCAGTAAACACTGGGTAGCCATCAGAAATCAGTATTTGTATTGAAGGGTTGTCTACATAGAGCAGTAATATAGAGTATGGAGGGGTGGTTTGTTTTCTAAAGCAGTGTTTCCCAACCAGGATGCCATGGCATGCAGGTGTGCCCTCAGGCCTGGGCAAGTGTGCCATGGAATTTGTTGAAAAACTACTCAGACTTCTGGATTGGCTTATAAATATTCATGAGTTCATTTGGAGACTATCTGGTGGTGTGCTTCAAAATAATTAAAGGTATCAAGGTGTGCCACTACAGAGAAAAGGGTGGGAACCACTGTTCTAAAGGGTACTAATGTGGTGTGACCCTCCCACTGCACATGAAAGGTTTCCTAGTGTGGTTTAACAGAGTGCTGTTTGAAACTGTTAAAGCGGGACATGCAAAGTGATTATGCATTACTGTAGAGGGTACTGGAAATAATGTACATTACTCATTACAGCAGATACTAAGAGAAAACATTGTAAGAAAAAAGAAACCAAACTTTGGACATCTACATAAAACTCAGCAATTACTAAAAAATAAATGCCAACCACTGAAATAAATAAACCCAGATTACTGGAAGCCCATCTTATAGAGACATGGAATTTTATAAATGTCAATCTTATTTTGCTTGCCACACTAAGCCACTGGACAAGGTCCTGATTCCACAAACCAGAGATGCTATAGTAGGACTCTTTGGCTCCATGGAGCCCTAAATATGGGGTTAAGAGTGAGCGGATGATTCAGAGATTAGAGGCACAATAAAAATGAGGAATACAAAAAGATAAATTATCTGCAAATGTACTTTTAAAATGACTTTGTTGGACCAATGTCTTTAGCACAATCAGTGCTGTTTATTCTAACATCTGATAAGTAACTCTGTTGTCAGGAGAGATGTGGCGACCTCTGTGAACTCACGAACATGCAGCTCAGTCTGAGCATGCTCAGGCTTCTGGAGATGTGGGGCCAGATTTTCAGCAAGTGTAAAATGGCATAGCTGTGCTCATTTGCATCATCTGAAGAACTGGGTGCACACCAAGCATTCCTAGAGGTCTAATACGGATGTTGGAAGAGCAATTCCTCTACTAGCTGTTGGAACTGAGCAAACTATTCTGCAGAAATTCAATATATGCTCTTTGTACCATAGCACCATGACGTCTCCTTGTGAGAGAGGGGAGGTGGACAGGGCGTTGCTCGCACTTGGTACATGGGGCACGTGCCCTGAGTCTCAGTGCCAAGGCCCCAAATGTCCGGGGCAGCCCCTTCCTCTCCTGGCCTTGTCCCAGGCCGGAGATCTGGGGCCCGGCCACCACCAGCAGCACCTGCCTCTCTCAGCCATGCTGACGCCTGCTGCTCGTGACCTAGTCTCCGGCCCTGGCCAGGGATCCAGGGCCAGGCAGACGGCTGCAGGAGCCCGAGGCTGGATCGGGCCCTGGTGGAGAATCGGGGCTGCAGTGGGGTGGGGCCCATGGCCAGGGGTGGGGCCCAGCTTGTGCCCTCGGCCTTTCCCTGGGGCAGTGAAGCTCCTGGAGATGGATGTTTCTTGGAAGTCCACGTTCATGGTGCATGATGGGAGATGTAGTCTCACTGGGAAGCCCAGCCTATTGAAGGTAACGTGGGCCTGGGGAAACTGAACTATAACTCCCAGTTGGCACTGGGACAGGTATCTGATTTGCTTTTTTGGGAGCTTGGTTTTTGATGAAAAAATCTGTAAACCTCCTGCCAAGGAAAGATGGCAGAACAAGTGGTTTCCAAATTATGTTACAGCACCAACCAGCTTGAGCCCCCACCCAGTCTTCTGGGAAATCATGCACTATTCCCTGGGCACCCCAAAGAGGTAATGCTTCCCCACTCACAAACATGAGTCTGAGTGTAGTATACAGAACTTTTAATAGTAATAAAAACAGAATGTAAAAGGCCCAATAACAAACATCAGCACTAATCTGGAAAATCAGTGCAGAGCAGGTTCCCAACATGATCCCCACACAGCTTAACAGACTGTGTGAACTTAATAGCAAAACTACCACTGATCTTGAGAATCAGTGCAAAACAACTTCCCAAAATGATCCCGCACAGCATAACAGCACATGTGAACTCAATAGCAAAAGCAGCATTGATCTGGAGAATCAGTGCAAAACAAGTTCCCATCAAACCCAGGGTATTTAGGGAAAGTCTTTCATGTCAGTTATCCGTTAGTGCCACCCACTGGTCACTCATGCTCCCCAGCCCTCCGGGGGCTGCTTGCCCTATTTGTTGGCTCTGGCCGCTGTTGACTGGCTCCACCCACTGGTCACTCACACCATCCAGCCCTCTGCTGGCCACTCTCACCATCCACTGGCTTTGCCCACTGTCTGCCAGTGCCGCCCACTGGTCGCTTACTCCATCACTGCTCCTCTTCAATGATTTCAGCTCAGAGATAGGGTTTTCCTCTCTCAGTGAGTTCAGCTCTGAGAGTGTCTCTTCTCTCAGTGATTTCAGGTTTTAAACCTCAAATAGCTGCAAACAGCTTCTTCTATTAAAATAACAAAGTTTAAACCTTCTGCCAGGGTGAGCTGGCAGAACAAGGGCTGAATTCTATATCTAGGGGTTTCCAAGTAATGTTACAGCACCAACCAGCTTGAGCCCCAACCCAGTCTTCTGGGAAATCATGCACTATTCCCTAGGCCCCCCAAAGGGGTAAGGCTTCCCCACTCACAAGCACAAGTCTGAGTGTGGCATACAGAACTTTTAATAGTAGTAAAAGAGAATATAAAAACCCAATAGCAGAAATCAGCACCAATCTGGAGAATCAGTGCAGAACAAGGTTCCCAACATAATCCCACACAGCATAACAGAACATATAAATCCAGTAGCAAAACCAGCACTGATCTGGGAAATCAGTGCAGAACAAGGTTCCCAATAAACCCCAGGATATGTAGGGAATGTCTTTCATGCTCGCTGTTCACCGGCATCGCCCACTGGTCACTCACACTCCACTCTCACCATCTGCTGGCTCCTCCTCAGTGATTTCAGCTCAGAGAGAGGGTTTGCCTCTTTCAGTGATTTCAGCTCTTAAATCTGACATAGCTGCAAACAGCTTCTCCCATTAAAATGACAAAAGAAAGGCTTCACAGGAAGCCCGGCCAGATTTATCCTTTAACAGTAGGGCAATGGGGTGAGGCAGAACCTCAGGCATAGTCCTAGACTAAGCTAATGCTAAACCCCCAACCCTGTCTTAACTTTGCCAGGCTGGAAGGATGGGGTGGCCCCTCTTTTAATATTCTTTTTGCTAAGGGTAGCTTTTATCCTTTAACCCACCTAAACAGAGTTTGAACTAGTAAGAGAGTAGCATATTATAAAAGACAGTATTTCATGTTTCTCTTCAGTAGAATTACAGATATTGACAGATTTATAATCAAATAAGCCCAAATGCTATTACCCATATTGCCCTGCACCCATAGTGGGACGATGTTAATATGCTCTTTGTGGTCATGCAAATAGAAAACCCAGGCAGATCAGTCCCCCCTGCCAGAAGCTGTTAGGTACAGCTTCTAAGCCTGCCTTACAAAAGGAAGGCCTGGCCAGATCTATCTTTTGACAGGGGGCAAGGAGGTGGGGCAGTACCTCCAGCATAGCTCTAAACTAAGCTAATGCTATCCCCCATCCCTTTCTTAACTTCACCAGGCTGAAACAGGAGGGTGGCCCCTCTTACAAGTTTCTTTTTGCTAAGGGTAGCTTTTGCCCTTTAACTAACCTAAACAGAGTTTGAACAATCAAGAGAGTAGCATATTATGAAAGACAGTATTTCATGTTTCTCTTCAGTAGAATTACAGATATTGATAGATCTGTAGAGCCCTGCAAATCCATGGATATCCGCATCCATGGACCATTTTTTGTGAATGCAGATCGGATATGGATCCACATATTTTATCTGCACAGAGCTAGAGACATGCAAATATGCGGATATCTGCAGATATCCACATTATATCCGCATCCGCGGATGCAACACGGATATCCGCGGACCATTTCTTGTGGATGCAGGTCGGATATGGATCCACATATTTGTATCTGTGCAGGGCTCTATAGATCTGTGATCAAATAAACCCAAATACCATTACCCATATTGCCCTGTACCCATAGTGAGACTATGCTAATATGCTCTTTGTGCCCATGCAAATACTAAACCCCCAGGCAGATCAGCTGCCCCCCCATTAGAAGCTGTTAGGCACAGCTTCTAGACTTACCTTACAAATCAAAATGTTCCATGGACAGCAGATGCATTTCATAAAAAATTCTATTTGGCCAAATACCCAATTTGCACTGAAAAAGAGTTTGAGTGGAAAAATTTTGACCAGCCTTTTACTCTGCATTTCTTAAATACAAACAGGACCTGTGTATTACCTATGTCCTATTTTTAGGGCTTTACTTAAACAGAAATGGTGCACTCAGCTTTTGGCTGGCTCTCCCCAGGAGGCCATATGTCACCTAGAAGGAATGTGGTGATTATGTTAATTACTTGCAAACAATCATGGTCACAATTTGAATGCATGTTGAGTTGCTGCTGACAACAATGAAGAAAGACCTGGTAGGGAGACATTTTGATAAGGAAGAATGAACACAGGACTGGAAGTTACAAAGCCCTGAATATTAATCTGTTGTGACACCAATTTGCTCTGTTGCCTTGAGGAAGACACTTCCTTTCTGCCACAGTGGTGACATCTCTACAATGGGGATCATAAAGCATATTAAGATACCTCAAAAAGGCATTATGCAGGCTACTTAGGTAATGTTTATGAAGTGCTCCGAACAGGCAGAGCTCAGCTGAGGTGTTACATCAGAGAGAGGTTTATTGCAGGGTGTGTGGGTGAGGTTCTGTGGCCTATATTGTGCAGAAGGTCAGACTAGAAATAGATGATCCTATTGGTCCCTTCTGACCTTAGAGTATGAGTTATTATTGGTAAAGAATGGTCATTTGGCTTACAAAACCCATGTGACTCTAAATTTTTGGGTACTGCTGCCAGTGACCACTTATATTTAGCAATTTTTCTTTAGTAATATCTTCAGATAGAACCAAAGGGGAAGGGAAGTTTTTATAAATAGATTGCTTTTAAATCTTACAATTTTGCTTCACTCTAAAGACTCTCTGAAAGCATAATGAGGTGTGTGTATAAGGGAGAGAGAAAGGTGTAATTATCAAGAGCATCTCAGTTTGGGATCAGTTTGGTATTTAAGTTGATTTTTATTTAATTTTGCAGGTCCCAATGCCTATAAATGCACATTTTTGAACATATTGCAATATGTTTTATTAATAGATTCTTTGATTTTTTTAAAGGCATTATGATAATCTAGTCTCATCTCCTGTGTAACTTGGGCCAGAGAATTCCAACAGCAAAGGGGATTATTTTTCTTTGTTCTGTAAGGTGTTAATGTAGTAGTCCATATGTATTCAATCAAACCACCTAAGCAGGTGCTTAAAGTTAAGCATGTGTTCACATGCTTTGCTGACCTGGGCTCTAAGTAAACACTACTTAGTCCATTAATGAGTGGCTGAAGTAGAAGGACATCCTACCTTCATTTAAAGACCCCAAAAGAAAATGAATTTATCATTTCCTCAGCCATCTGGTTTAGTTATACTCACTGTTTAAATGATGCATATGCCCTACTTCTAATTTGCCCAATGTTGCCAGCTCTTGTGTTTTTTACTATGATTCCAGTGATACTGGGGGGGGTAAGGTTCTTAAAGTCCCACTTCCTGGAGTTAAGTGAGAATCACAGCTTTCATTTAAAAAAATAAGTGTGCTTTTAGCTCTCGTCACTGCGAAAGCAGCATGAAAATGTGTCTTTTGTGCACCTTGAAGACTCAGATGTGACCTAATCAGCAGTGGGCCCATGGTCAATAGTACCAACTGAACATATCAGCTCGCTTATTGGAGAAACAAGCGCCAGGTTTGGCCACAGGCATTCCTGAGTTCTAATCTCTGCTGGCACCAATTCGTTGTGTGGCTTTCTGCAAGGCGCATCAGCTCTCTGCCTCAGTTGTCCCATCTGTACAACAGTGATAATATTATTTACCCACTTAATAAATGGTCAATGCATTGCACATGTAAATTCACTCTATATTATCCTGCTCTGTGCCCAGATTCTAAATGTCTACCAGTTCTGGTCTTCTCTTCTGAAAATGAATAGGCTATGTTATTTGTGTGTCTGCCTTCCCACAGTGTTTACTGCGTATATACAACCGCCCTCTACTGGATGAAAAGTGTGTGTCTGCCTTCTGGGGAATTACAACAGCAGTGGGTAGCATCCCTACAGAAATTACATAGTTGTACTGCAGGTATGCAAAGAGGTAGAGGTAAAAGTAATATAATAATCCCAGGGTCTCTTTCGTTCATTAACTGTAGCAGAGCCTCTCTCAGAAAAAGTAACTAGATGTCTTAGGATATTTTGATCACATACACTGTCCTCCAGCACCAGAAGTAAAGCCAAGTAATTTATTGGTCTCACAAGGACAGGTGCTTACTCTTGTTCATTATTTGCAGGCTCTGAAATAAACAATCTGTCTGTTAAGCTGCCAGGGAAACTGCTGAAGGCCTAAGAGCACTGATGCTGCCTAAGGAAAATCACCCTCCTGGAAAAACACTATACTTTTTTGAAACAAGGAGGGCAATAGTACAGCTACTATCCCATTTTACAGTCCATTCCATGGATTTAAGCTGAAAGGCAGTGTAAAATATTTTCCTGAATGACCCCACCTCCCCAACCCACATTACCTTTTAAATGACCCTTTTTTGTGTCTATAATTTTGGTGAGAAACAAAGAGGGGACAAAAATATAAACACCTATACTATAGGTATATCTTAATGAAGCACCTCATCATGAAAACTGCCTTCTGATGAATAGCTGGAAAAATCTTCCTCCCCCACAATAACTCGTGTTGGAGCAAAGGAAGGATGGCTATGTGATTAAGGCCCTGGTTTGTAACTAAGGAGATCAAGGTTTTATTTCAATTTCCTGCTCTGTGTTACCTTGGGGAAACCCCTTATTCTCCCCATGCCTCAGCTCCCCTTCTATCAAATGTGAAGAATAATACTTTGATGTGTTGCCTATTTAGACAGTAAATTGTTTGGGACAGGGGGCTGGCTCTCACTATGGGTATGTTCACACACACTGTTTAAATTGAAATAACACTGGTCATTTAGATTTTAAAAATGGTGGGTCCACACGATGTTCCCTTATTTTGAAATGAGGAGCTACCTCATTTTGATATAAGGAAAGTTATATCAATATAATAAAACCTAGTATTATATTGATATGATGGTTAAATCAAAATTGTTATTTTGAAAGAACACAGTGTGGATATGTTATTTTGATTTAACTGTTAAATTGATTTAACCCTTTTGTCTTTCTCCTTACCAGGTACTTTCCTTTTTCTATACATTGGGTGGGAGGATGGCCCTTCTAGGGGGCCATGTTGCCACACCTCACATGGCGCCTCTCTCCTGAATCAAAATAGCAAGTCTTGTTCATGGACATGCTATTTCGATTTGAGTTTCTAGTGGGGACCTGTTAAATAGATTTAATTCAAATTGATTTAATGATTTTATATCAATTTTATTAAATCAGTATAAGTTAAATCAATTTGACCGTGTAAATGTGGACATAGCCTATGTGTACACATGGCAATTAACAATAGTATACGTAGGCACTCCTCTCATACAAATAACAGCATTTGGTCTCCCCAAGAGCATTAAAAAGTGCTATTCATGACATCCTTAGATCTAAGTGTAGGCAAAAGGGAGAGAAGGTAACTCAATAAGTCAGATTTTTATGTCTTTGATGTACTTCTATCCACAGAAGATCAAAGGTAATGAAAATCGGACCAGATTACGCACACTTCTACACTTGGATTTCTTTTTTTAATCTTTGCTCTAATTTGAACATGTCAGATCTACGTATTTTTATTTTTCAAATGTTCAAATGTGGTTTTCCTTCTTCAATATACATGAATACCTGCTAGGATGTGCCAGGGTCACACGCATTCTTCAGTTTCAATCACAGTTTATTTGCATTCTTTCTTTTGCTAAATCTTAACCTTTCTTTCTCTTCATCCTGTAAAATGTTAGGAACCCTTTCCACCAGAGCATTGTGAACAGGCTGTTCTTGTAAATAGTCTCTTTGTTCTCACATTCCTTCATTAAACAACCCAAAAATGGATTGTCAAAATGTTATGTTTGTAAATGTCAAGTACAGTACTTAAACTAACAAAGGATTATTTAAAAAGGACAAATATCCAACTTCTATTAATTCTGAATGCACACAGCCAAGGTTATTTTTAGGCATTATTATTAGGTATTCAGAATCAACTTTCATTTCCATTATATTCAGTGTGTAAAGAACATATCAAACCTGCCTCAAAGCCCATAACAGCCTCTGGGACAACTCCCATTGTGACCAATAGGCTTTGGATCAAATTTGTGAATTAATGCTTGACTAGATGACAAGGCAGGGGTTAGAGAGGACCAGAAACTATGCTGAAAGCTCCATGCACAATGACAAGACGGTCTACAATCATACATGGGCTGCTGTTTCTACTCATGTAAACAGCCATGAAATGGTTAACAGATTTGACAGTTAGGACTGTGCTTCTAAAAATAAAAAACCACCAAGGCCCTACTTCCATGCATAAAACACATCGGGTATGTCTACACTGGAGGCCCTGTTAAGTTTACCTAACAAGGTCGACTTTAAGTCGACTTAAAGTTGACTTTGTTAAGTTGACTTGCAGCGTCTACATTGAAAACTCCTGTTGATTGCCTGCGGTGCTAAGTCAACCCTTCCTAGTGGCAAGGAACTCTGGGAGAGGGTCCGGAGGCCAATTAGGTTGACTTAAGGGCTTTCCCCATCTACATTGGCTTGAGTCAACTTAATAAGGTCAACTTAAGCATTAAGTCAACCTTAAGAGGTGGAGTTATTAAGTCGATTTAAGGAAGCACTTAATAAAAGCCCATTGTGGCTGCACAAATCTGTAGGTCAACTTAACCTTCCTTAAGTCGACCTCAGGCTCCAGTGTAGACACACCCCTAGAAATGAATGTACAACTATCCCAATAACATAATTAATAATTAGTTTGCTTTTCTATAGTGCTTGTTCACCATAGATATCAAAGCACTTTACAATGGAGGTGTCATTAAAGGCCTCTCATCATATAGTTGAATATAGTTTTCTTTACATTCATGAAGGATAGAAACTTCAGGTAAAATGATCAGAGTGTAGGAATACCCATCAATGAGAGATCTGCTTACTGCATTGGGTCATATATATCTGTTGCTATTACTTATTACTTTAGTGAAATCATATTTTTCCATTTGCGACTTATAGACAGAGGTTTAGAGAATTAAGAATGATTCACATGAATATATGAACTCTTAGTAACAAGCAGCACGCAACTGCCACCCCCCTCCCAAAAACCCCCCAACAACAACAACAGAACAAAACAAAAGCGAAAACATGAGTCAAAAATATGACCCTCCACAAAATGATCTCTTAGGGGAATGTTTTCCCCGAGTCTTTAGCAGGCATTCAAACATATGTGAAATATGATGTTTAGTGACCATATTTGGCCTGATTAGTGAGATTATCCTGTGCCAGTCTATGTGACCAAGGAAATTGCCAGTCTGGGCAAGTGACAAGAAGTATTTATTTAAGGCATGTGCAAAGGTATTTACTCACTTTCATGTGTATAATTTTGAAGATTACGCCACCAGCTTATTTGTCCAGAGGTTCTTTCAGTGATGCTTGATAATCAGTAGAGACTTTAGCAGTTAAAAATAAAAAAAACTATTTAAATTAGCCATGGAATTATTATGGTCTCAGAAAGTAAATGGTATTTGCATATGAAATGTTAACAGAAAATTTGCAGACAAATTACCTTTCATATTTGTTTATATTTTGTTGCTATTTGCTCATACCAATGATAATGATCCGGCTGCGTAGAGGCTGAATTTGCATTGTGTCATTTATAGGGGGCATTTTTCACTATTCCTTTTGTGTTTTATTTGCAGATTTATTTCACAAAGAGAGCTGGATGAAAATTTTTGAATGGAACTTTTGTCCATTGGAAAATACTGTTGAATCAACCCTGAAATCTTCCTTGGGAACGTGTCAATTTTGATCACATTTTGTTTCAAAATGAAATGTTAACACAGTTTCATTTCACCCTTATAAGAACAGAACACTTTTTTTTAAATTTCAAAATGTTTTCTTGCTTAGAAAAGTTTTTTTTATATTATATCCTATATCCTATATATTTGTTTTAAAAAGGCAAAGTCAGATAAAAAAGTTTCAATTTCATTTTGTGGGAAGTTTTGAGATCTGTCTTATTTTTTTGCTTTGGACCTAAAAGAACAAATTTCGGAATTCTAGAGTGTCCTGCAGAATGGAAATTATGATTCCTGCACAGTTCACTTCAGAAGTTTTATGTATGTGAAACAAATAAAAATGGGTCAAAATCAGCAACCTTTCTTAGAATAACTTCCTACTGCAGCTACCTGGAGGCCTGCCCGATTCAGGAAAAAGTACAAACCTGCAGTGTAGAACGTTTCATCCAGATTTTCCAAAGGTTTAGCCCCCACAATGGATAGAAACTGTGGAACTTTAATTTAAAAAGGACCTCACTCAATAACAAATGATAGCTTGTACAGGTCCCTTCTACAAAGAGTTTATAAAATCTTTTTCTTAGAGATGGCAGAAGAGGTGGAGTCAAGGATGCTATAAATAATCAATAACTTAAAAGCAAGTAACATTAAGCACACAGAACATATGCAAGGCTTATCTAGTCTAATTCCCTGCCAAAATGCAGAATCTCTTGTGTCTAATAATCCAAAATAGACAGTCTCTCAATCCATACTTTGTCTTCAAAGCATATAAGTATATGCTTAACTGCTTTGCTGACCCTAGGCCATATTGAGGTTAATAGTACAATTCCCATTGAGAGCAGGATGTGGCTCATAAGCAGTGACCCAGTATTATTTATAGCAGGCTGTGTCCACACACAAAATTTTACTTCGAAATAAGTCATTTCAAAATGACTTATTTCAAAATAAAACCCTTAATTCGAAATGACTTATTTCGAATTAAAAAAAAATAATTTGAAATAAGTCAAGCCCCTTCAACTGAAATAGCATGCCCTGTGTATGGACATGCTATTTCGATTCCCTGAGAGGGGCACCCTGGGAGGTGTGGCAACATGGCCCCTGACGGGCCATGTTGCCACCCAATCCCCTGCCTGGCTCTCCCCTGGAGAGCCAGGCAGAGAAAAACAGCCCCCAGGGAAGGGATCTCTCTGCCCTGCGTCCCCGCTCCTGCTGGGGGCAGCGGGGCAGGGGCCCTGGGGCACCCCAGCAGCAACGGGGAGCAGGTCTGACCAGCTCCCCAGCACCCCGGGGCTGAGCGGCTGCAGCTGCAGGGAGCCAGTCCGGACCCGGCTCCCCAGTGCCGTGGGGCTCGGCTGCTGAGAGCCACTGGCCCCCCGAGTGCCCCGCCACCTGGGGAGGAGCTGTCAGGGAAGCCCGGCTCCAGGCTCTGCCCCTCACCGGCTCAGGGGTGCTGCAGCCCTGCCGGCGTGGCTGGAGCCTCTGCGGCTCACCCTGCGCCCAGCTCTGGGTCAGATAAAATATATCTGGGATATATTTTAAATGAATGGGTCAGAGCTCTGGGTCAGAGCTGGGTGCGGGGTGAGCCACAGCAGCTGCGGCCACCCCGCTGGGGCTGCCTGGTGTGCACCCCTGCACCTCCCCTTAGCACCCTTGCCAGGGTGCTGATGGGGGGGGCCTTCTACAGCACCATTTTTGGAGTGATGGACAGAACTGAACAGAAGTGATGTCAGAATTGGGCCCACCTGGACTAAAGAAAACAAGCTCTATGGAAACTGTATTCATCCTAATTCTGAAAACCTTCAAAAGAATTTAAGGAAAGTTTAATATTGACTTTCATTTTTCTCACCTCAGTCTACAAAAGTGTGTTAGCTCTCAGACTAAGCAGTATTGTCACACTTACTCAGGGCTCACAATCCATCCATCACCTCACTGCATTCCATGGACTAACCATTCATTACACCAGTGTCAAAAAATAATTACACAGAAGTAGATGAAAATAAATCCTCGGTAAACACAGTCTTTCTCCCTGAAGATTTGAACACTCCCAACAATAACAATAACCTGTGAGATGTGTATGTCTCTGACTTCTAGGATCCCTCTTTCTCTGAGGCTGCGTCTACACTTACCATGTCCATCTGAACAACTGAATTCGAACTAGTCAATTCACACTAATAATTATTAGTGCGAATTGAGTCAATTCGAATGGACATGGCTAGACAAGAAAATCCTATTCGAACTGGCATGTCCATGGACTGGATTTGCCCGTTTGAACTGGAGGGGGGCACCATGGGAAGTGTGCCAAGATGGCTGTGCAAAATGGCCACTGCCACAGCCAGTCCCCTGCCAGGCTCCAGCACTCTGAGCCTGGCACAGGGAAAAGCATCCCCTGCCCAGCCCTAGCTGCAGTGCCGGTACCCCATGACAGGCTCAGAGTGCTGGAGCCTGGCAGGGGAAGTGATTCTCCTTGCCCCCTCCCAGAATGGCTGTCCCTGCGGGGAAGGTAATCCTGCCAGCAGGGCTGGACCCGTGCTGGTGGCATGGCTCCATTCCTGCTTGCTGCGCATGGGGAAAGCAACCCCCCAAAGCAGCTTCTCCCCAGCCAGCCGCACATGGGGAAAGCACTCCTGTGCACGGCTCCTGCGGGGCTGGCTGCGCGGGTGGCCAGCCCCACAGGAGCCATGCACAGGGGGTTGCTTTCCCCATGCACGGCCTGCCCCGCAGGGGCCGTGCGTGCGGTGGGGTGCTTTCCCCGCGCGGGGCCAGCGTGGCTGAAGCACTGGCTGGGGTCCCTGTCTCCAGCCAGGTGACAGGAATCTCATTCACCCCCCAGCCAGATCTGGCTGGGAGGGAGTCACCTTTGGGGCTGCTGGCCCCAGGTGCCAAAGGACTGATCTTCCTTCCAAGGTGCCATGTACCCTGGGAGGAAGGTCAGCCCATGTCAATTCAAACTCATTGTGGGTTCGAATTGACATGGCCTCACCATGTCAATTCAAACTCCTCAGTTTGCATTGACCGGGACTTTGATGTCAAAGGAGGTTTGAGGAATTCGAAGTCGGCTTTCATCGATTCAAACTGAGGAGTGCCTCAATTCGAATTGATGAAAGTGGGTATGTCCATGCACGTAATAGAATTCGAATTGATGACAATCAATTCGAATTCTTCTCTAAGTGTAGACATACCCTGATAGTCTGTATCTTTGGGTATATTTTAAACGAATGGGCAATATGTTTAACATCACAGCAAATACTTGAGAAACATAGGGTTTAAAAAAAATCCACATAGGACTACTGCTTTGGATTCCAGAATTCCAGATCTGAAGTGATTCAACATGGAATTTCCTTATGCTGACTCACGGCTGGATCAAGGGGCTGTGGTGCCACAAGCCAGCTTTTACTTTGGCAGCCCACCCCCAAGAGGGGATTGCAGAACCCAGCCTCTGCTGTAGGCTGGCTCACCCCGCCCCGAGGGCAGGGAACAGATGGCCCGAGGGCAGAGTGGACCAGCCCAGGGGCCGGACTCCATTCTCCTGCCTCTCTCCTGGGCTGACCGTTCCTCCCCAGGAGCAGGGACAGCCAGCCCAGAGGCGGGATGAGAGAGCACAGTTCGCCCCGTGGGCTGGCCTGCTCCTCCTCTGGGCCAGCTGTTCCCCTCCTTGGGAGCGGGGTGGGCCAGCTGGAGGGCTGGGCTCTAATCTCCTGCCCCACCTCTGGGCAGGCCCTCTTTGCCCCTAGGGAGGAACAGCTGGCTCAGGGGAGGGCAAGAGAGCAAAGCCCGGCCTCTAAGCTGGCCGACTCCACCCCTGTGCACGCTGTTCCCCACCGTGGGGATGGGACAAGCCAGCCCAGAGCAGGGGTGCTGCACACCAAAGCAGCAGCCCTAAGTTCCCGAGCCCTGAGCCAGTGCCTCAGTGGCTTATCAGTAAAACTGGCCCTGCATTGACCTCTGCAGAGCTTCACTATTAATAAAACAAAGTCTTGAGCCTACAACGACCTACACATTCGCAAATGTATGCCCTATAAGTAGTAATTCAAAGTTTTTCTGTAACCAAAATAGTTATACTGGGAAAATTTTCAGGTGTAGCCCAGGTCTGAGGTCCAGTGTGTTTGTCAGATGATTCATTATAATCATGAGAAAACTATTTCACAAAATATTCTGAAGTTATTTCAATTTGCAAGATTCAAAACAGAGTCATCTTCACAAATTTTTAAGGATTTTTTTTCACTGTCCCCTCCCAACCCACTGAAAAATGTTGATTTTTGAAAAAGTTGGGGAGTTGGGATTGGGGAAATAGGATGAGGGATGTAAACAAGAAGAATGAACAGAATGGGGAAAAAAACAAAATAAGATAAACAACTGAAAATGTTGATAATAGCATGAAAAGTTTTAAAAACATAGTTTCAAGAAAAAACGATTGTGAAAAGACCATTAGTAGTAACAGAGGACAGAGCAAAGAGCAATGGTTTCAAGTTGCAGCTGGGAAGGTCGAGGCTGGATATTAGGAAAAACTTTCTTACTAGGTGAGTGGTAAAGTATTGGAATGAGCTGCCGCGGGAGGTGGTGGAATCTCCTTCTTTAGAGATGTTTAAGGGCCGGCTGGACAAAACTCTGGCTGGGATAATTTAGTGGGAGTGGTCCTGCTTTTTTGGCAGGGGGTTGGACTAGATGACCTCATGAGGTCCCTTCCAACCCTATGGTTGTATGATTCTATGATTCATTTTAGAAAACGTGTTTGCAAAATCTCAACCTACCATTAGCAGTTTACTCAGACTACAGATGCAGCATAAAGGTTTTTCTGAGGATTTTCAAATGTAGGATTTGAGTGGTGTTCTTAAAAAAAAAATCTTAAACATTTGGCAGACTTTTCTCACTAGATCATGTGAGTTTTTAAACAGGGAAGTCTGTGGAGGGCTTAGGGTACATCTTCGCTGACAACGGTAAACTCGTCACCATCAGAAGTGTAAACCTGCTCAGTCACTTTGGAACTCGATTTAATAAATCCACTGCAGAAAAAGAGTAATGCTGCATTGGTGCAGTATAGTGGAGACAGCACACATAATGGAATTTATGAAGATGATGTAAGATACACGAGTGATGTAGAGTGGCTTATGTATCTTCTCTTAACTGCTGCCAAATTTGCCAGTAAGTGTAGATCACCTAACTATTAAGCAAGCCTTCTAAAACCCCAGCCATTTAACTCCAGGTTTCTTGGTTCAAAATGGGGATGAACATTTTCTGAAAATGAGGATTTCCGCCTTCTCAGAATGTCTCAAAGGAGTAGCGAACATGCTTAAACATATCAGCAACCCAATGAGGAGCTTAGCCATTTGGACAGTGTCCTTGTAACTGCTGCTGTCTCATCACAACAGCTATGTCTACACTGGAGGCTTAAGTTCACTTAAGCAACTCCATGCCCACATTTGGAGTTCATTAAGTTAATTTAAGCACTTGCTTAAGTTGACTTACAAACTCTCACCCTTCTCTTTGAAGCATCTGATGAAGTAGAATATTCTCCCACAAAAGCTCATGCAATAAATATATTTGTTAGTCTTTAAATGCCACTGGACTCCTTGTTTGTTTGTCTCACCCTTAAGGTCCACTTTAAGGGTTAAGTTGACTTTATTAAGCTGACTTAACAAAAGGTGGACATTAAAGTCAACTTAAAAATGTCAGCTTAAGGCAGGAGAGCCATTTAAGTCACTTTATAAAGTCAAATTAATGCAGGGGACCCATTTTTATTAAGTTGACTTTGAATGGGTCCCCTGGCTTGAGCTGACTTTATAAAGTCAACTTAAACAAATGGGGAACTTTCTAAGTTGACTTAACAAAGTAAACTTCAAGTCAAACTTATTAAGTCAACTTAACTGACCCCTCTGGTGTAGACATAGCCAAAGTTAGCTGACTCCATGCAAACTGGAGATGCAAAGCCAGAACCTTAGCAAATGTAAATCTGCCTACTTTCATGTGGGTACTAAAACCAATTTACACCACGTGAGGATCTAGCCTATGGTGCTTTGCATTGGAGTAAATGACAGTGCAAAGTGCAGATTAGGCAACTCAATCAAACACCTGGTCTCACTGTTTATTTTATTCTGCATAAGGGAACAGAAAATAGATGACTGTTGTTTGGTGTCCTGATCATTTGCATTATGAAGGAGTACATTGCACCATATTTTATTTAGAAAAGGGGCTTCAACTTGAACATCAGATCTGAACACCAGCCTGAACTTTGGGGCTATCTCTGCACAGTATCTTTAAACACTAAAACATTGCCAATGAGACATCTTTTTCAATATAGTAGTGACACATGGTAGTAGTTAGAGAACTGTGAATGATGGATTTTTCACTTCATCTGCAGTTCTCAATAAAACATAAAATTGTTTTGGCTGACCCCCCCCCCTTTTTGACTTTCTGAAGAACTGTAAAGTCATTAACAACTGATTTTGGATCAAAACACTTTCTGTTCAACCCAAAACAAAATGTTTCGTTTCAGTTTCAAGCTTTTGTGCTCTTTCACCATTTAAAAAAAAAAAAATCAAATTAAAGGCATTTACCAATACAATTTCAGAGGGATTTCTGCCACAACAGCTCATGTGATAAACAAATTTGTTAGTCTTTACAAGTGCCACAGGACTCCTTGCTTGTTTACTAAAACAAAAGTTGTTTGGAATCAATGAGTGAAATTTTTCAATTCAAAAGTGACTAAATGGAACATTTTGATTTTGGGGTTTCAGGCAGGGCTGTCCCTAAGGCAGAGCGAGAGGGGCAGCTGGCTAGTGCCCCATGGGGCCCACATCGCGCCCCCCACCCCATGGTGGGGACTGGGCGAGCTGGCCAAAAGCGGCAGCCCATTCCAGTGCTGCTGGTCTCCCCCACAAACCCTAGCCACACGTGTTGCTTTCAGCTCTGTGCCAGAGCAGCAGGGAGGGGGCAGGAGGCAGTGTGGGGCCTGTATCGCTACCGCCTGCTGGCCATGCTACCTCCTGTTCCCTCCCCACTGCTCCAGCACAGAGCCGAAAGCAGTGCACATGGGTGCGGGGACAGACCAGCAGCGCTGAATCATGCCGTTGCTTTTCGCTGGCTTGCCCAGTCTCTGGCAGGGGTTGGCCAGAGCAGGGGCCTGCCCCTCCCCTAGGCTGGTCGGCCGTGATTCACCCCGGGCCCTGCACCCCCCAGGGACGGCCCTGGTTTTGGAAGGAGGGGAATGGGGGGATTGGTTTAGTTTCTTGACCAAAGCAATTTGCTGAAATTGACACAAATGTGTGAAATGTTTTAGTCACACTAGATCTGCATTTTTAGCTAAAAAAAGGGGTTTTGGATAAAAAATTTTGCCCTACTCTAGTAGCAATTAGTGTTCTAGCTCTAATACACAGCTGAAGCCCTGCTCTGTAATCATCTCATAATTTCCTGAAAGTACATGTTAAAAAAAAAACCCAGTAACTCATTACAAGATTATCTAGCTCTCTAGTAATTAAACAGCTAATTAGGTCTCAGTGCTGTGAGCTAGGTCCCACCTGCACAAAAGGTTTTCCATGGACTTTACTGAGAATTGGAACAGGCCCTGCATTCTTACTGATAGATGTAGCCAGGAACAGTCTCAAGAGAATACATTGGTGCAGCTAATCTTCTATCTTAACCCTATGAGTTTCTCTCTGAAGAGCAGCCTGTACAGAAGACAACTGAGGAGTTGCTGCAGATCGCTGAGTTCTAACTTGGCTGGTGGTTGGCTTGATCGAGGGCTCCTATTTGTTTGCTCACCCCAGGAATCCATTTTCCTGTGACCAATATGAATACAACTTTTTCTTTATATGGGTGTCCCTGTGTAAAGAATACCGTAAGGATCATCTACCAGGTTCATTTATAAGACAAGACAAAAGCAATCTGGATGCTCTATTGGCCCATTTGGCAGGGCTAGCTTCCACCCCTAAATCTGTGGAATTTTTATGGGGAAGAGAAATGGCTTTTATTATTTATTTTACTTTTCCTACATTACTCCCATGTGTCTGACATCATTGTATAGACCAGGAGAAGTTATTTGGCTATAGTTATCACATGGCACTCTTGTTACTGCTACTGCATCAGATTGAATAGACACAATCTGCACCCAAACCTTTGCTTTTGACTTGTGCCCATTCAGAATTTGCCACTTTTTTGTCATTGCAGTGGACTATATCTTAGCTACATGATAGCAATGATCAGTAACAGAAAACTGAGTAAGGCGCTGTCCTCCAGCTCCGATGAGGCAACGATTGGCAATGAAATGGTTAACAAAATTTGCATTTAAGCAGTTCATCTTGGTGCTTTGGTTTCAGGCTACCTATACAACCAGAAATGCTACAAACTTAATTCAAGTTTATTCCAGTAACTGCAGCAATGTTTCTGGAGAGGTTTCAGCTCCCTGTGAATTATTTGCACAGTGCATAACTCCTCTACAAATATTTGACTGGAAACATGAATGATAATCACAAGCTATAATATGATTGTGTAAATTTAGCCCTAACCCTGCTGCTGCTGCTGAAAACCTGCCTATAAAGATCTATTTGGTCACCTGGGAGATAATTTTCAGTTAAACAGATACTGTAGTAAATACACACAATGTGGCAGTTACTGAGAAATTGTCTGTATCCTGTGGATTGTATTTACATATTTGTTCAATGTAAGCTTGGTTTGAATATATAAAATAAAGGCAATTACTTCTTTATTGCTTATCTGGACCTCCTACCCCAAACTCAGGCAAACTTGGAAAAGATCACATCCACTTCCAAAACTGTGTGATTGCAATAGCCAGGATATGCCTTTTAAAGATTAACCACTCTCCACCTTCAAGATCTCCCTGCTGCTGGTGGAGTCAGTGTATTGTGGAATCCTCTCGGTTCTTCAAGTATGTCTTCCATGGACATACTTACCTGTTCAGAATCCCTCTAGCAGCACATTCCCTTATTCCTACGTTCCTTGTAACATGTCTGCCATAAAACATCCTCTTACTCTTCTGTAATTCCTAGACCCACCTTCTTCTCATTTCCCTGGCTGGTTGCCATTATTATCTGGATAGAGAAGCCTATCATGAGACTAGAATTTCATCACAGAACAGGGTTAATCTCAAAAGTTCTTATCTGGTTTTACATAAATTTTGTTATCTTTAGTGCAGGGGGTGGGAGGGGGCAGTTACGTCTTCTGGGAACTCACACAAACTGAGAAGAGGAACTCACACAAACTCAGGTATTTCCAAACATGAGATGCCTCAAAATGCAGTGGGTGAAATCTCAGCTTCACTGAAGCCCACAGGATTATTGCACTGGATCCCAGTAAGGACAGGATATTATTCACCTTCTTCGATCTACCTGCTCAAGGTGTCATCCTCTAAAGATATTCAGAAGTACATACATAAGCTTGCTAATGAGGCACACTAAAGCTTACATTTACTTTATCACCTCGTTAAATATTTTCAATATTATGGAACTGTTATATTTTATTGGATGACTTTCATCAGTTCACCATTCCACTCTACCCCAGAACTCTGTTGAAAGTGATGATGTCACAGCATCTGAAACTGAAGGAATGGGGATGAACAAGTCTGTCATTTAATAAAATGCCCCTTGTGTCATATACATCACCTGGTCACCAGGGTCCATATCCCCAAAGGTAATCAGCAACTAAATACCTTTGAGGATCTGCGCTATGGTGCATCAAAACCCTATTCCAGCAAAGCCCATGTTTAACTGCACATGTGGTTAAAGTTAAACATGTGGTTTTTAAGGGCTTCAGCTGAAAACCAGCTGAGTCCTTCAATTGATTTCAGTGGGCTCTGGATCAAATCCTGAACTGCTTTACTGGATCAGGCCCCAATTTGAAACTGCAATGCTCACTGATGAAAGCAGGGGTCAAAGTAAGGGGGAACACACCAGAATGCCCATTCCAGGGCCCACAATTTTTAAGGGCCAGCAGTCCAGGGCCCCTAAAAATAGAATAATGGGGGTAGAATGCAGCCCTGTAGCGTTCTGGTGTGCTCCCCCTTACTAAGCCTGCGCAGATACTTCCACCCGCTCACGCCTCACCCAGCCATCCTGGCAGCCCCGGCCCCACACCATGCACTCTCCACCCGCCATCACCTTGCAGTCACTGCTCCTGGCCACACTGCTGCTGCTGCTTGCCCCGCCACTTGGAGAGCTGGAAGGCGAAGCACAAGGCACTATGCCAGTTGGTGGTAGTAGTGAACATGGTGAGCTAGCTGGAGATTCGGGGTAGGAATGGAGGGATCCGGAGCAGTGCAAGTTGCTGGAGCAAGAGGTTGGGATGGGGGGCTGGGGAGGGATGGAGGGAGTTAGGGGGGCATGGGAGGAGTGGAGGGGGGCATGGGGAAAAAGAGACTGGGTAGGGGCTGGGTAGTGATGGAGGGGACTATGAAGGGCTGGAGTGGGGACTGGGAGGGGGGCTGGAGAGGGATGGAGGAGATTGGGGAGATGAAGGGGATGGAGTGAAGATGGAGGAGTTGTGGGGTGGTGGGTTAGGGGGTCTGGAGTGGGAACTTGGGGACTGGGAGCTTAGGGACTGGGGATGGGGGCTGAGGAGGACATGGGGAAAGAGGGATCTGATGTGGCCACTATTGGACAAGGTTGGGGGGATGTTGTGGATTTGGGGCTGTGCTTCATTTGTGAGGAAAGAGCTGGTGGGGCTCAAAAATGCCTACCTGGGCCGGAACCCACACATGCATAAAGGGAGCCCTGACAATATGGGAAGGGAGCCCAGAAATTAGGAGGGCTCCAGGGCCTCTCTATACTTGAGCTACTGGATGAAGGCCAAAATGGGTAAACTTGGGTGCCCACACAAGTCTCCTATAATCTATATTCAGTCACCTAATTCAGTGAGGTCTGATTTTTAGATATGTCCAGTCTCTGAAAGACTTATTAAAACCAATGTGAATATCAGGTGCCTTAGCACCTGTGAAGATCAGGCCACTTCTATATCAGTCCTTTAACATGGATTTAGGGGCCTTATAAAACAGCTCTACTTAGAAGAGTGACTTAATGAGAACACATTCCAAAGGGGCAGCCGTGTTAGTCTAGTTCAGCAAAACAAGCAAGGAGTCCTGTGGTCTTTTTAAAGACTAACAAAGATATTTATTGCATGAGCTTTTGGTGGAGAAAATCCCACTTTGTCAGATGCTTTGAAGATGGGGGAACTTACAGAATGGGAGGAAACAAATGCAGGGAAGTGCAAGTCATGGGATCAGGTCACACTGTAACAGCAAATCAAAGCAGTTGAGATTCAAACAGTGGGGAACAGCATATAGAGCAGGAGAGAGCAATAATATGCAATGGGGCTTGGGGCCAGAGTGGAGAGCACTCCAGCCAACTTTCCCTTTCCCTCCACTATCCACCTTGGTGCCAGGCTGACACTCAGCCACCACCACCAGCCCCCCACTGCATATTATTGCCTGCTCCTGCTCTATATGCTGTTATCCAGTGTTTGAATTTTAACAACTGCTTTGATTTGCTGTTACAGTATGACCTGATCCTATGACTTACTCTCCCCTACATTTATTTTCCTCCCATTCTGTAAGTTCCCCCATCTTCAAAACATCTGACAAAGTGGGATTTTCTCCCATGAAAGCTCATATGATAAATAAATTTGTTAGGCTGTGCTCACATGTAAACGCTTATTTTGAAATAAAATCCTTAATTCAAAGTAACTTAAATCAAAATAAGCAAACATTAAATCGAAATAAGGGAAAACCTCAAATTCAAATAGCAAGTCTGGACACAGGACTTGCTATTTCAATTCAGGAGAGGGGCACCATGGGAGGTGTGGCAACATGGCCCCCTCCCTGGGCCATGGCACCACCCATTATATATAGAAAAAGGAAGGCACCCTGTGAAGGAGAAGGGCAAAAGTGTTAATTCGAAACAATAGTTATTTCGAAATAACATGTCCAAACGGTGTTATTTTGAAACAACCATTTTGAAACAACGGCTATTTTGATTTCACCCTAGGTTTTATTGTTCTGAAATAACGGATATTATTTCAAAATGATGGGGGCTTGTTATTTCGAAAAAAAGAAATGTCGTTTGGACATCTCAACTTTTATATCGAAACAACGATGGTTGTTTCAAATTAAAAGCCTTGTATGTACATAGCCTTGGTCTTTAAAAGTGCCACAGTAGGCCTCCTTGTTCATTTTTCATGAGAACAGCAACTTCTCCATCAGAACTACTCCCACGGGTGTGGTTAGCCCACTGACTCAAGGAACAGGTGTTCAATTCTCCAGTGTACTGCTTCTCTATTAGTGGGTTATGATGCTCAGAAGGGTCATGAAAGACAATCAAGAAGGGCATCAGATACCACTACAATCTGAAACAAAGAAAATCTTCCTCCCCTATATACTCTTCCCCTTCAAGGTCAAGTACTCGGACAATCTCTTGAAACACTCAGGTCAATAAATGCTTCTCATAGTTGTCACTGATATTTCAACATTTACAGTAAATGCATGGGGTTTGCAAAACATTTTGACACCAAAGAAGCGGTTGCCAATCTGAAGCAGTTAAGAAACACGGCGCTAGGACAGGTAAGACCTCTGTATACAATGTCTTAGAGCTACTTTCTTTAATGACATGATTTTTTACTACTCTTTCAGTGCCATTACCCCTGTAAAACCAACACAATTGTGATTCTAGATCCTGATGTAGCTCATGTGTCTTCAATGGGCTTGTTAACTCAGGATCAAGAGCAGGGTGAAATTTTGTTCTTAGTTACTCTTCTACAGACATGCCAATGGCTTGAGCTGCTGACATGTTTTGCACTGTTCAAAACTTTAAAAAGAAAAAAATCAGGCAAAATTTCAATGAAATGTTTTACTTGTTCACAGCACAGATCAAAATATTGCAATTCAAGATTTAAAAAACTAAGGAAGTGTCCATGAAATTTGCTAATAAAGATAATGGGAAATGGAGCTGAGAGTGTTAGCTGAAGATGGTGGGAATTAGACATGGTTGACTTTTTAAAAGTTATTTAATTTTTTAAATTTAGAAATTAACAAAAATTGGGGATTTTCTTATTTGCAAAGTTCCCCCCTGATTTTTTTAAATTAACACAGAGGAATGACTCAGCACATAAGGTGAAGATATGGCCTTGGCATAGATGTATGTGGAAGCAGTTTTACCAAGAGAAGTCACATCCCAGAAATGCAAACCAGCTTTGGACACGTACCTGCCCGTCTCAAACAACTAACTGACTAAAGCAACCAACCAGCTCTGGGATCTTGGCACTTGAGTAAGGATCTAATGTTTGAAAACTGAGGGCCAACAGCCTCAGCTGCAACTCATTGGTGAGATGCAGCTGGGATTTCTGTTAGCTGCTTCTTACAAGGAGGGCTTTGTCTTTTCCCTGGTGGCTGGTTGATTCCCTCATGTGATGATGTGGTTTCATGTACAGCTTGCACAATAAGGCACTTAAGTGACATTTTCTTGCATGTGATTCCCCTCCTTTATGCTATTATCCCCTGCAGTGTTTCCTGCAATTCTGTTTGCTTTAAGCATGCTTGGCAGGCCTTCTGGAATCTGTTGCACTTTCCAGGTAGTTGGTGTGTTGGGACTTCTTTTATGACTGTAAATGTTTAATTTTCCATTGTGTTTTGGGTCAGCAAGTGAGCCAAGGCAATCAGGCTCCCATAAATCTCATCTGACTGCATAGTTTGTACGTTGGCTAACTGTTTCAGACACACTAAAGAGCAAAATGTCATTACCACCCAAAATAGCTTTCTTGCCATTTAACAGACCTGTGGCACCAGGTAATTTTGTATTACCCAATGAATATTGCCAAAAGAAAATGAATGCAGTTGTACCTATGTAACTAAGCACGACATTCCCTCCTTCAGCTATGGAAGCAGTTTAAATTAGAGACAGCTATGGTAATTGCTTATTTCATCAAATGCCTCATAGACCTTCTACAAAAAATTGTTACTCCGCTCAGATGCATCAGAATTCATGGATTAGCAGACCAGGTGAAACGACAATAGTTGTGTTGTGTTTAGGTTCCCTAGGAACTAGCTGTTTCTTTAGAGAGACAGTAAGGTATGTCTGCACACAGGTTTTAAATCAAAATAACATTTGTTATTTTGATTTAAAAATGCTTAGGTCCACACAACATTTCCTTATTTCAAAATAAGGAGCCCCCTTATTTCAAAATATGGTAAATCATTTCAATATAATAAAACCTAGTTTGCTATTGAAATGAGGGTTATCTTGAAACTGTGGTTTCAAAATAAACCCTTATGGCTCTGTTATATTGATATGACCCACATATCGATATAACAGTTGACCTTCTTCCTCCCAGGAAGGAATTCCCCCACCACCACCCTGGCCAGGGAAGGAGGGGAGGGGCAGAGGGGTTCAGGGGAGCAGGGAAGCTGCGCGCCTGGCTTCCCCGCAGCTGGCTGGGTGGCAGGGGCAGGGAAGCCGGCGCACCTCACTTCCCCAGCTTCCCTGCAGCTGGCCAGGTGGTGGCGGCAGGGAGCCCGTGCGCCCAGCCAGCTGCAGGGAAGCGGGCTCCCATTCCCCACCACCCAGCAGCTGCACGGAAGTGTGTGCGCGCCGGCTTCCCTGACCCCCACCAACCTGCAAGAAGAGGGGTGTGTGGGGTGCCCAGTGGTCCCTCCCCCACAACCTGGCCAGCAGCGGGGGAAGCAGGACACAGTGAATCCCTGCCCTGCGGGCTTGTTTCCCCTGCCTTGATCTCCAGGTGAGAGCCAGGCAGGGGATCGGGTGGCACCATGTTGCCACACCTCCCAGGGTGCACCTCTCCCAAATTGAACTAGCAAGTCCTGTGTCTGGACATGCTAGTTCAATTCAGGTTTTATTTGTCTGGACCCTGTTAAATCAATTTTACTTAAATCAATTTAACTATTTTTATATTGATTTGGTTAAATTGATTCAAGTAGAATCGATTTAACTGACTGTGTGTGGACGTAGCTTAAGAGATGGCCCATTTTAGAAAAAAACCTATAAAACATAAGAGACAGCAATCCAATATGGGTCACCCAACATTAAATAGAGACCTGTAGAAGCGATCCTAAATACATACAAAGTTCAATGGAAAGAAATATGCTTTCTATCAAATTTTTAAGCCATTCTGTAGAATTTACCGGTATCTCTCTCCTATAGGATTCTATAGGGTAGTTAAACAAAATAATAAAAACAGCATTGTTCTATATTAAATTATAAGAGGTTGTTCTGTATGTGATATACATTTAGCAGTGGCTTCTACGGCTTGCTCTGGATTGCTGTTTTTCCTTCTACAACTAAACTTTTCTTATTTTCTTTTGTAGTCTGGGTCTCCAAGTAAGACCCGAAACTCTTCTGGTGATAAACTACAGTTGTTCACTGGAAAACAGATTCTAACTCCTTTGCATCTTTGATCTAGAAAGACTGAATTGGGACCATCTTCTAAGGCAGAACAAATTCCCACCACATTCACTCTCCACACCAATATTTAGACACAAAAGCACATCAGAAAGTTTGTGGTTGGGGTTTTTGAAGGTGCCAAAAGAAGGTAGGTGCTCTACCCCCTTAGAAACTGTCAGACTGGATTAGACTCATGGTTTCTCTGGTCCAATATCTTGTTTCCAACCAGGGCCAGAACAAGAGTGGAGGATAGGAAACTGCAATTTGTCAAGTAGGCAGGTATGTGATAATCTATCAAATCAAATATCAAATCAAATCATAGGGCTGGAAGGGACCTCATGAGATCATCAAGTCCAACCCCCTGGGAATTGAACCCAGAACCTTCTGCATGTTAAGCAGAGGTGCTAGCCACAAGAGATCTTATTTTAATCCCAAACTGGTTTAAATCCTGAAACATGAGGTCCAGTATCTCCATCACAATTTACAGCGCTGTTATCTGTTATAGTTAGAGCTTGGCAGAAATCACTTTTGTATAATTCTGACAAATGTCAGTTTATTTTAATACATTTTATAGATTTAAATTTTAGAGTTGCACAAAGCTATGAGGATTTAGAATAATTTTTATGGACTTAAATTTTCACAGTTTCAGGGCAACTGTGGCTGGGAGGAATCCAAACAATTATATACTGAGCACAGACGTTAAGAATTTGTCAGCTCCAAATGTCAAAACAGCCAAAGTAAATGGCCTTAAATCAACAAGTCATATTTTTTATTATTCATTCTCTAATCCATTTGTAACAAGGCTACCAAAAAAAGTCAAGTTCCAAAGGGGCAGCTGTGTTAGTCTAGTTTAGCAAAAGAAGCAAGGAGCCCTGCGGCACTTAGAGACTAACAAATCACTGGGATTTTCATTCTCAGAAATTCTCAAGAAGCCCTTCTTACTTTGCCCATCTGTAAATTTTTATCATCAAAGGAAATGTATTTTCATTGGTTTGTGTGTATCCAGTGAAATCAGCATTTATTAAACAACAATCCAAAAGCCTTCCAAGCCTCATTTGAATTCTGGGTAGCCTTGGTAAGTGGCTACATGTCCAATCCCTTCTTGAGTTTTGCAAAGATTTTGGCCTCAGATGCCTTTGAAAATGTCATCTTACAGGTAAGTACTTTAAGGCCTGCAGAGAATTTCAGCTCCTTCCCTTAATGTTTTCTCCCATTCTACAAATTTTGTAAGATGATAACATATTTGCTCTTCACTGAAATAGCTGTGAGCTACATGGAGCATGAAGCTGACAGTCCCTATGTTTAGGGAGTGAAAACAGCGCATTTTCAGTGATAGGACTTACAACTATGGAGCTTCCTACCTCCAGAAATTAGTATGAGACCAAACTGTTCCATTTTCAAAACAAGCAAGGAGTCCTGTGGCACTTTTAAAGACTAACACATTTATTTATCCCTGGGGAATCTAAGTTGTTTGAATCTAAACAACTGCTTTGATTTGCTGGAACAGTCTGACCTGATCCTCTGACTTACACTTCCCTGCATTTATTTTCCTCCTGTTCTCTAAGTTCCCCATTTTAAAACACCTGATGAAATGGATTTTCTCCTACAAAAGCTCATGTGATAAATAAGTTTATTAGTCTTTAAGTGCCCCAGGACTCCTTATTCGTTTTGCTGGACTAGACTAATACGGTGCCCCAATGGAACTTGGCATATTTACTGACAATGTTAAAGTATCACTTACAGCTGAAAAGAGCGATAGTGCTCCTTGGATTATATTCAGTCACTATCACACATTCTCTTCACAGAGTGCTTCTAGCCCCTCGTATAGGGAAAAAACCTTTTATCTTTCCACTTGTCATTTACGACTTCATTCCGACTGTTTAATACGATGCTAGAAAGACAAGGTGGGTGAGATAATGTCTTTTATTGGTCCAACTACTGTAATGTTGGCCTGGAGTCTGCTGGGACGTTAATTAGCATTTTACTAATTTGTGGATTCCTCCTCTATGAAGGTTTGACTTTATCTTCCTAGCTACCTGAGCCAGGGACTACAAAAGAAAAAGAATGGCTTGTCAGTGCTCTGTCATCTCTTCCCAAGAATTAGGGCATTTATTTAGTATCATAGGTTATGTCTCCACTAGCCAAAGCTAGTTTGAACTTGTTAGTTCGAACTAAAAAGTTTGAGGTTAGTTCAAACTATCCTTATGCTTATAAATTCAAATTAACAATGTATTCTAGTTCAAACGAATGCTTGGTAGTTCGAACTAGAACACGTTTTTAGTTTGAACTAACTGCCTTAGTTCAAACTTATTAAGTTCGAACTAAGCATTAATTCGAGTCCACATCATGCTTAGTTCGAACTAAGTGCCAATACAAACTAGTTCAAACTAAGAAATGTTTTAGTTCAAATTAAAGAAAGCCTAGCATGGCCATGAGCTAAATTAGTCTGGATTAAGCCTCCTTAATCTGGACTAATTTGCCAGTGTAGACATAGCCATAGAAAACTAGGGTTATAAGGGACCTCGGGAGGTAATCTAGGCCAACTCCCTGCTTAGAGCAGGACCAACCCCAAACTAAATCACCCCAGCCAGGGCTTTGTTAGGTCTCCAAATGGAGCAGCACGCTGGATCAATAGAGCAATGCATGCTTGCCCCCACGGTTTCTGTGAGTTGTACCTTCCTACTAAGAGAAGGATAAATGTGCTGTGTTGTGGAATGCTAAAGGCCACACTCTGGCATCACAACCCTAATTAACACTCTTAGACAAAAGCTAAACTAAGACAGAGTGAAGGTTGAAAGTAATTTAGAGAAAAGCATTAGAGATTTTGCAATTTTGCTAAAATCAAACATTGTAAGCACTATGGTTAAACGCAAAGGCAACCCAAACACAATAAGGTGTGGAAGTGCACATTTAGGGCACCCAAACAACCTTATCTCTGCCTTTCAGAGAAATCACACCGAAACATGTATGTTTAGGGTGATGAAATTTTAGTCTTTACAGACTCAGCTTAGAGTCAACTGATGTTCAATCACATCTGATTTTTTAATTTCCCCTTGCGGTATCACTGCCAGGCCGAGGCAGGGCTGTTAAAATTCTTTAGGGAGCCCATATTCTGCACTCTTGTGCTGTGC
Source organism: Podocnemis expansa (assembly GCA_007922195.1). Taxonomy (NCBI): domain Eukaryota; kingdom Metazoa; phylum Chordata; order Testudines; family Podocnemididae; genus Podocnemis; species Podocnemis expansa. Next base: position 84,249,042 of record ML681966.1, read on the forward strand.
AGACTTCCCCCTCCATCACTGGGCTGAGTACAGAGAACAAAGTCAGACTGGTATAAGCTATCCCATTCAGGGGGGTGCTGTGAGGACTCACTCCTAGGTGCTGGATAGGTCATTGAAGGTACCACAAGCTTAGAGACAAGCAGGGCAGGCCCTCCAAATGCCCAGTTCTTTAGATGTTAGCCCTTGGTGGGCTCCCCAAAACATTTACATATGTGAAAGAGCAGGAGTCCTTTACTAGAGCTGTCAGAGATAAAAGACACAAACACGCTCAGCACAACTGTTCTGCAAGGTACAGCAAAGAAACTGAACACAAGTTTCCAGCCTAGCCTCAAGGGGCACCGCAGCTTAGAGGTATGAAAGCGAGAGTCCCAAGCATACACACTTACCCTTCTGTTTGCTCATCACAGCCCCCTATCCTCCTGCAGCCGCTACTGCTAGCTGCCTGCCACCACCTTGCTCTTGATCTTGGGCCTTCTAGCCCCATCACCAGCACTGCCTGCTCTCCAGCCATCTCTCAGCCCATGGAGCCTACTCCTGGCTAGGCACTGAAGCGGCTGGTCACAACACCCAGTTGCAAGCCAGCAGTTTCATTACAATGTGCTCTTCTGTCTGTTATAAGATCAAACATCTGCACGCCCTCATCATGACCATGCTGCTAGCCATGACTGGGGCAGAACTGACACCACTGCAGAGGTGCCCATATAATGCCCGGTTTGCACCACTTCTCCCTCACTGACTAGACTTCGGGCTAGTTCTCTGAAAAAGGGTGAATTTCACCCTCCAGCCTCTTCCCAGCTGAGATCCAGTGTGCAGGGTCTTACCCTGTGAGCTTTGACAGTTGTCCTTTCCCCTTCCCATCTACCACCTCCCTTCGCCAGGAAAGCAAAGCCACCTGTGCCTGCAGTTGATCAGAATGCTAGCATTTCCCAAGGAATTCTGTGTGTTTTCTTATTTACTTAAATACCAAATAAATAAATGAGTTTCAGTGTGAAAATGTAGAGAAGCAAAAGCCTGGCCTCCTTCCCAGCCCAGATTACAGGAGGGAGCTAACCAACACCGTCCTGTCATTCTGGCTGAACAGGTTCAGCCTCAGTTCACAGGCCTGAAAATATGATAATGAAGGGTGCACCCCTTGGCTGGATTCATTTCCTGTCAGGCCAGAAGGAAGGCGATGCAGCCTTTCCTGCTGGCTGCAGTAATTCAGGTACAAGGAAAAGAATGCACAGCAGATGGGTTGGAATTCACCTGGTCCTTTCATTCTACATTTAGGTATTTGTCTAAAACATACCAAAGCCACTTAAAGAATGGGAGCATTCTGATCACGGCTGATTAGGGACTGGACTGTGCTTAATGTTGCAGGGCCATCCACGTTATGTTTCATCATGGGAGCTCATGGAGATAGCATTTGACAAGGCTGTTCAATAATTCCTACATTGGCTGGTTTGGGACAGGCAATAGCAGGACTTTTTATGCTGCAGCTGCTTTTTTCAGGGGAGAGGGCCACCAGCACTAATGGAGTGTGAGAAGGAGGGGTCATCTGCTCATACTATGACACTGCAGTGTGACCACACTGGGATGTGGAGCTGTCACTGCTTTTCCGAAAGATGGGGGCAATAGGAGATCACATACCATAAGAGGCTGCCTTGGGTTTTGTTCATTTGCTTTATTCTCCTTCTTCCCATAGGAGAGTATGGCTCTGCACCTCTGCCTGCCACTCCCCTACAACTTGATAGGCATGTCCTTCCCCTCTCCCAAACAATTCCTACCCATGTCAATCTAATTTCCACCAGCCCAAGGAGGAGCGAATACTAATGTCACTGGTATAAATGACTTCTCCCTCAAGCAGCGTAACTATAAAGCACAGCTTTTATCAAGAGCTTTCCATCTTCAAAGTGCTTTATGAACATTAACTAACTAATTAAACAGCCCTCTAGGGGTGCAGGAAACAGAGGCATACTGGGTGGAGTTCAACCCCCTTGGGAACCTGGATATTTTTTGATGGGCCCACAGAAATATCTCTCCACCCCCAGGCCTTCTCCTCAATCTCCACCACTGCCAACTTCACATGCTACTGTTCACTGAGTCACTTCTATTTGATCATACAATGTACCAACTCTGGAAAGATCTTCCTCTGTGTCACGTGCCATGCAGTTATAGACACAAGGAGCAAAATCTATTTAGCGTAATAAGAATAAAAAGGGATGACGATCACAGTCTATAACTATTGACGCATTCAGAAAATTATAAAGGCTCTTCAATCTAGGAAACAAGCTCCAATGGCTGGAAGTTGAAACTAGACAAATTTAGACCAGAAATAGAATTTATATTTTTAACCATGAGGATAGTTAACCATTGCACAGTGTATTAAGGGTCATGATATATCTGCCGTCAATGACCATTTTGAAATTGAGATTAGATTTTTTTTTTTTTAAGGGAGATGTGCTCTAGTTGGAAAGATAATAGTTTAGAGAAGCTCTATGGCTTCTGTTATACAAAAGATCAGACCATATGATTACTGTAATCCCTTCTGACCTTGGAATTGATTAATCTATAACCTGTTACGTCTGCTATACCTGAATGCGGCAGTAAGGCCTTGTCATTTTCTGCAATGGTGCTTCAAATCCTGCAGGGGGTTATACTAAATAAACCTTGATGTACCTGCTAGCCCTGTGGCTCTATGATTCAGTGACAAGATCCCAACAGACCAGAATGCACCAACTCAGCGTAGCACCAGAGACTATCAGAAAAACAAATGCAAAACCTGTGCAGACATATGTCTACTGCTAGATTTATGGGCCCTCACACATGCCCATCACAACATGTGCTGTACCTCACCCAATGTACTAAATGCCCACAACTACATGAGTGAAACCAAGCAATCACTAGACCGTACAATTAACTCACACAGGAAAGCGATAAAAACCAAAAACTTCCTATCACCTACAGGTGAACACTTTTCACAAAGCGATCTCTCCGTATCTAACTTAGCAGTCCTCATACTGAAAGATATTGGCACAAAACTTCGAAAAGATGTGCCAGGGAGCTTAAATTCCTTAATTTGCTAGGTGCTAAAAGTCATTGTCTTCATAAAGATACTGGATTTATGGCTACGACAATGATCTGTAACCCACCAATCCCCCATTTTGTCCTCTGACTACAAGGGTGTTACTGGGCACTTCACCTTGAATGGTCCCTTAATATGTGCTAACTGTGTATGCTATCCTATCTGTTCTACCTTGTATTTAGCTTTGACATGCTGAGGACCTTTCCTAGACGTGCAGAAGAGCATTGTGCAGCTTGAAAGCTTGCCTCCCTCACTAACAGAAGTCGGTCCAATAAAAGAGATCACTTCAGCCACCTTGTTGCTGTAGTGCAAGGGCTATTGAAGAAATCATTTAATAAGTTTTTAAACACTTGTTTATTAGATTTACAGTCTCTGATACCGGAACTAGTTATGTCATGGTGAGCTGGTCAAATGCCTTCTTTTTACAAGAACAGCCAAATCAGTGTGGCATTGACACATGAAAAGAGAAAGAGGAGGAAATGTTCTGATGAGCGCATGCAAATGGCAGACATGAAGCAACTGTGGCCTGATCACATCTTTACTGGAACAACGCATCAGATCTACCTATCAAGACGCAATGTGCAGCCACTCCCTTTGACTGGATGAAACTTATTTTCTGGAGGAAAACATCACATCGTTGCTGACTCTGAACCGTTAGGAATACATTCATGTAGCTGACAGTCAGTCCAGACAGAAGAGACTGGCTGACACATCAGACCCCAGAGCAACATTCTGGAACACTAATGAGGAGTCCTTATTTATTTTGCTAAACTAGACTAACACGGCTACCCCTCTCCAAGTTGTCATTCTGGCCTACTGCCATTTTATGGTAGCTTGCAGCTATATCAAGGAAGCAGAAAGAGAGAGAAGGTGGAAGAAGACGAATTAAGTACCACAGAGGTAGCCATGTTAGTCTATTTCAGCAAACAAAGAAGATGTTCTGTGGCACTTTTAAAGACTAATAAATGTATTTATTGCATGAGCTTTCATGGGCACAATCCCACTTTGTCAGATGAATGAAATGGAAAATATGGTATGTAAACTACATTCCTCCAGTTTTCACTCAGGACACACCACACGATCCATTACTATACATGTGTACCTGCAAGAATTACAGCATCCCTCCTCAGTGTTGTGTTGTCTTTGTGCCTCTGGGTTCTCTGGATGTGCTGGGGCAGCACACAAACAACTGACATCTTTACCAAGCTTTCTTTGGCAAGTTGAATAATTTTAAAAGGGATAGCCGTGTTAGTCTAGTCCAGTGAAAAAACAACAAGGAGTTGTGTGGCACTTTAACAGATTTATTTTTTGCATGAGCTTTTGTGGGAGAAGATCCCACTTCCTCAGATGCTTTGAAGATGGGTGAACTTACAGAAAGGAATGAAACTAAATGCAAGGGGGTGTAAAACATAGGATCAGGTCATACAGTAGCAGCAAATCAGAGCAGTTTACAGGCTCAAACCATGGGAAGTCTGAAGTCAAATAACCCTTTGTAATGGGAAAAGAATCCATAGTCTTGATTCAGTCCTGCTTTCACAGAATTTAGCTTGCATATTAATTCGAGTTCAGCTGTCTCTCTTTGAAGTCTTGATGTCCCAGGTACAGCCCTAACGACAGTCGTTAACAAATCCATCACTGAGTGATTAGGAAGATGGAAGTGAAATTAGGAAGTTGAATAATGCTGGTGTGACAGACATCCTATGGGCTGAGATGCAATCTGCACAGAATCATTCACACGCCATTCTTTTCTCAACCCACCCCAAGAGGGAGGAACTTTCTGTGCCATGGCAGTGGCTTGCTGGAGTGGGAGGCAGATGCTTCAAACAAAGAGTTTTTATTGGAGATGCCAGAAGGGAATACAGGTAGCATTAAGTAACCAGCTGACCTGCAAGTCTAGCCAACATTTTTTGCTGCTCTTCCAAGTTTCTCGGAACACACCGCAGTATAATGTTTGGGATGGTAACCATATCAACAGATTTGAAATCCATACTGTGGCACCACAGCAAGAATCCTCATGTTTACGTAATATATCCCTCGTCATCTCTTTGGCAATGTACAAACAATGCCTCTTCTCATACACCCCACCACAACTCTGGAAGCCTGTTGCAAATCTCATTTGTGGGATAAATGCAAAGATATTTTTCCAGCATTTAACATAAGAGGTTACTTTTATTGCTTTTTAGATATCTTGACTATTCTAAGATACAGATAGGAGATGATGACAGGGGTTAATTCCAGTCTATCAAGGACTGTCTGGGAGTCTGCAATGTTTCTCCTTCTTAATGTGTGGCTCTGCTTCAGACAGACCATGGATGAATAGAAACTTCTTGAGGTACAACTGTGTTCTCTGTACACATTCAGACTCAGATCATCTCTTTTTATATGAAAGAAGAGGGGGTTTTTAGTACCCTTCACTCTTGTTAGCATTATAAATCCTACTTAAATTAGAGAAAATGAACAGGATTCCACCCCTTCTTGTTCATCAGCAGGGGGATCGTTTACAACATTTCAACCAGAGAGCTAATCTGCTGTGCCTGTGCAGATGCCTTACTGAAGGCCTCATTTGAAGATGGAAGTGTTATACAGATGTAAGTGAAGGCAGAATTTGGTCTGCAAAATATTTAATATGGGTGCACAAAAAGAAAAGGATCTGGGTTGATTTTCAAATTGTGGGCTGAGCTTTGCAAGACTGGACGTTAAAACAAAAACAAACAAACTACTTTCATTTTACGTGTAAACTGAATATATTTAGCATCAAGGCACAAAAAACATGTAGTCAAACAACCGTGTTTTTACAGGTAGCATGCCCACATTGCAGTGTTAAAAAATCATGAGATGCTCCTTCCCCCCAATCTTAAAATGGTCTTTAAAATAGTGGGATTTTAAAAATGCATGTTGGATTGCTTTTAATTTTTCGCATGAGCTTTCGTGGGAGCATTCATCAGATGCTTTGAAGATGGGTGAACTTACAGAATGAAATGAAAATATATGCAAGGGGGTGTAAAACATAGGATCAGGTCTGATTTGCTGTTACTGTATGACCTGATCCTATGTTTTACACCCCCTTGCATTTATTTTCATTCCATTCTGTAAGTTCACCCATCTTCAAAGCATCTGACGAAGTGACATTTTCTCCCATAAAAGCTCATGCGAAAAATAAACGTTAGTCTTTAAGTGCCACATGACTCCTTGGTTTTTTGCTGGACTAGACTAACACGGCTATCCCTTTGGAAATTGCTTTTAATTTGTCTTCTGGTCTACAGTAGGCCACCTTTTCTAAATTTTCTCTGCAACCATGAGGGCTAGCTGTATTTCCTGATATCTCACATGTTCACTTGACTCCAGGAGCTGGTCTTTAGGGGGAAAAAAAACCCTAAAACTTGCAAGACTAATAATAAAAATCACTGTAGTTGGCAATATTGTGAGTCACTTTCAGAGCAGCACTGCACTTTAAAGAGGCATAAAACCCATCAATGGCCTTGGGAACCTCTAATCTTTTGATATTGTTAGCTTTGTTTTTTTCTGGATGTCTTAATTGCTTAGGGCCTAATCCTGCTCCCACTGAAATCAATGGTAAAACTCCTAATGACTTCAGTGGGAGGAGACCCAAGATTACTATGGGACACTAAAACCTTTTTACTATACTCTTTTCAAAGATTATGCATTTACTAGGCCTGGTTGTCCTGCAGCTTGCAGTCGCACATTCTCTGTAGTGCTCACAGTCCTTTGAGTTTCAACACTTACAATATTTTTAAATCAATTCTTTTCTCCTTTGCATGGCTGATGTAAACACAGAGCAACAACTATAACTCCCTGTTCAGATGGTTAACCCAGATGCCTGCACTTGGAGCAATAAAGCGTACTGTTGTGATGCCTCCTTTGTATCTGTGAATCAGGCTTTCAGTTGTTACACAGTCCATGGTCTGTTCTAAGTGACCACAGTTGCACACTGGAGAGTCTTTAATTTTCAATTTGTGCAGCTGGTATCCGTATCTGTGTGGATGTGGTTTAGAGTTGTCCATAAGCATAAAGAGAGATTGAAGCCAGGTATCTTCTGTGTTGGATCTTCTACAAGGTGTTTATTTGTAACTTCTCATCAACACCATTTGGCTTTCCAAGCTTCATCAGGTTTGGAGTCGCATTGTTGGAAGTTGAATTCTTGGATCCAAAAGAACTTAAGTGACTTGACTTGAAGTTATGGTGAGGGATGATAATAAAGTCCTAGTGGATGGGAAGACATTCATTTTCCATGATCTTCTGGAATTCCCAGCATCATGGCAAATGGATGGAGAGCAATGTGCAAAAGCACTAGCAACCAAGGTGCTGGGGTTGACATGAGGGTACCGGTGAGGCACCATATTGCAGTGTTCGGCTAGACATCAAGAAGCTGAGCATGCCTACTTCTGGTCCATACAGGTGCACAGTACCCTGTTACAGAGTACACAATGGCCATCACTGATGTCTGTAGTGCTGACGCTGATGCACTGCAGCTTGTGTTTTACAGTTTCTGGATCAGAGATTGACCCTTGTCTTCCTCTTGGCAGCTACCTTCTTCAGATGGTTGTGGAAGATTAGTGTGCAATCAGGTTTCATTCTGAGATGCGTTGAAGTGGAGTCATGTTGCAGTGTTACTACAAAAGCTCACTTTAGGGTCTGCTTAGTGTTGCTGTTATTGAGACAGACTGCAGTGACTGTTGTTTTGTAAGGATCTGTGACTTTAGCATTGGCTTCCATTTCCAGAAGTATTCCTTCATGGTGTTTAGGTCACAGTTCAAGGTGGACTTGATATCACTGAAGGTGGTACTTGTATTAGCAGGGCAAGAACCTGTGTATGCATGTGCAAATCTGTATGACTTGGCTGGAGGCATGTCACTGTGTAGATACTGAGAAACGGTGGTGCGAGTACAAAGCAATCCTTCAATCAGTAAAAACAGTGAAAGTCCAGTGGCACCTTAAAGACTAAGGCTATGTCCACACTTACACAGTTAAACCATTTAAACCGATATTGATTTAATAAAATCAATATAAAATCATTAGATCAATTTAAATTAAATCAACTTAACAGGTCCCCACTAGAAACTCAAATCTAAATAGCATGTCCATGGACAGGACTAGGCACCATGGGAGGTGTGGCAACATGGCCCCCTAGAAGGGCCATGCCCCCACCCAATATATAGAAAAAGGCAAGCACCTGGGAAGGAGGAGGACAAAAAGTGTTAAATTAATTTAACAATTAAAGCGAAATAACATGTCTGCACTGTGTTATTTCAAAATAACAATTTTGATTTAACCGTCCTATCGATATAATACTAGGTTTTATTATATCAATATGACTTATATTGAAATGAGGGAGCTCTTCATTTTGAAATAAGGGAACATCGTGTGGACCTACCATTTTTTAAATTTAAATAACCAGCGTTATTTCGATTTAAACAGTGTACGTGGACATATCCTAATAGACTTCTTTGGGCATAAGCTTTTGTGGGCTGCAGCAGATGCCTCTGATGAAGTGGGTTGCAGCCCACAAAAGCTTATGCCCAAAGAAATTTGTTGGTCCTTAAGGTGCCACAGGACTTTTGTTGTTTTTGCTTCATACAGACTAACATGGCTACACCTCTGGAATGTTTCAACCCGTGTAACTCTTCTGCCAGGAGCCAATGGCAGAACCAGGGCTAGGTTCAATGTCTCTGGAGTACCTTCTTGAAGACAAACATGATATCTCCAGACCCCATCCATAGCTGTATTTTAACTTCTGATTCTGGGGAGTTAAAATAAAACTGCCTTGGTCATCCTTGCAGACAGATTTTCTCCAATCATTAACATTCAGGAGTTTGTGGGGAACATAGAATACAAGTATGTATTCATTTGGGGAAAAGACAGCCAAAAGGAGCATGAAAAACACAGTATTCATGTGTTTATACATTTGCATGTATGAAGCCAGTCAATCCAAGTCAACACATCAGGAGTTTGATCAACTCCCCAGTTGCAAATAATAAGTAGCCAGCTTATGGAGGTGTAGAACTCTGTCTCACCACAGGCTCCACTTGCCTAAACCCCACCAACAGGTTGAATCATACTCAGGGGTAGCCAAGAGATTCTGGAGATGGCTCTGTTCTGCCAGCCTGCTCCAGTCCTGACAAAGCACTGCTCAACAATGTAGGTATCTGACCCAGTTCGGCAATTTCAGCTCTGCTTCCCCAGTCTAGGGATGTAATGCAACGTCTGTGTTATCACCATTGGTCCAGTCAGACCTCACCATGGAACCAGCTCCGTTGCCACCAACACTGTCCCACAGAAGCCTCTATACAAGGCACAGAATCTCCATTTAGGGACCTAGAGCAAGTAAGAGCCCCTGGGCCTTAGAAAAGACTTCATAGTCTCTATAACAGCCCTGTCCTTCACTGCAGATCCCAGCTTTGTTATCCAGTGAAAGCCCCCTACTTGTTCAGTCAAAGTGTCCAAGACCTGCAGGCACATCTTGCTCAATTTTCATGCCCTTTCATGAGCACAGTAATGATCACCATATACTGCCACCATGACAAATCAAAACAGAGACAATTCCAACCTGCACCACAAAATTTAGGAGGTGCATTTATGGGTAAATAGCATAATTCATGTTCATGAAGCTGGCTTTTCCCTTTCTCCCCACCAGAAAAAGCAAAGAGCTCTATCCCTCATGCTCTAGCTAAGGGGCTTACAATTAATTATTGTGGTACAGTGGAAATGCCCAAACAGAGGATAATTCTACAGTGAATTTACCATCGGCTGATGGCACAGCTGACAAAGCCTCACTGTGTGCAGATGCCTGAATATATTTCAGAGGTAAGGTTGTTGCCAATGGATAGGGCACTGGGGTGGGAGCCAGGAGAACTGAGTTCTGTAGCTGACTATGTCATTGTGAACAAGTTATTTCAATTCCCTTTGCCTTTCTTTTGCCTTCCCACACTTTGTAGGCTTATATCATAAGATACCAGCTCAAGAAGCATCTCTTATTATGCATCTGTACAAGATGTAATGACACCATGGTGTTTCAATCCCAGTAGAGGCTTCTGGGCCCTACTGTAGCACACAAATAATAAAATTACCAGGAAAAAAAAAATCACTCTTGTTCTTGCTGTTGTTACCAAATTCAGAGTATGTGTAATATATGACAGAATTGTTTCTGGGCTATATTGTTGGAGCTGAATGGCTTTTCAACAGAACGGGAAATATACTAACACATATAACAGATCTTCCCAATATATAGTTTGTCTAGATCATACCAAAGTTTGTTGCGTTTAATTGCATTACTGAGCTAAAAGAGAGAGGTCTAACACTATGATGGCTCACATCAATGGCAAGACAGTGTTCTGTGACAGATGAAGGTACAGTCAGTATGAATGATAAATATACTTGTTAGTCTTTAAGTTCCACAGGACTGCTTGCTTGTTTTGATGAATGTTTGTGTTTATGAACTGCAGATGTACAGGCCAACCCCAGAAGTCTTTTCCATCCAAACCCACCATTGAAATCAATGCTGGACACATAACACCATGTACAGTCTATGTAGTTGTATCATCTTAGATCTATGTGCATTCCAGTGCTGACAAACTCAGAAGTGAAACTTGATTGAATATTTCTTACCCTGTTCCTGCAATGGTCTGTTTCTTGAAGTCAATGGCAGTTTTTGGGTGTGGTGGGAATTCAAGATCAGGCCTGTAAATAAGATGCTAAAGAGCAGTGAATCAGCAGGAAAATGCTTTTGGAGAATAATTTATTCCTTTCCCATAGACTGAAGCACAAGGAGTACCTTCCTTCTTTGTGTTACCCAGGCACAGACTGCACCCCAAAAGCATGATGCCCTAGTAGTGTTTCGTAACACACAAGGTGAATGCAACACCCGCCCTAAGCACAATATCCTTGTCTTCTAAAAACATCAGCATCTTGAGAAAGTAACACTAGTGCAGATGTGAGCAAGTGCTTAAAAAGCCATTTTCAGAACTCTCGGGTAGTACAGACGCATTTTATGTAGCAGAGCTCAGACCCCAGCAAACTGGGATACCAGAGTCTACACCCAAAAAGAACTGGACGAGGCTATCGAGGGGTCAGTGCACATCCTCTTTAGCAATATTTCTCTAGAGGAAATGTCTACATTTCCCAACATGTCACTTTATAATAGCTAAGAAGCTAGTGGGCTGATTATCATATATACACCATAGCTTGTTTGCTTTTTGCTATAGGTCCATGAAATATACACATTGGAAGACATTTTCAAAAGTGCTCAGTATTAGTCTAACTCTGCTCCCAACAATAAATGGTAGAACTCCCATAGAGGGTGGAGTTGGAGCACTCACCACTTGAATACCTCCAAGAAGCTGGGTATGGTACTGCAGGTCTTTTCTTGCACCTGATGCCCGCTGCAGGTTGCCAGCCAACCACGGTGAGTCTGTAGTGGTTTGGCCCTGCAAATGAACCCCTTCCAGAGAGAGCATCCAGTAAATAAATAGTCTCTTTGTTCTTGGTATAGTCTTCAACCTGGCTCAGGGTCCTCTAAATTCAGTCCTTTGCCCTGGCTCCCAGCTAAATTGTCTCCCTTTTTGAGGTTTATGATACTTTGCCGGTGAGGGAACCTATGACTGTCCACTACTCCATGTCCCACCCAAGGAACCATGAACACAACTGCCACATTCAGCTCAACTTGAATCCTCTGCTGCTATTTCCCTAGGCCTCTTCCTATAGGGCCCCTCATGCCACCCTCCCCAGTTCTATTCCTGGAGATCACAACTTCAGGCCAAGGGTTAAAGTAAGCCAGAATGGCCCAGAATGCCATTCCAGGGACCAATATTTTTAGGGGCTCGGCGTTCCAGGCCCCCTAAAAATAGAAAACGGTGCCAGAACACTGCATTCTGGGGCCCACCACTGAAAAACAGGGGGACCTGAAATGCAGCATTCTAGTTCCATTTTCTATTTTTAGGGGCCCGAATGCTGGGCCTCTAAAAATACCAGGCCCTGGAACAGCATTCTGGGCCATTCTGGCTTACTTTAACAGGGCAGGGGAGGCGAGTGGGCTCCACTGCATGTGCGCAGGCTGCAGAATTTCCTGGCCCAGCAAGCTGCCTGTGAGAATGGGGGTGGCCCAGCTCACACTGCAGGGGGAGTATTGGGGGCACCTGAGCTGGGGGTGGGTATTGGGGGCAGGAGGTGGATTTTGGGGGTGGGTATTGGGGGTTTGATGGCTAGCGGGGACAGGGGAGTGGGTATTGGGGGCTGGGTGGATTTGGGGGACAAGGGAATGGATATTGGGAGCAGTAGCTGGGGTGCTTGAAGGGAGCCTGGACATGCAGGGTGGGGGCCTGCCCATGCGGGAAGGGGGCCCAGCCAGTTAGGAGGATTCCAGGGCCCACCAAATTATACTTTAACCCCTGCTTCAGGCCTTTCCTCCTCTGCAATCTCCATGTAAATTCAGCTATAAATTCTGATTACTTGATCAGAGCAGTACCTCCTTCTACTCCCTACCAGGCACTGACCTAGTGAGACCCTGCAGCTCCTTTTATCTGAACCTCTGGGCTCTGATTGGTTGTCCCTAGCCCTTCTCGCCCTTGAAGGACCATCTCCCTCTAGCTTACAAGATGGCTGCTCTAGTCAGGCCTCTGTGGGCCGCTCTGGAGGACATGCCTTGCTATTTTTTCCTTCCATCTCACTGCTTAATTGCAGAGCAGCAGGGCCTCCAGTAGGGGCCACAAAGGGCTGGTTGCTTTGACTGGCTTGCATCAACGACCAGTTTAATAAAAATAGTTGTTATTAATACAACTGGAAGCCCCTGTTAGTGGGCAGGCGAAACAGCTCTACTCATGCATTTACTTAGTATTACAAGTAAGAATATGATGACAATCACAGACCATTGAAAAGCTGTAGGTCTGGCCAGTGTTATGCCTCTATTTCATTATAACATATGATCATCCACCAAACTACAAATCCTTTGGTCACTTAAGGGGAAGATTTTTAAGGACAGAAGGGAGTTAGACACCCAGCTCCTATTGGCTTTCAGCAGGAGTCGGGTGCCTAGCTGGCCTTTGTGGCACTGAAAACCTCACCTTATATTAATGCAAAGTTAAGGTAACACAAGGCATCTGGGAAAGGCTGTTGAGCAGAGCTGGGTGAAATTTTTCAGATTTCAAAATTTTGATTAACATCTTTGACATTTTTTAATTTCTACAGAAAAAAACCCTCAAGAATGTTCATAGTTTTTCTTTTCTCTCCATTTTCAATCAGTGTCAAACTGGTCAAAACTTTTCAAATTTCAAAATTTCCACAAAAGGAACAAGAAAACTATTTTTACAACATTTTCACAAAGTTTCACTCTGTTTCAAAACCAGCTCTTAAGTGGGGATTTTCAGACATGGCTAAACCCCTAAGGTGTTTAGGAAACCTTTCTTGCTCTCTAGCTGTTCCTGAAATATTTATCGCATATGATCCCACACTTTGCATGTTGCTTTCTCAAGAGTCAGACAGACAATCTCCTTTCCACTTATGTTTTTACATTTTTCTCAGGCAGTTTTTTTTTCCCTTCTCTTGTTCATTGTCTAAGCCTTTGAAAGTTAGATCTAAGGTCTTCCTTGCTTGATTACAATTTGTATTATTCATCATCCCCCTCATGTCTTCTGACTAGTCTGTGTACAGAGGATCAGCTCCCTCAGACACCTTTACACTATATTTCCTTTAATCCTCCTGATGAAATATTTGCAGAGCTAGCTATCTTTTATGGCATTTCATCATGTTCCTTGCATCATGAGCAACAACAAGGCTAATAAAAGAACCTTTGAATTTTCTACAGTTGGAAGATGTCATACTGGGCAAGTCAATCTTCAGACATTTTTCTTTAATAGAATCTAGCTGCGGGCATGTAGTTTTATATAAAGCAGTATCTATTCTCAATTCGCTTCCTACCAAACATGGTCTACCATAGAACAGACAAGATCTAAAGAATGGTTTCTATTTGTACAGTTTTAGGATGCTTTCCAATATGTGCCATATTGCACTATCATTACATTAAGGCCACATCTACATGGTATAGTTTTGCAAACACAAGTTGCATTGGCATAAAGATACCATAGTTAACACATTGCTTGTGCATGTGAATAGTTGGCTCCTGGTGTTGCTAGTGTATGTATTCACATGGAGTGGTTGTACTAAAGCAAAGTGCAATGCACCATGAATGACTATCCCACCGTGCAACCTGCACTGCCCAGAGCAGTGTGTTTTGGCCATGCATGGCAGGAAGAAATGACTCACAAAAGGCAGACCAGGAGCAAGATGTCCAATTTCTGACAGAAGCATGGAGCCTGCAGAGCCCTGCACTGTTGTCATGAATGCTACAAGCACACAGCACATGTTCCTCTGCTATTTGCAGTCCAAGGAGAACTGAATCAGTGGGGAAAATGGCAATTGCATGGGGGACAGATTGCTGTTGGACACAGTGAGAACCAATTCAAGGTTGTCGGTGTCATTCATGGAGCAGCTGCAGATTGCATAGTGCCACTTTTGGGCCCAAGAAAGAAGTGCTAACTGGTAGGATGGTATTGTAATGTTGGTTTGGGGTGATGAACTATGGCTGCAGAAATTTCTGATGCACAAGGCCACCCTCCTGGATCTGTGTGCCATGCTCACGCCAGCCCTCCAGTTCAGGCATACTAAAATAAGAGCTCTATTGACAGTAGAGACCAGAGTTTGCAGTGTGGAAGTTTGCCACATCAGATTGATACCAGTCTGGTGGCAATCAGTTTGGCTCTGGCAAATCTGCTGCAGAAGCTACTGTGATGCAAGTGTTCAGGGCCATTAATTGCCTCCTCTGTGCAGGACTATCACACATGGTAAGGCACATGCGTCTGCAGCAATAGGGTTCCCAAACTATGATGGGCTGAGATATGACATGCATATTCCCAGTTTGGCACCAGACCACCTAGCCAAAGAGTACATCAATAGAAAGGACTACTTTTCTATGGTTATTCAAGAATTGCTGGATCACTGGGGTGCTTCACTAACATCAGGAAAGTTGTATAATGCACATCATTTTAAGAACACAGGCTTGTTCAGAAAGCTACAAGCCCTGACTTTCTTTCCTGATTACCATTGAGAATGATGAAATGTCAGTAGTGAACTTGAGGGACCCAGCCTACCTCCTGCTACCATGGCTCATGAAGCTGTACACTGGCTACCTTGACAGCAGCATGGAGGGATTTAGCTACTGGCACAGCTGTACAGAAAGACTGTCAAATGTGCTTTTGGTTGCCTGAGGGACAATGGTGCTGTTTTCTCACAAGATCGCACCTCAGCAAGAAAAACATTCCAATGATTATTGCCACCCTCTGTGTCCTGCATAATATCTGTGAAGCAAAGTGTATGTGGGGCTTTCTCAGGTCAGTATATGTGAAGCTCTGATTGTCTTTAATGTCTCCTGGTGTGATGTGGTAGGAGTACTGCAGTCACCACGGATGCTATGTGGAATGTTGATGATGGATTTAGGAGGTTCCTCGATGGAGTTCCCAGAGTCTCTTTGGCTTTGTTTACACTAGGGGCTTAAGTCAACTTAAAGCCCCTTTAGTTGACTTAAGCAAAGCCCAGGCTACAGTTGGAATTAATTAAATTAACTTACACATTTACTTAAGTCAACTTACTAACTCTCACTTCTCAAGTCAACTTAAGTCAGTATAGCCTGGCATTTGGCTTAAGGCAACTTAATTGGCCTCCTGGAAACCCTCCTGGCAACCAGCAAGTGCCTGCCCTGGCCAATCCCAGGGCAGGATAAAGCCCAGCCCACCCTACTCCACAGCCTGAGCTAGCCAGGACTCCATCTGTATGGCAGGCATAGTGGAGAGAAGAAGCAGGCAGGCCAGGAGGTGGGCCCCATCCTGGACCCACCAGGAGATCTTAGCTCTTCTGTCTGTGTGGGGGGATGAGGCCATACACTCCCAGCTCCACGGAAGTCAGAAGAACCAGAAGATGGATAGGGCCATGTCGGAGGCACTGGCTGAGAGGGGCCATACCAGCACCACCCAGCAGGTGGGGGTGAAGGTAAAAGACCTTCACCAGGCCTACCACAGGGCCCAGGAGGCCATGCAGTGCTCAGGGACTGCTGACACCACCTGCCCCTATTACACCCAGCTGCACTCCTTCCTGGGCCAGGAGGCTAATGATGGCCAGCCAGCTGGCACCATCGATGCCACCAAGTCCCCAGGATGATGACCAGCAGGAGGGCTCAGTGGATGAGGACATGGTGCTGAGCTGGGGGAGACATGAGCACCACAGCACAGGGCACCATGCTGGCTCTGGGCAGTGCCAGCCCAGAGCTCATTCCAAGGACCCAGGAGGAGGCTCCCCCCACTGCAGACGAGGGGCTATCACACCAGGCTCCTGCTGCACATGCCGGTGAGTGCTCCCTCCCTGTGTGCATGGTGGGGCAGGCAGGTGGGACAGGAACAGCAGGGGACAGGGCCCAGGGACAGGCCGGGTCCCGTGGGGGGCACAGAGGCAGGGGCCCATGTGGCAGTGGGGAACCTGGAGCTGAGTGGGGGCCTGGCAGGACATGGGTGGGGGCACTGTTGGTGCAACAGCCAAGACCAGACAGCATGCAAGCGACACCATTGTCATGTGACCTCCAGAGAGTCCCCCATGGCAGGGCTGCCTGGGGCTCACCACCCTGGGCACTGTGCACACCCCATTCAGCAGAGCATGGTGGTGTTTACTAAGGGGTCCCTTTCCGAAAAGACAGGGGGAATGGGAAGCAAGGGATGGGCATAGGAGAGCAGCTGCTGTCAGCCTGCACTCCACACTAGCTAACAGAGGGAACTCTTGTTCTTTGCTTCTCTCCTGCAGCCCCCGTGCCTGTGACACCAGCCACTCCTGGGGTGCGACCAGCCCCAACCTGGAGGGGGAGGGGCATAGGTGCGGGGACGAGATCCTCAAGGATCTCCGAGTGTGGTGGGAGCGGCAGGGGGAGGAGGAACACACCCACCACAGGGTTCAGCAGGCCCAGATGGACCGTCTGCTCGACCTGCTGGAGCACCAGACCCGTGTCCTGGAGTTCCAGGCATGGGGCTGGGGCTCTCATCGGGCCAAGGATGCCCTGGTCCGGGACCCCATCAGCAGCCCTCCATGCTGGCAGCCCAGGACTTGAGATGCCTGACTGCAGGCCCGGGACCTGCAGTCCTGAGGCTACTAGGCACCTGCCCCCTCGCCCACTCCCACTCCCCCCTCATTCCCTGAACACCCATCATTCCCCCTCACTCTCTCTTCCCCCCAACCCCTACAGCTGACACCCCCTCACCCCTCTCAGCTCCCTACTAGTTCTCACTGTAAATAAAATACATCCATACCATCATTCTGTGTGCAGTCCATCCTTTTACTGTGTTGGGGACAGGGGGAGATGGGTGGGAGTGGGTGGGGGGTGGAAACGGGTGGGTGGTGCTGGTGACAGCAGCTGGAGGAAGGTGCTTTTTCTCATCTGCAGGTTCCACCATCAGTGGTCATCGTCCCAGGCGGTGAGACCAATCTAGTACCACCAGTCACTGCTGGTTTCCCATGCCCAGATGCACAGGTGCACGGAGGACACCCTGTCCGTGCCACCTGCCATGGAGGGCAAAGTGATTGGCCTACTGCAACCTGCCCCTGCACTGCCATTTGCCCTGCGGTGCCTGGTCCAGAGCCAGAGGAGTCTGGTCAATGCATGGAGAGTGTGGAGTACTGTGCTGGCACATTACTGGGGTATGTCGGGGTCCCTGACCTCCAGAGGGTGGTGTGGTCATTTACTTCCTGTAGTAAAGGAACGGCTGGAAGAGAGGGGCACTTCTGCTGTGGTGCACTGTGGGCCAGCTACCCACAATGCACCACTCCTAGGGCAACCTAGCAGCTGCCAGTGTGGATGCAGGCAGTCTCCTCGTATTTTGAGTGTGGACTCTTTAATCCAGTTTAAAGTAGACCTTTTTAAGCTGGCTTAACTGAGCCCTCTAGTGTAGACATAGCCATAGATTTTTAAGGTCAAAAAGGACCATTATGATAAATCTAGTCTGATCTCCTGCACAGTGCAGGCCACAGAACCTCACCCCCTTCCCCTAGTCTTGTAATAGACACCTAAATTATGACTGAGTCACTGAAATCCTCAAATCATGGTTTAAAGACCTCAAGCTACAGACACTCCGGCAGCAAGTGACCTGTGCCCCATGCCTCAAAGGAAGGTGAAAACCACCAGGGTTTAACTAGCAATAGAAATCTCAAACTAGGCACAGGCTGTACTAGGCACTGAACAAAAAGAGTATGCTGTAGGTTTTTGCCCATTTGTTATCTGGATTCGAAACAAAGAGTTGCACTTTCTAGCAGTTGTAATGATAGAGAAGAGACGTCATAGGTTAAATAGCCTTTCAGAAAATGTACAGCTCACATATGGACCTTATATTGCAAAGATTGCAGATTTATAGAGGAAAAGACACACTGTGCACAATGAAATGCTGCACTCCTCACTGTAACACAATAGCAGTTTGTGGCCTGCTCTGATTCAAGACAACAGGAACTTTGTGATTAATTTTAGTTGGAGCAAGGTTAGGCCTTGGAGCTGGAAAAGCACATAATCCAAAGTCCCAAATGCTACAACAGCACTGATAGCAAAGACAGTTGTTTCACTTTTATTGAGCAATAATTGCTTCACATGAGTGTTGCTGAAGGAGCATATGATATTTGCATTTATGAAAAAGATGGCTTTTCTGCCCCAAGAAGGGGGGCCTAAACTGCCACTTAAGAGCCAGCTGCCTGAGGGATATCCCAGCTCCAAATGAAGGGAAGAAGGAAGTTGAACTTGTGTCTGTCACATAGTAAGCAAATGCCCAAACCACTATGCAATTGGTATCTCTGCAGTGAGCTGTTCTTGTTGAAAAACTTCAAAAGGTTCCAGGTGCCTATGGATGCAGAATGGGAAAATCTTGAATTTGTGACAGTTTTTGCAAGTTGTGACAGATTTTGCCAGAAGCTAACACTGGCGTAACAGCAACAGTAATGAAGGGAAGGTAAAAACATTGAGAGAGATTCCTTCATTTTTACCTGTGTAAAACCAGTGCTATTGAACTGCAGTCAAAGGAATGGCTCTGGATCAATACTGGTGCATTTTAGAACAGAAACTGGACCCCTTGTATACCTTAAAACAACTCAGCCTTTTCTGTAATTAAGGACAGGCCTGATGTCACTCATTACCTGTTGTTGGCTGATATGTAAAAACACCAGTGCAAAAATGAATTTCGCGGAGACTGTTATTTGTGGTTCAGTAAAGATAAGTTACTGATCTGTGAACTTCTAGTTCCAGGAAGTTGTCCACAGTCCAAGATATAATTTGCATATTCAATGTGATGGCTGTATGATAATAAGCATCTTCAGTGCTTTGCAGTTTGTGGCGGACAAGGCTCTGAAAGTTGCAGGGGCTGAAGAAGTCAATATAGCTACTGCTGAGTGACCATATTGATCTTAAACAGTGTATTCTCCAGCTTGCTGTGTCTGACTTCATCTTGTGCTACACTGTACTCAGGGTTCTGGGTGAGTATTGTTTGTAGATCGTCCTGGAAGAAGTACCAGGCACACTCCTAGAAAAGTGAATGAAATGAGAAAACAGGAATCCACATGGACATATTTTCAAGATTCATCTATAGAGCTCCTCAAAAATTGTGGTGGAGGGGAGAATTCTGAAAACATTTTGTCCCCAGTTGTTTCAGATTTTTTTTAAAAAGTTTTTTTTTAAAAAAAAGTTGGTCATTAAAACGGGACCTTCACAGAGACACCCAACATTTAGATGTTTCTCTAAACAATTTAAGTCTGCAGAATTGTTCTAGAACTTTCATGAGAATGTGAGATGCAGCCCAGGAAAAGATCTTATGATATTTCAGCTTCTTTCCTTATTGATCCGTATCAACAACAGCTTCTAGAAACCCCAAGCCAAATTGAGACCCCATTATGCTAAGCACTAGCTGTATGCAAAATGAAAAACTCTGTGCTCTGAAGAACGTACAACTTCAATAGCCAAGGACTATAAATAAGGGAGCTCAATCTATTTCAAAGAACTCCATCTAGTTAACTTAAACAGAAGATTAAGGAATGACTTGATTACAGTTTATTGGTACCTACACAAGGAACAAATAATTGACAATGGCCTTTGCACTGCGAAAAAAAAAGGTCTAACACCATCCAATCGCTGGAAGCTGGAGATGGACAAATTTGGTCTGGTAATAAGAGGCAAAATTAACAGTGTGGGTAATTAGCATTGGAAGAATTTATCATGGATCATGGTGGATTTTCCATCATTGGCAATTTTAAATCAAGATTGGATGTTTTTCCAAAAGATCAGCTCTAGGAGTTAGTTTAGGAAGTTCTATGGTCAGTGTTATAGCGGAGGTCAAAATAGATGATCACAGTGGTCCTGTCTGGCCTTAGAATCTGTGACATCCAACATAGCCAAGACAGAAGTAGAACCTGTCTCGAGTTCCCTATCATTGGACCACATAGACTCCCTTATTGCCAGCACCTCCACACTCCCTGGTCTCTCCCAGTGCGGTTATATTTAGAGGTGACTCTAACTCATGACAGTCCCGAGTTTTCCCTAAACCTTGTGGTCTATAACATCCAGTCCTCTCCTAGACAGTTCAGAGAAATAATAATGTTTGCTTCTTCCTCTAAAGACCCCAAAAGCACAGTTTCTTCACTTAAAAGATGTAAATAATCCTTTCCTTTAAACACAGCACTGAGCTAGTTTACAGTAAAAATAAAACACATTTATTAACAATACGACATAGGATACTGATGCCAAATAAAAGGAATAAAGTTAGAAAGGGTTAAAGCAAATACAAGTGAAAACAAAACAAACAAGGAGTCCTGTGGCATGTAAAGACTAAAAAATTTATTTATAACATGAGCTTTCATGGGAGAAAATCCCACTTTGTCAGATGGTTTGAAGATGGGGGAACTTACAGAATGGCTGTGTTCACACACGGGGTTATTTCGATACGGTTGTTTTGAAACAACTTGTATCGAAATAATGCCTTATTTCGAAATGACTTATTTCGAATTAGCAAAAAAGTCACTCAGAAATAAGGAGAAAAGTCGGAATCGAAATAGCAATTCCGGACAACAGTTATTTTGAAACGACTCACTGTCATTTCAAAACATGTTCAGACAACAGTTGTTTCAAAACAAGTCGTATCGAAACCACCGTTGTTTCAAAACAATACGTTTGCACGGCGTTGTTTCGAAACAACCGTTGCAAAACAACATCGTTCTGCCCACAGACTAGGTTTAACTTGTTTTGAACCAACAGGGTTGTTTCGGAACAACGGTTCCCGTTGTTCCGAAACAACCGTGCGTCATGTGAACAGCCAAAACCTTATTTCGAAACAACCTCTGTTGTTTCGAAATAAGGAGGCTGTGTGAACACAGCCAATGGTAGCAACATAAATGCAGGGAAGTATAAGTCACGGGATCAGGTCATATTGTAAAAGCAAATCAGTGACTTAAACTTCCCTGCGTTTATGTTGCTCCCATTCTGTAAGTTTCTCCATCTTCAAACCATCTGACAAAGTGGGATTTTCTCCCATGGAAGCTCATGTGATAAATAAATTTGTTAGTCTTTAAGTGCCACAGGACTCCTTGCTTGTTTTGCAGAACTAGACTAACACGGCTACCCCTTTAGAAAGTGAAAACAAGAATCTAAAAGTTTCAGACTTGTAGATCACTCATCTGTATTTTAGTTCTCAGAGACTTCAAATCACCCTTGGCAAAAGGACCTGTTTTCCTCAGCTTGCAAGAACTCTGGTTTCTTGCATCCAATGACAGATACCAAAGATGGTTTCTGTCTTTGCTTCTTTGTTTCAAGAAGCAGGATGACCTCATGCTGTTCTTCTCTTCCTGGGGGCTTCCCATCACCCTGTATGAAAATAGACGTTTCATTCCTTTGATTTTACCATGCTTAATTTGCATAAAAGGTCAGTAAATAGCTGTCTTTCCTCCTGTCTGGGTGGGAACTTGTTTCTCCTTGTTTAGCCACAGACTTTAAAGTATAATATCAAGTATCCAGATTTCCTAATGTAGTATTAATACAGACATTTCACAATGATATTAATCACCAGGATGCCATTAGCTTTCAGAAAAGCGCTCATTCCATATGCTTTTATAGCATGCTGATATTGTATATGACCAGTTGATACAATTGCTTATCACATGAAGTTCAGCCCTGTGTCTTTACAGACCAGGGAACCTTTGAAATGGGTCCTGTTGTGGCTTACCCCTCAAAGTAAAGTCTGTTCAAGAAAAACAGCATGGAGTCAGGTGGTAAAGGAAGCTCCCTGTTCTCTATTTCCCTGCTTGTGTTTGCTGACATGCAAACTGTTTTGTTTCCTACCATTTCCTCCCACCACTGTCTTGATGGTCCTATTTACTGCATGCAAGTAAACCGAAGTAAACACATATTTCTTTATTTAGGTTAGAGCTGTTTAACAACTCCCCTGATCCACTTGATTTACACATGCTTTAGTCATAATTCCAGTATATATTTATGACTTTTAATATGTATCACATACATGCATCACACAAGATGAGTTGTTAGTGTTCAAACAATACCTCAGTAGGTATGCTTTGTACAAATATTAGTACCACAGTAGGTATAGAGAATATAGGGGTGCTTATCATCACAACAGGACACAGACAAACTACATGCTCTCTCTAAAGCAGTGGAGGTGTTGAAGTTTTGCAGAACATTCTAAGATGCTACTGGCAGGGATATCGCCAATACAAAGGAAAAGAGAAGAATTTTCTCATGGCTTCCTTGTGATTCCCATCTCTCTGTATATACCCACCTCACTTTTTGCCTTATATTTGGTCTGTAAGCTCTCTGTGACAAAGCACCTAGCATGATGGCATACTGGTTCATGAAAAATAAATAACACTTAATAAAAAAGAGGGTTGGTGTCAGTGTGAGGAGAAAGGATGCTATAGAAAAGGTCCCTTTTGAACAGAGAGAGCCATTCAGGACAAACTACATTCTCTCTTCATCTTGTTGATGGGAATTCAACAACTTTTCCTGAATCATTTGATGTCTTTATTGTTTCAACTGTTCATTCTCTTGAAGTTTCAAGAAAGTCATTTCTCTTCAGCTCTAACTGTTAATGACAGACAAGAGGTAGTGGGTATGGAGATCCGGATGCCTCAGTTACTACTTTTAGTTTTTGTTGAACTTCTATTTCAAATGCCATTTTAGCACAGCAAACATTCCATCGCTCAGGGTAACTGTATAAACAGAATAGGTATGGGGAACTAGAAAGAACTTCTGCCTTAAATTTAAATATTTTATGAGCTAAGGAAAATATTGCCCTGCAAGTAGTCAGATAAGCAAATGAGAAGAAAATTTCCTCCTGGAGAATCAGGCTGATCTTGATGACAATTGGAATGATGCACCTTTGTCAAATCCCTCCCCCCCCCGACCACATTTTTACCGATTTTAACCCCCCACCCTTGGATGCACCTTTGAAAAAAGTTTCTCCAAAAACCAAGAAGTATGTTTCTCTAGTTAAATGAATCATCACCACCACAGGCCCATGCAGTCCCCTTGCCGATCAAACACCACCTGACTCAATCTCTGGTTAAGTCCATATTGTGCGTGTCTAGTGCACTCCTCTTTCCAAGAAAGCAAACTGGTTAGGAAATGTGAAAGGCCAGAGCTGAGATTTTTATATATTCCTAAGAGAATTCCTTGGGGTTCAATTGGAATTGGTCACCTAACTTCCACAGGCAACTCTGAAATGTCCCCACTCATCACCTGAACCTTTCACTCCCATTAGTGAGTTATTTTTTACAAAGGTTCCAATTCACTTCAGTGGAAGTCCTTGGGTAAAGACTTGCTCACCAATGGGAGCAAGGGTTTCAAAATCTAGCTTTAAATAATTCAAACTCACAAAAGCCTTGTTAGGGATTCACTTGATTTTTCAAGAGACTAAACAGAGTTGTAGAAAGTTCACCAACTATGTGTCAAGAAGCAGTGGTAGAATGGGGAATTGGCACCCAAGAACTCTAAGTCACAATCCCTTGTCCTAAGGCCTTGTATCCAAGGCCTTTCTAACTACCTACTTTTCTCTGAGGGGAACTGAAACATGAATCCAGTCATTCATGCTGTCTTCACATTGCTAATAAAATGGAAGTGCTGTCCTGAAAACAGCATGGGTGCTACTGATACAGAAGGTCTATGCTAGTGATGTTGGGTATCTAACATTGTAGGGACACTGCTACCTGGCAGTGGACATCACTACAGAGAGTAGGTTGTAGAGATAAGCATTTGTCTTCCCTTGTGTATTTGTCAGGTAACTATTCCTTTCTGCACGCAAGAGAAAACTTGATAAATGTTCTATTAACTAGTCATGCTAGTGGTAAGGAAAAGACTTTCATTAGAATTGCTGAGCAAATAGATTTAGTTCTAATGGGAAGTGTGAACCTGACAGCCCTGGTTACCAAAATCTTTTTTGATCCTTGTTGTGTGTAAGAGGCATTGAACTGTAGAGAAGGGAAACTGTATACCTGGCTTCAGTGCTGATTTCCTCTGTGAACACAAGAACAGCCGTACTGGGTCAGTCCAATGGGCCATCTAACCCAGTAGCCTGTCTTCCAGCAGTGGCCAATGTCAAGTGCTTCAAAGGGAATGAACAGAACAAGTGATCATCAAGCAATCCATCCCACTGGCCATTCCCAGATTCTGGCATAATACTGATTTTAAGTGAATCACTCTCTGTGTCAGCTTCCTCATGTGTAAAATAGGAAGGTCCTTCCCTATCTCTTAGTGAGGTTTCATGACTGACTTAGGATTTGTCTACATGATGTCACTGTGAGATCTAATGTGGTATGAATTGTAGAGTGTTCAAACACCCTTCTGGAGTGAACTAATGTAGTTCCATTTCAAACAGTACCATGTTAGCAACAACTAGCATGCAACATGGTAGAGCACTTTACAGCTTACCCCCCCGTAGCCTGCACTGGGACACCATGAGGACAAATCCTTAGTAAACAGTTGCAGTGCCCTGAGATCCTCAGACAGATTGGGGCTAGGTGAGTGGAAGAATACTGCTTCCTCCAAATGCTTCTAACATGAGCTGTACAGACCATGCCTAAGGTTGAATCCTGGCCTCTCTGAAGTCTATCAGAGTTTCACTGTGAACTTCAATGGATTCAGAATTTCACCCTCTGGTGTTTAAAAAAGAAAGTCAATCCTTACCCTCTCTTAGGATACCAGCTAGTATCCATTGTGACATTGATGTTTGTGATGTGAACGCTGAGCATCACTTAACAGAGCACAAGCCTTTTTCTCACAGGTCGTTGAGTTGCTAATTTATTTTATTTGTTTTTTTTAAATTCATAGGCTATGTCTACACTTAGGAAGGTTAGTTGGAATTAACTTAGTTTGAATGAATTAATTTGAATTAGTAATGGTTAATTTGAACTAACTTAATTTGAACTAACATGGCCCCACTAGAAACCCAAATGGAACCAGCATGTACATGGACCGGACTTACTAGTTCAATTTAGGAAGGGGGCACCATGGGAAGTTTGGCAACATGGCACCCAAGAAGGCCCAATACATAGAAAGAGGAAGACACCCTGAGAAGAGGAAGGGCAACCTACATTAATTCGAACTAACGGTTAGCACAAATTAACACGGCTCCATTCAGTTAGTTCAAACTAACAGGTTTGAACTAACCATTGGTTCAAACTAAAGGGAGGTTTTACAAGTTCAAACTAAGCCTTCCCTACTTTGAACTAAGGAAAGCCAGTGTGCCCATGCACTAATTTAGTTCGAATTCATCCTCATTAATTCAAACTGAATTCCAAGTGTAGACATAGCCTTAGGTAATAACTGAGCACCATGGAAAATCTATTAGCAGGGAATAGAGCCAGCTTATTCATAGACTCTAAGGTCAGAAAAGACGAGTATGATCATCATCTAGTCTGACCTCTTGCACAATGGAGGCCACACAACCTTACCCACCCACTCCTGTAATAGACCCCTAAACTATGACTGAGTTATTAAAGTTCTCAGATCATGGTGTAAAGACTTTAAGGTACAGAGACTCCATGAGCAAGTGAGTCAAGCCTCATGCTACAGAGGAAGCTTCCAAGAATAGAAATGAAATAAAATCACAGGCAGTCTTTATGTCCTATCTTGTCTAGAGACATTAGTACTCTCCCCACAATAAAAGGTTAACATTGGATGACTTGCTCTGGACCCTCCCAGCCCTTACAGTCTATGAATGGTGCAAATCATCAGCTGGTGTAAATCAGCTTAGCTTCATTGGGTGTGTTCACATAGCAGTAGAGGTTGAAACAATAGAGGTTGTTTCGAAATAAGAAAGGCCATGTTCACACGACGCACCATTGTTTCAAAACAACTTAATCCCCATGTGGGGATTGTTTTGAAACAATGCCGTCTGAACATGTTGTTTCGAAACAACAGTGACTCGTTTCGAAATAACTGTTGTCTGAACCTGTTATTTCGATTCCTGCTTTTTTCCTTAATTTGAATTAACAAACTGTTAATTTGAATTAACTTATTTCGAAATAAGGCGTTATTTCAATACAACTTGTATCGAAATAACCCCCTTTGTGTGAACATAGCCATTGACTTTAGTGGAGCTATACCTATTTAAACCAGCTGAGGATCTGGACTCAAGGGTTTCCAATGCCAGAAACTGGTTCAAATCTTAGTTAATTTTTCACAGAGTGAAAATTGATAATTGCTCACAATTAAAAGGGCCTGTTCCCCAACTGGCGTACATCAGAACAGTGCCAAGGATGCACAGTGTTATGCCAACCTATAGCAGCTGAAAATCTGGTCTTGTGGCATTAGGGTTAATTATGTAGTTGAAGAGATTGGCATCTCCGAAGGTGTCTTAGGGCTTTAGGGCTCTTAGTAATGAGTTGTGTTAATATTTCCTGAATGTGTCACAGCCGCTCAGGGACCACAAATTTATGGTCCAAATTAAAATCATTCTGCCACCACATTTGAAATCCCTTCATTTCTCAAATCACCAATTTCCTCTGGTCATCCTGGCTAACTACTACAAAATACCAGAAAAGAGAGCAATTCTAGAAGAACCTCAAGTGGCAATACTCCCTTCTTCCTTTGCATCATATTCGCTTACAGCTGTATATCCCAGCATACTGAAATGCACTCTCTCTGTAGGCAGTGACCTCCACAGAAAAAATGCTGTTCTACTCAAGTACACGAAAGTGCTACTTTCTTGTGGCTCACCTCCACTGATGTAGTGCAGTGGTTTTCAACCTGCACTTTGCGGACCCCTGGGGGATTGCAGACTATGTCTAAGATTTCCAAAGAGGCTTGCACCTCCATTCAAATATTTTTAATTGTTTTGCAGATGAAGAAAGGTTGAAACCCACTGATCTGGGTTATAGGCTAATGAGTCAGGGATCCTGTGGAAAAATAGTATTTGATCATGTAATACATGCAGAAGAAGGGGCTGAATTAAGGTTGCACAGGCATCCTACATCCTGACATCTTCTAACGTTTGAGTGCTTGATTTTGCAACCTTGACCTTCTTTTAATGTAGCTGTTTTATATGTATTATTACTAGTACTTGGGGCATTTGTTGCTGGAATAGAAGGTCTGAAGAGCTGTTTCTTGTATTGGATGGGCTCAATCCAAAGCCAAATGAAGTCAATGGGAATCTTTAGTTTCCTTTGTTCAAGAGGGAAAAAAAAGAATCACTAAGCTAATCACTAAGAATCACTGTGTCTTGGGAACTCCCTGCGATGGACATAATTGTCTCTTTCATTCACTCATAAATGACAGAAAATCCTGAAATGTCAGCCAGTTGTGAACCTGAAATACTCTCAGATACCTGTGGAATGATGCCATCTCTGGTAAGCATCTTTCTTTGCTCTTTGAGGGGCACTGCTTGCTGCCGTTTCTGCTCACATCATTCTGACACTGCCTAGTCATATTCTTTTGTTTACTCACGCTGTATCTAGAGAGTTATTTTAACTAGTACCAAGAACATTTTAGCTGGTACTTAACCCCAATGGCAGGTAGTGCTACCTATAACTATTCCATGTCTCCAGTTGTGACCACAATGCACATGACCTACGGTGTTGTGTAGAGTACATATATTGCATTTCCTGTTTAGCATTGGTCTATGTAGCAGCATAGACAGTGAGGCACTGCTTAGCTCTATAAAGACATGCCTGAGTCCTATGAGTATACACCTACACAGGAGTGCAGTGCCCCACTGCTTAACTGCTGCTAGAGCCTTTCCTCACTGCTATGTGTAGATACAAACTGCTGTGTGGCCGCAGCCTGCGGTGTGTAGCCATACACACCCTACATGCCCCCATGAGTGCTGTACAGTGCCATCTTAGCCTCCTTTTAGCTGACATGAAAATCAGTTTGAAATGGGAAGGTAAAATATCCCAAAGAATAAACACCATCCAAAACATGTAGCTCTAGCTTTTATTAGAATATGTGTTTGTCTCATCTACCCTGTCTTGTGGCATTAATTAATTGGGGTGAGGAGAGTGGAATGTACAACCAGTACAGGCTTTTCTCTAATTAGAAAATGCACTAATTAACCTGCTTTAAGCTTTCCACCAAACTTAAGGCCTAAAAGGCCTTTCAACCCACAGTGCTGAATTCCACCCCAATATGTATACACTGTCATTAAATTCCACTCATCTTACCAGTTAATTCGTCGCTACCACATCATTTGAACTAGAACAATTATGAACAAACAGCCGCAAACTCTTCCCCCCACCCTCTGTTTCAGGAATTTGGACTAGATAATCAGTTCTCCAAACTAATTAAGTCTCTATTAGCCCTTTCTGTTGCCCTGGACAACACTAAAAATATTTTCCCCTGAGCCAACTCTGATTACGGACAGAAAAACAAAAATCTTGCCCTGCCCTGTAGGCTGTTCTGGGTACTGGTACCAAACAAAGTACAGTCAAGGTCAAGTTTCTTGCTCTTTTGAAAAAAGCCTTTCAGGGGTTCATAGATTTAAGCCTAAAAGGACCATTAGATCAGTTTGTCTGAGTTCAATAGCTTATGATTGATGAAGGCAAATCTTCCAGAGAAGCACTGAGTCTTTGAAGGCATCAAAAGAACCCACCTGTTCTTTTTAATAGTAATTGGGGCCTACCTCCTCTGATAGGGGGACAGAAAATGAGTAGAGGGATACCTAGACTGTCTGATGATGGGTAAATGCTAGATAGGGAGACAGCTGGAACCTTATTCATCCATTTCTGCAGTCATTTTTCATAGCAGAATGACTTTTCAAGGGTTTTGTTCAATACACATTGCAGCAATCACTGCTTCGGGTTTACAAGTTAAGGGGGAAAGCAAACATTAAGGAGAGCTACCATGCATCTACCACTGAAGATGTGCATACATGTCCCCTGCCAGTCTAAAGGCTTAAGCAATAGTGGATGCAGGGTTGGGGGGCATTCACACTTCTACAGAATGGCCAGGGAGTTGGATTCTCACACTCCTATCTATTACATCTACAAAGGCGTCACTGTGTTTTCTCTTCTGCCTGCATAACCAGGCATTGAGCAACTGCAATGTCAGTCCAGAAATTCTGACTGGCCTGGGTGTGTACTTCTTGCAGGAATTGCTTCTGGGAATCCTTCAAAGGGGCTCGATAACACGGTTTCCAAATATTTGTTACCATACAGGGAGCATTTAAGCAAATTGCATAGCCTGTGTCCAAATACAACAGATCTATTGTAGAACTATATGTGAAGGCTCATCTCCTTCCTATTTTAATAAATGATCTAACACATTTGAACTGTGAGCTATTTGCACATCTATCATTTATATTTATAAAATGTGACATGCACTATTCACAAGGTCAGGGCTCCTTTAACATCTTCTGTTATTCCAGAGTTAATATATTGATTATGTTGAAGTGACATTCCCCCACCCTCAGGGGTATAACATGTATCTTAGCAATGTTATGCAGCCTCCTATATCCAGAAAACATTCTGAGGTAGGGAATTACACTGTGGCAGAATCCTCTGTTGCAAGAGTAAAGCTCACCTAACCCCTGAATGGCTAGGATCAGTGTGGATCTCGGGTTCAAGGTGTGGGAGATGGGGAAGGACGATGATTAGCATGAGCCATGGCTCCACCCTCCAGCGTCCACTGTGCACTGACTGAGGAGCTATCTGGCCATAAGTGGGGTATACCGATTCATTTGATAATGGGTTGGTACAACTCCTTCCCAGAACTTACACAGAGGTGTCATAGCTACATGCCAGTCCTTACGTGGGGTGGCTTTGTCTAGCCCTGGCTATATGGTGCGTTAGCTGACTGATGTGGCAAGCCTTCTTGTCTCACCTGGGGCTTATACTGTAAATGTGGTTGAACCCCTTTTATCCAGAGAGGATCAGGACATAGGGTACCTTTGAGTAAATGGAGGGTGGACAAAGAGGGAATCAGTGCACTCAAGGGAGGAGCCAGTCCATGTCCAGGTCATAGTTAACATTCTGTTAATGAGACTTGGGAATGATGCAGTTGGAGTGAACCATACGAACTGCCTAGATATGCAGTATATTAACTACATTATTGTATATTTACAAACACATTCTGTGTGTGCTAAATACACCAAAGTCAAGGCACTACAGACTGCTGGAGAAAAAGACTAAGAATCCCAACAGCTTGATTTGATCAAATGACCATGCAACTCCATAACGACAAGCAGGAGTTTCTTCACTTACCTGTGATACCAGTGATGATGTCTGAATAATGAACTTTTACATTTGACGTGCATGTTGTCCTAGATATGCCTTGGGATTGCTTGTGCTTTGCTTTCATTCAGAATTCAGCTTTCTCCTGCAGATGAAACAGCAATGTTCTATGGTCAGCATCCAGTCAGAAAGGCAGGAAACGATCAAGGTTTATTTAACACAATATCACGTTGTTGTGATCAATGATCCAATTAAACGTTACTCTCATTCTTTCTCCATGGAATGGAGTCCAGGCAGAAACTTACAGCCCCATTCAACTCCAACTGCAGCTCAATGGAAAGACTTTCTCATTAACTACATGCGGAGATGGATAGGTCTCTTGTTGAGTGCCTTGGTTTTACCACAGCAATCATGGATAAGGCAGATGGTGAACACTTGTCAAGTCTTTCTTTCCTTCTTCCATCACAATAACCTCTTTCCCACTACTAGGCCTCCTGAGACACCTCACTGGGAAGGTGACAACATCCACCAATGGTGCGCACTCACAATCCCTGCACCACTACCTGGTGCATGTACTCACTAACATAGTTGGAGGTTCCAGGAGAACACCAGATGTGGCTTTCCTCCCCTAGGGATCAGCCCCTGTCATTGTACATAGGAAACCTCAGAAACAATACTGTGGAGATCTTTCCTAAGTGCAGAACCCTCTCAGTATGAGTGAGTGTATGTTTGTAAGGGATCAAAATCCAGCTAAAAGACAGCAAAGCAGTTGTGTTGAATCATTATGATAGCTTGAAACCTATCTGAGCGACAGGGCTCTAAGGCCACACAGACTAAGGTCTTATCTATATGGCACCAAAATGCAGACGGCAGCAACACAAACTATAGAGCCCCCAACTACCCTGTGCAGACTTCTGACACATGCTAAAAGGCAGTTGGTTCACACTGACGTAATCTCCTTTCAAAACAGGAACAAATTGATATGGATTAGGTGCCTTTTAGGATGTGCCAGCAGGGTCTCTGAAAGCAGTTAGAGTGTAAGACATTAGCGAGCTCTAGAAATCCCAACATTCTAGTTCTCATGGTGGCACCATATAGGCAAGTGCCTAAGAAAGTGTATGACTGATGGCAATAAAGCCTGCACATGGAATGCCAGACTGCCATTTCAATATGTTCAGAAAATTATGACAAACTGGAGCTCTGAATCCAAGTCTCCCCATGCTTTGGAGGGGTTCCTCATCCAAAGCCAGCTCTGGATTTGGATTTCACAACTGGCTTCTTTCACTGTCCTGGATCAAAACAAAACCCCAGATCTGAGCAGTACCTCCCAAAATACAGCAGTGTTGAAATCCACCCAGGGATGGATCCTGGGTCCAGAGTCAGAAGCTGGAGGTGTCTCTATTGACAAGTTATACTTCATTAGCTATAAAATTTCAGGGTAAAATTCACCCCTGTGCAGCAGACATAATTTTAATTCCCACTTTAGCCCAGTTTGAGAACTTAAATTGGACTTAAACTGTGCTTAGGCCTCTGCACAGGGCTGGTATCACCTTCAAGACAGTGACACTTATGGTACCTGTGTGCAATGAAAGCTCACAGTGTGCTGGGTACCAGACTCTGAAATTAAACTGTTATTCCAAGACCCAGCTAAGAAAGATGCTGCAGGAAGAAACCCAAGGTTCTCACCAAAAATAGCACCAACATACAGCATCCATTGAAAGAGAAAAACCAAGAACTCATTTAATGAAATTTATGAGTTTATATAATATACATGTTGTTGTAATTGCTTTTTTAAAAGTATAAAATTAAAGTCAAAGCGTGCTGTACAAAGTACAAGTGGCCTTTAAGTAATAGGACCAAAAAACCCCTCCAAACAAAATTAACAAACAAGAAACATACCCTCTTCTATCAGCACAGAATAATTAAAAATTTAGTACACAAAAGTACCAGCAGTTAGTACAGAGAAAGGAAGTTATCAAAAGTTTAGTACCATAAAGTTACATGTGGAAACTCTGCAACCCATACTGTGTGAAAAAAAAAGTTGTTTTCCTTTCTCAGATATGGTTCTTAGAAAATGCCATGTCTGGGAAGCCATAAACTCAGGAGTTAAAGAAAGGGAGAATGCACCAGAACACTGTTCCGGGGTCCCCTATTTTTAGGTGGCAGCATTCTGGGCCCCCCTAAAAATAGAGGAATGCACCGGAATGCAGAGTTCTGGGGACCCTCTAAAAATAGTTATAGCAGCCAGAACGCAGAGTTCCAGTGCGTTCCACCTTAAGCTCAGACAGCAGAGAGCTGTGGCAGGCTGGCTGTTTGTAAATCTCCCCCTTGCAGGGCTGGAGCAGCTTGTGGCCAGGAAGCAGCTCCCAGCCAGTCAGCCAGCATGCACACAGCCAAGGTACAGCCTCAGCTGGGCCTGGGGGAATGCCACAGTGGAGCTGACGGAAGGGCTTTGGGGGGAGGGAGGCGCTTGCCTCTGGGATAGGGGGCACAAAGCTGCTGAGGGATAGGGAATGCTGCTGGAGGTTGTGTGGTGCAGAGTGTGTGTGTGTGTGTGTGTGTGTGTGTGTTAGTGTAGCTGGGGGCGTGTAGCAGAGGGTGTGTGTGTAGCTGGAGGTGTGTACCTGTGCGTGCGTATGTGTGTGTGTAGTGGAGGGGTGGGAATAGGTGTGTAGCTGGGGGTGGGCACGGTGGTTGTGTAGCTGGCAGTGGGTGTGTAGCTGGGGGTGTGTACCTGGGTGTGTGTATAGCTGGGGGGGGGTGGAGTGGAGCAATAACCAGTCCACGTGTCACTCAGAACTGGTCACAAATGCCTACCTGGGCTGGAGGGCAGTAGCTGGGATGGGAGGCAGATGTTTGTGGGCCCAGACCTGTGTGAGGGTGGACCTGGACCTGTGTGAGGGGGGCCTGGAAATTTAGGAAGGTTCCAGGGCCCCCCAAATTACACTTTAACCACTGAGTAGCTGGGGGTTGGTGAAAGGGGCCCACACCAGTGTGAGGGGGGCCTGCACCAGCATGATGGGGCCCCACCAATTTAGGAGGGTTCCAGGGCCCCTCAAATTATACTTTAACCCCTGCATAAACTTGAACTGTTGCTTGTAGCTGGGGAACTCTGACTTATGCAGTTAGCATGTCTCACCAGCAAAGTAGCCAACCTGTGGAGTCATTCTGAGAGAACAGCCTACAAATCACACTGTACAGTCAGATTGCTAAAATGTTGGTAAAATAAAAACTGATTATGCTGGGAAAAGCAAGTATTTTGCAATTGTTAAAGGGCACCATTTCTGGTATGAACCCAAAAAAGTTGTCTTAATTGGTCCATGCACTGGCTCACACGTAGGGTTACCAGATGTCCGGCAAAAGGAGGACATGTCCTCCTTTTTGCCCTGCTGTCCTCCATCCTCCAGGCATTTCAGAAAAAGTGCAATTTGTCTGGCTTTTTGCAGGACGCCTGGGGCAGCACTGTAAAAATACAAGGGTGCAACAGCCCACGGCTCCCAAACGAGTTCCCCTGCTGTTCAGCCCAGCAGCTGCAGAGCCTGGTGAGGCTGGGAATTTGGAGATGGTCCCTTGCCGGCTCCTGCATGTCAATAGGCAGTGAAGAGGGCAGGCTGCCCGGGCCGGGGCTGGCTGCAGCCCGGGACGTGGTTTCGCTTTGCTTCCTTGCTTCTGCTCCTCACCCCCGGCTTCTTTCCAGGCTCCAGCTCAGGTCTGCTCACCTCCCATCCCCTGGATTTTGGGGAAGGCTTGATTTTATTTTTCGGAGGGGCTGGGGCTTTTCTACAGCTTGATGGGGTCTCTGTGGTGCCCTGTGGCTGCTTCTGCACTTTCTGCTTTGCTACCCTTAAAGTTTCTGGGG
This sequence comes from Podocnemis expansa, assembly GCA_007922195.1. Lineage (NCBI taxonomy): Eukaryota > Metazoa > Chordata > Testudines > Podocnemididae > Podocnemis > Podocnemis expansa. The sequence goes on from ML681966.1 coordinate 84,283,706, forward strand.
AGGTTTCTTTCTCTAATGGCTCAGCTAAGCCAGATCTTTATTCCTCCTAATGGGGATTGGCTTTTTGTAACAAATTTTTTGTGTATAGGTCAAGGAAAGTTCACTTTGGCTTGTGAGGAGGTTTGAATGCATATGATTTTCCTTTTCTCAGTTTGCTTCTCCTTTCCAAGATGAGATTAGTCCACTATAGATGTATCCTTTCTAAGATGCACTGATGTGCAAGTATTATACATGCTAAAGTAAGTGCTGAGCTGGTCCAGACCCTGTAGTTTAAATGAAGTCAGTGAGAAATTTGACTGAGCAAGGATTTCAGTATTTGTCCCTTTGTTAGTAATTTATCAAATCACAGAAAACAAGCAGCTTGGTTTTGCCTTTTGCTTATATATTCTATGCTTATTTTTATTTTACTTCTAGGGAGATTGTTTCTTCTGGTATATTTAGGAAAAAAACTGATCATGGCATCTAAGAATAGGTGCTGTTGTCTTGCGTGGAGTATTTGATAGTCAAAAACATCTAATTCTACCCCCCCCCCCGCGCCATTTGACATGTATTTCACATAAAAGCAAACAGAAAATGTTAACTGTCATAAAAGAGATATATCTCCATCTGTGGTTTATGGTGGACATAGTAGGATATGATGTCTAGAAATTTGCATTTTATGTAAAATTTTGTTTCAGGCAGGTCTGCACATAAAAAACCAGCAGCTCTCACTTCTGATTTCTCCTTGCCTGTGTGTGTAAAACTTGAACAGCTTGTCTGTGATTTTTTTTTAAATACTGCACAGTGAGGCTCAAAACTGAGGCTACTTGGGGATTTACCTATACCCCTCCTGCACCCCCCCCCAATTGTTAGCTAGTAACAGTGTTATACCAAATCAGTGAGCACCCCTTACATCCCCCAAATCTCTCCCTGTACCTCCCTAATTTCATGTGTTGGGAGGAATACTTCCAACAGAGATTACTTTTCCTTTAGAAGCCAACACCTCAAATTCAGCTAGACTTCGTGGAGTCAAGGACCTGCCCCCTCCATGTGTCAAACAATGAGAGTGAATTCTGTGAAGAACTTACTGTCTTAAAACTGATTTTAATCTTGTTCACAATTACTACATTAAATTTATTGGATGTTTGCTTCCATTTGCAACTCATAATGTAAAAATATCAATCTGGATAGGAGTTCTGCAGTGTGATTCTCCTTGCACCTTGATATAAATATTAAATACTTAATTTTGTGACGCCTTAAAGTAGCTGGCTTTATGGTTACTTTAATGTGAAGATGAAAAATACTTAAGCCATTCATTTGATATTCCTGAGCTGTTGTTCTTCCAATTCATCTCACACAGTAACTAGGGGCTAGATAGATTTCTCAGGAGTTGGATGATCAATGGGGCAAGCATTTGGGGGGCAGCAGTGGCTAGGTGGATGAAGGGAGCCTGGGCAGGACCCAGATGTTTGTGTGTCCTCCAATGTCCTCCTTTTTGTACTTCCCTGTCCTCCTTTCCACACTTTGGTATCTGGTAACCCTACTCACACCTGAACTTCCTGTGCTGATCAATAAAAACATGAAATATCCTACCAGTTTTTTGTATAATGTCATTAAAATGAAGTCAAAGTTAATTTTTTTTTAAAGAAAAGAAAAAAGCTTTAAAGGCAGTACTCAAGTTTGGGCCTCCTACTCCTCACTTAAGCCTAAACAACTAGAGTCCTGTGGCACCTTCAAGACTAACAAATTTCTTTGGGTATAAGCTTTTGTGGGCTCCAATCCACTTCGTCAGATGCCCCTGGAAATTTTCACTTAAGTATGTATCTTAACGACCAGAACCTCTGAATATTTTATTAGTAATAATAGTGTGTTTGAGGCTATTGGTTCAAAAACTAAAACAAAGAGCTAGTAAAATGCCCCTTAAACCAGTTAGTACCCATCAACCAGCTCACATCCTGACAAAAAGAAGGTCCTGGGTTCAAGCCCCAGGGGGCTGGACTCAATGATCTCATGAGGCCCCTTCCAACCCTATGATTTGATTCTATGATACTATACAAAGTTGAAAATAATAAAGTTGACACCATCGTTGTGAGAACAATTAACCCACAAGAAGTAAGCCTCCATCCTAGAGTTCAGGCATTGTTTGTTTTTAATAATTCTGCACTTAGTAACCACCATTTTCAGTCCTAAAAACATGGCACTGCGGGGTAATAAGTCTTAATGAACATGCAAACAAAAGTCTAAGATAAAAAAAAAAGTTACTGTACTAAAAAAATCAAACAAATGCCCAAACACATGGAACTATAAAGCCTTACATGAACAGTGAAAAAAACAGTTAACCAAACAACAGTTAACAATGGACAATGCATGAACTCAAAATGGGCTTGTAAATAACATGCAGTTAGCAGATAACAAACTAGTAAGAAGAGTGATGTGTGGTATGGTTGCAGCTGGAACGTTGAGCACTAACTTTCCTTCCAGCTCATGGACAGAGAGTGGTTACAAAAATTAGTAGACCCATCATAAAGTGTTCAATCCACTTAAGTGGGTAGATAAACTGATTCAGGATTATGTCTGTTGGATGTGTACCTGCACCCTACACTTGAGTCTGATGAATTCTAGTGTATTTGATTGTTTCTTATGAAAACAAACAAGGCGTCGTGTGGCACTTTAAGACTAACAGATTTATTTTTCGCATGAGCTTTTGTGGGAGAAAATTCCATGTCGTCAGATACTTTGAAGCCTCAGTGATGCTGTGAGATATTAAGGGCAGCAGGCACTCTGAGAGTGAGCCTATTTGGAAAACTGGGATGTCGGCAGATGCAAGCCTGCCCACTGCTAAAATCCCTCCCCTAGTCTAGGGGGAAGTGGCACTAGGCCCAGGACAAACAGAAGGCAGGGACAACTAATGAAAAACAGGGATGGGTATGAGGGTCAGAGGTGTAGAACGAGGGGTTCAGAGGGGGACACCGAGTAGAGGAGCCCAGACAGCACCCACTGCTCCCAGCAGGTGTCAAGGGAGCCAGTGGATGTCACCCAGAGGAACTCTGCCCAGATACATGAACGGATGAGGGACTGGAAATAGGCCCCACAGTCGCAGGCCCCTCCCTCAGCCAACTTCCTCTCCCTACACCAGGAGGAGGTTAGTGAGGAGGTCCCGCAACTTTGTGGGGCCACAGATGGGGAGTGAATACAAAAATATGTGCGGGGAGAAGTGCAGCCAGAACCTCAATAAGAGCTTCTGGAGGTGCCGGAAGAGGGGCTGCAACCTGGCACACTCTAGGTACACATGCTCCACAGTCTCCCTCTTGTTGCAGAAGAGGCAGGTGTCTGGGTACGAGGCAAACAGCGCCAAGTACACACCCGTGCTCACAGCTCCATGAAGGAGCTGACAACTGATGTCCCCCATGAGCCATGGGGTCAGGGTGGAGTACAGGTTGGCCCACGGGGGGTCCTTGCCCTCCATGGATGGTATCAGGTCCTGCCATTTAGTGTCAGGGTGAGACATCAGGGCAAGGACATGGATGGTATGGAGCATGAGCGTGTACAGATATTTGCGAGGTGCAGTTCAAAAGGGGACCGGCTGCAGGTCTAGTAGCTGGCTGAGGGTGTGAGATGGGGGAGGCCGGGGGGCACTCATGGGGCCGCGGCCCAATCAAAAGCTCCAGAGGGCCTGGACTGAGAGGGGGGCGGGGAGTACCTTCTCGTAGGACCTACTCGAGATAGGCCCAAGCATCAGGGATCATGGCCACCTTCACCTCCTAGAGTAGGCAGCAGAGGGTTTGGGGGGGTGGAGAGCCCCATGTGCTGAGCCAGTGCGAGAGAGTCCACCCACTCCCTCTGGGCGTAGTCCAGGAAGTCTCCAACCCTGGTGACACCTGCCAGGACCAGCCTAAGCCTCATGGAGGCAGCCTCCACCACCTGCACACGGAGATGGGGGTTGTGTAGCAGGGGCTCTGCAAGGAGGTCTCCCCCCTCAGTGGGCACAAGGGACCTTGAGCCCGAGACAAGCCTCCAGGTCCAGAGGAGGTCCTGATAGAAAGCCGGCAACTCAGAGAGGACTCGCGGAAGACCCCTCAGATGGAGATAAAAAAGCTGCCGCTTGTATCCGAGCCCTCAGAGGTGGCGGAGGAAGGTGAGTGCCAGATGGCTCCATGCTGGACTACCAGCACCATAAGAGTCTCTGCAGGGCCTAGAGGTGGAAGACGTGGACCTGGCTGTGGACACAGTGTAGGCCCCACCCTCCCTCCTCCAGGGAAGGCTGAGAATCCTTGTAGAGACCCAGTGCAGACCTGGCTAAAAGAACTCCAGAATTGCCTTCAGGAATGTTGGGGTCAGGACCAGGGTGTTGAGCCAGTGCCAGAGCATGGACAGGACAAGCTGGTTGATGACCAGTGCCTTCCCCCGAAGGGAGAGGCACTGCAGCAGTCCCATCCATTTCTGGAGCCGCCCAATGACCCTGCCCTCCAATTCATGCCAGTTCTCATCCGGGGAGGGATGGGTGGCAGAAAAGTAAATGCTGAGAGAGAGCAGCAGACCCATGCTCCACTGAATGGCTTGAAGCACAGGTGGAAAGGAGCCTGCCGATCATTCGGCCCCTGCCATCAGGCCGAGTAGATGGCCTGGTAAGCCTCCAATTGTGCCAAGTTGCCCGGGTCCTGGACCACGAGAAGCATGTCGTCGGCATATGCTGACAGGACTAGTCACAGCTCCAGCTCATGGAGCACCAACACCGTCAACCACCGGTGGAGGAGACAAAGGAAGAGCTCAATGGCCAGAGCATACAGCTAGCCCGACAGCAGGCAACCTTGACATACTCCTTACCTGAAGCTGACTGGTTTGGTCAGGGCCCAGTTGAACTTGACCAGGCACTCCATGGAGGCATGCAGCACCTGAAGAAACCCCACAAAGCGTGGCCCGAAGCCAAACGTCCACAGGGTGCCCACTCTGACAGTGAAGAAAGGGAGGTATATAAGCTGCAGAATGTTGAGAGCTTGTTTCCCTAGTAGCTAGCTGGGGTTACTGCAGGGCAATCAGAGGTACCTGAGGTCAATTAAGACCTAGTCAAGTGCCTGATAAAAGTCTCCCTGCCACAAACACATAGTGCACAAGATGGAGGTGGAGGAGAAGAGCTGTGTCATGCTGAGGAGTGTTGTGCAAGTTTTGAGAGAGGAGCAAGAGAACTGAGGAGGAAGGTACCAGACCCTTGGAAGGGTGGGGGGTAATAAGAGGACTGAGTTATTTTTCAGGTACTGGAGAGCCTGAGTACTAGAAACTGAAAAGCCAGACAGAGGAACTAGCCTGGGGAAAGTGCTGCAACTGTGATTACCGTGGCTGCTGCGAATAGCTGACATTTGAAGGGCCCCTGGGCTGGGACCCAGAGGAGTAGGTGGGCCTGGGTCCCTTCCTCCCTCCTTGAGCCAGCAGACCCCAACTGGAGAGGCCTCTTTCCCTCACTGGGAAGACAGGAAACTGGAGTTCCCTAACTCATAAAGGAGACAGAAGCACGAGACCCACAAGGGTTAGGAGAGGGATCTTCACACAGTGAACTTGAACTAGGGTGCTTCAAGCCTAACACTCCAAACGCGAGATGGAGGAGGTGATCAACTCATTAATACAGGCCACAGCCACCCAACAAGAGGCTGTACAGGTACAGCAGGAGACCAACAGCTTGATGATGAACCAAGCCATTCAAGATCGAGCAGCATTGAAGGAGGTTCTTGGTGAGTTGAAAGTCCTGGTGGAAAGGGGTCCTACTCAGGACAGATAATGGGCTATGCAAGCCAGTCACTTCCTACAGAAAATGACCCAAGAAGATGATATGGAGGCATATCTCCTGGCTTTTGAAAGGACAGCCCTGTGGGAAGCCTGGCCACAAGATCAGTGGAACGGTATCCTTGCTCCTTTCCTGAGTGGAGAGGCCCAGAAGGCCTCTTATGATGTGCCAGCAGAAGCCGCTGCAGATTACCCACAACTGAAGGTGGAGATCCTTGCCAGATCTGGAGTGACAGTAGTAGTGCGGGCCCAAATGTTCCAAGAGTGGCACTACTGTGAGAACAAAACTCCACGATCACAATTGTTTGCCCTCATCCATCTCACCCAGAAGTGGTTGCACCCAGGGGTCCTCAACCCAGAGAAGATGATGGAGCTCGCGGTGTTAGACCAGTACACAAGGGGATTACCACCAGACCTCCAGGCCTGGGTTGCTCAGAATGACCCTTCCTTTTATGATGAGTTGGTTGCTCTGGTGAAGAGACAGCTAGCAGCCCATGAACTGGTCCCGATCCACATAGAAAAGACATGGGAGATCCAGATGCCAACTCCTAATCCAGGTTCCAGGACTGTAGTGAACTCCAAGAGAACCAAAGCACGAGACCCACAAAGGCAGCTGGCTGTTTGCCACAGATACATTCAGAGTTGAGTTGCAGTCCTAGGAACTGAATGGATAAGGTCTCAGAAGTCACCCCATCCCCAACATATGCAAGAAAACACATTTATAAGAAACTTCCTGCCTTAGGAGATGACCTATGAACCATTCTGCTCCACTGCTAATAGGAGGTCATTCCTATTAGGAAAATAATTCTAGTTAGTGGGTTGCTTGAGACTGATTTCCTTGCACTCCTTCTTGGACTAGCAGTTTTCAAAAGTTGATCAATCCTAAGCTGTGGCCTCATAGGCTCTGTCTACACTGGAGGCTTAAGTCAACTTAAACAACTCTAGGGCCACATTTGGAGTTCATTAAGTCAACTTAAGCACTTCAGTCGATTTAATAGCTCTCACCCTTAAAGTCAACTTTAAGGGTTAAGTCCACTTTATAAAGTCGACATAACAAAATGTGGCCATTAAAGTTGATTTTATTAAGTCAAATTAAGGCAGGAGAGCCATTTAAGGTGACTTTATAAAGTTGGCTTAAACAAATGGGGACTCTCTAAGTTGACTTAATAAAATCAACTTTAAGTCGACCTTGTTAAGTCGACTTACATGAGCCCTCTAGTGTAGACATAGACACAGTTGGCACATACAACCTCCGTATACACCAAAAGAGCCATATGTATTCTAGAGAATGAGTATTTGCACTGCAGAATAGACAGATGTTCAGTTCACATGCACGCACAAGTGCCCATTTACATGTGCAAAATGTAGCTCCCTAGACACCCACACAAAATCATGGCTGAAATTTGAGATTGCTGATGCATTCATGGCACAATTCAAAACCAGCTTCCAGGCAATTTTTAGACCTTGAATTTGGATAAGAGAATAGGAATTAAGGTGGGAAGAAGAAGATTCTGGTGGAAAAAATCAAAAAGCCCACAGCCCAAAAAAGCTGCCACAGACAATCCAGTAACACTGGACTATTCAGATTCAAAGGTGGAATCCATGAGAGCACTGGATGAGAGAAGTTTCGGCTGCATGCAACCACGGTGTGGGACATACTGCACTGAAAAGCTGAGGTGGGCACCCTTATGGAATAGCTGTCTGGTTCCAGCTAGAGGCAGCAGAAGTTTCCTAGAGGCCTCTTTGCATTGAACAGTTGGTTACTCACCGTAACCGTCCTTCTTCGAGATGGGCTGCTCACATACATTCAGTTACAGATGTCTACGTGCCGCAGCGCACTGTAGGTCGGAAAGTCTTTAGCGTTAGCCTGTCAGGTCAGGGCGCATGGCCAATGCCCCCTCCACGCCACGACCACAACTATATAGGTGACCGTGACCCTGACCCTCCCAGTCCCCTATACCTTTGCCAACTCTGTTAGCGGGGACGGTGGGAGAGACCTGAATGTATGTGAGCAGCCCATCTCGAAGAAGGACGGTTACAATGAGTAACCAACCGTTCTCCTTCGAGCGCTGCTCACATCATTCAGTTACAGGTGACTGCTAGCCGTACCCAAGGATGGTGGGAGGAGTTACAGTCTACCCACACTGAGTACAGCTCTGCCCACAACAGCATCATTTCTCGCCTGTTGGGCAATGGTGTAGTGCATCATGAAGATATGTACCAATGACCACGTAGCAGCCCTGCAGATCTCTTGGATCGGGACCTTAGCAAGGAAGGCCGTGGAAGACGCCTGAGCTCTGGTAGTGTGGGCTCTCACAGTCTCTGGGAGAGGCGTGGTTCACCTTCCGTAGCAGTCTTTAATGCAGTTCACAATCCACTTGGAGATGCATTGGGAGGATACCGGACAACCTCTCATGCATTCCGTGACCGCCACGAAGAGTTAGGGGGTCTTGTGGAAAGATCGGGTGCGCTCAGTGTAGGTTACGAGTGCTCTCCTCACATCCAGGGTGTGCCACCGTCTCTGGTTTTCCATCACCTGCAGGTCTGGATAGAAGACTGGCAGGCAGATTTCTTGGTTCATGTGGAAGGGAGTGGCGACCTTGGGCAAGAATGAGGGGTGGTGACGCAAGACCACCTTGTTGGGAAAGAAAACCGTGTATGTGGGTTCAGAGGATGGGGCTCGTAGCTCTGAGACCCTTCTGGCCAATGTAACAGCCACCAGGAAAGCCACCTTCTAGCAGGGTGGCTGAGTCTAAGGGCTCGTACGGCAGTTCTGTCAGAGCCCGTAGCACCACGTTCAGGTCCCCCTGCGGGGTGGGGTTACGGACGTCAGGAAAAAGTTTTTCCTCTCCTTTCAGGAATCTATGGCAGATGGGGTGTGAGAAGAGTGGGACCACATCTGTCATTTGGTGAAAGGCCGAGATTGCTGCCAAATACACTTTCAATGAGGACAGAGATAGGCCTTTCTCCCTTAGGTCAAGAAGGTAATCTAAGGTTGTCTGTACTGGTGCGGAGATAGGGTCTATGTTGTTATCACAGCACCAAGTGGAGAAGTGATTCCATTTTGCGATGTAGGTGGACCTCGTAGAGGGTTTTCTGCTACCAACCAGGACCTTTTTAACCCTACCTGAGCAGTGTCTCTCTTGCTCGCTGAGCCAGAGAGCATCCAGGCTGTCAGGTGCAGGAGGCCCGGGTTGGGGTGCTGAAGGCGCCCCAAGTCCTGTGTCAGAAGGTCCACTCACTGTGGGAGGTGTAGCAGGGTCCTCACTGACATGTCTTCTAGGAGAGGGAACTAGTGTTGCCTGGGCCAGTCCGGGGCTATCAGGATAATGAGTGCCTCGTCTGTGAGGACCTTCAGAAGCACCCTGTGAATCAGGGGAATTGGCGGGAAGGCATACATTAGGACTCCCGACCAGTTGAGGAGAAAGGCATCGCTGAGAGACCCCTTCTCCCGACCTCGGAGGGAGCAGAACCGAGGGCATTTGTGGTTCTGCGCCATGGCAAAGAGGTCGATCTGAGGGGTTCCCCACCTGATTGTCAGCAGGGAGAAAAGCTCATTGTGGAGGGACCACTCATGATTCGCCAATGGCTTTCTGCTGAGTGAGTCCTCTACGCCATCGTCCACCCCGGGGAGATAGGCGGCAGTTGGCGGTTCATGTAGAACACAGCTGCTGTGTTGTCTGAGAGGATTTGGACCACTCTGCCCTGGATCTGGTCCAGGAAGGTCATGCAGACCAGTCTGATGGCCCTGAGCTCCTTCACGTTTATGCAGAAGAGACTGTCCTTGGGGCTCCAGGCGCCTTGCGCGGAGAGGCCCCCGGACAGGTAGGCACCCCACCCCAGGTTGGAGGCATCCGTTATCAGGGTTACTGCAGGTTTGGACTCCCTGAATGGGACTCCCCCCATCACAAAGTCAGGGTCCCGCCAGATTTGGAAGGACTCCAGGGCATGCTGGGGTACTGAGATTACCTTGTCGAGATGGTCCCATTCTGGTCAGAAGCTTGTGGCGAACCAGAGCTGGAACGGTCGCATCTGCAGGAGGGCTGTTCGGATTACCGATGTGGCCGCTGCCATGTGCCCCAGGAGCTGCATGCATCTGCGTGCTGTGGTCAGCCCGGGCGCCTGGAGCTCCGTGATGATGGTGCAGATGGACCGAAATCTTGACAGGAGGCAAGGATGTGATGCCTTGCCATGCGTCCAGGCGTGCCCCAATGAACTCTATGTCCTGGGTGGGGCAAAGCTTGGACTTTTCTAAGTTCATGTGGAAGCCCAGGAACTCGCACAGGTTCATTATGATGTTGACATGGTCTTGTACTTGTTGACTTCACTTGCCCACTATGAGCCAGTCGTCCAGGTAGGGGTAGATTCTTACACCCCTCTTGTGTAGTAACACTGCAACCGGTGCCACACACTTTGTGAACACCCTGGGGGCTAGCGATAACCTGAAGGGGAGGGCGGTAAACTGGTAATGGTGTCGTGCCACTACAAACCTGAGTAACCGCATGTGGTGGGGCCAGATGGCTATGTGGAAGTAAGCGTCCTTTAGGTCTAGGACTGTGAACCACACTCCTGGGGACAGAGAGGGGATGATCTGTGGTAGGTAGATCATGTGGAATTTTATTTTCTTTATGTTTTTGTTGAGAGCTCTGAGGTCTAGGATGGGCCGTAGGCCCCCGTTGGGTTTGGGGACCAGGAAGTAGCGGGAATAGAACCCTTTGCCGGGTTCCCCCTTGGGAACCTTTTTGATGGCTCCGAGGGAGAGTAACTTTTGGCATTCGGCCTCAAGCTTGCCTAATAGATCGGGGTTCTCTGGGATTATGGGAGGGGACAGTTTCCTGTCTGAGGGGTTGAGAGGAACTGGATGTGGTATCCTCTTGCTACTGTGTCGAGGACCCACTGGTCCGAAGTGACCCAGGTCCACCATGGAGCGAAGTGGCGGAGGCGGTGGGGGGAGAACAGAGGTTGTGGAGCGCTGCCCTCGGAGGGACCGTTAAAAACGCTGTTTGTGGCCCAACGAACGGTCCAACCCCTGTCCACGCCACCCCAACTGGGAGGTGCCCAGCTTACTCGCTTTACCTGCCTGGCCTTTATCCTTGTCCAGGTCCCTGAGGTGGCGCTGGGGAAACTGGAGAGATCTTGGAAACTGGGTCTGCAGCTGCAGCTGTTGTTTCAGTTGCTGTAGCTGCTGTTGTAACTGGTGTGACTTCGAGGAACGTCTAACATTTTGCGGGGTATAGATCCCGAGGGACCTCAAAGTGGCCCACGAGTCCTTCATCCCATGCAGCTTTGCATCTCTGGAAGATGCAAAGAGGTCGGGTCCTTCAAAGGGAAGGTCCTGAATAAGTTGTTGCATCTGCGTGGAGAGGCCGGAGTTCTGGAGCCAGGCCAATTGGCGCATCACCGCTGGAGATGCCATTGTGCGTGCTGCTGTGTCCACTGCATCCCAGGTTTCTGCAAGCGCGTCCCTGGATGCTCTCTCTTCCTTGAAGTCTCTCAGGCGATCCTCGGGGATGACCAATCAGAGATTTTGTAGAGCTTCCCACAGGCTGAAGATGTAGCGCATCATCAAAGCAGAATGATTTGAGATGCACAGCTGGAGGGCGGCCGAGGAGCAGACTTTCCTGCTGAGCAGGTCAAGCCTCCTTGCCTCCTTGCCTACTTGCTCTTGGGCGTGGTGCTAGGCTGGCCTTGTCTCTCCCTTTGATTGACTGCATCAACCACCAAGGACCCCGGGGCCGGGTGGTGAAACAAGAAGGGAAACCCTTCCTGGGAGATGGAATATTTCTTGTCCGCTACCTTGGACACTGGCAGGATCGAGGAAGGTGTTTGCCAGCATTCCTGGACAATGCAGAACACCCCGGCGTGAAAGGGGATTCCAACCTTAGCCGACAGGGCTCGACGACGCGCGTCAAAGAGGGAGTCATCCTCCACCTGGATCACCCCTAGCTTGAGCTTCAGGTTCACTGCCATGCAGCAGAGAAGGTCCTGTTTGATGCCAGGATCTCCTTCACAGGTGGCAGACATGTTGATTAATTTCTCGTCAGGCGACGAAGATGATGGGGCGCTTGATCTGCTTCGTTGTGTAGAATCAAGGTCTGCCTTGTCGTCGGAGAAATCCAAGGACTGTGGTGCAGGCAAATATGCATACCGGGAGGAGGTGTCATCTGCCGTTGCATTCAGCTAGTCGAGGATCCATTCATTGTGCGGGGACCTCGACGGCAGCATAGGCATTATGAGGGGGCCAGGTGTTTCCCCCAATGGGAGCCTTCGCCATGCACTCGGTGACATGGAGCTTTTGTGAGCTCACTTCCTCAAGCGCTCCTCCTGGGGGGGGAGAAAGGGATCTTCCGAGGATGACCTGGATGACCTCCCCCCCGATAGATGGCAGTCCGGTACCGAGAACTCCTCGGAGAAGCAGTGAGGCGGAGTCGTAGAACTTGGGCCCGGTACCGGGTTCGACGGTGCCGGGTTGGAGAGAGGCGAGGAGGCCCGGGATGGTACCGGGATCAGTGCAGGTGCTGGCAGTGCTGAGTCCAATGGTACCGGAAGTGACAGTACCAGAAGTGGGGTTATCAATGATGGTGCCGGGTCCAGCGGTACCGGGCTTGGTGGCGGCGCTGGACTTGTGGACGGTGTTGGATATGTGGGCGGTGCCGGACTTGTGGGCGGTGCCATGTCCAGTGGCGCTGAGGGAGGCGGTGCCGTTGTGGCTGGATGCCTCGTGTTCCGCACCAAAGCCGGATTTAAGCGCCCTTGGCAAGCTGGTGCCTGAGCCGGGGTCCTACTCAGGCAGCTGGGAGGCTACCAGAAGACCAGCGAGGTCAGTGCCTAGAAGGTACCGTGGAGGGCCGAGCTCTTGGGCCTGGTACCAGGGATCGGCGGGAAGCTTGAGCCCAGGCTGATCGAGGGTCCAGTGGAGCGCTGGTGGCTCGGTTGCTTTCGAGTGGAGCGGCTCCAGTGCCCAAAATGAGGCGGAGACGACATTCCCTTTCCAGCCGAGTCCTCCGCTTGAAGGATCAGCAGATGGGGCAGTCCGCTGTGATGTGGGACTCACCCAAGCAAGCAAGGCACTTCTTGTGTGGATTGTCCATCAGGAAAGCCTTGCAGCATCCTAAGCAGGGCTCGAATCCTGACATTTCGAATTTTGCGCGAAAAGACAGGCCCTTGCGTTTTGCAAGATAATGCTGATCCGAACCGACGCTGATGGCGGAAAAAGAACTGGGAAAGTCAGGGTCACGGTCGCCTATATAGCCACGGCCGCGGCATGGAGGGGGCATTGGCCGTGCACCCTGACCTGACAGGCTAACGCTAAAGACTTTCCGAGCTACCATGCGCTGTGGCACGTAGACACCTGTAACTGAACGATGTGAGCAGTGCCTTAAGGAGAACATCTGATACAAAAAGAAGGTGGAAGGCTGGCTAGGAAGCAAATAGTTGTTCTAGGCATAAAGGCTGAGATTCTTGTTCAAGTAAACAAGCCGAACAGATCTTTGTTCAAACCACCACAGTGACTGCATAAAATGGCACCATACTTTCACAGGAAAATGTCTGGGTAGGAGGTTGTGTTTCACAGGCTGGATACACATTCTCCTGGCACTGCTGATGGTGCATCCCAGGAAGTGTCTAAGTCATGCACATCAGTGTGATAATTACAATATACAGGATACAGGCATTAACTGTTGCCACTGTCCTTAGTGTATGTGCACAGGACAGCTGTTAACAGGAGGGGGTGGCTGGGAGGGCAAAGGGGACACTCTATCCCAGTGATCTTCCAGTGGCCTGAAATTATTGTCAGGAAGGCCAAAATATTATCAAAGTTATCCAGTGTTAAACAGAAAAACAGCAACAGATTGGAAAGTCTTAATTCTTCATAGGAATGACAGCAGAATACTGACAAGAAGCCCAATTTTACTTTTCAAACACTCTTAAAAATCCAAGATTTTCTGCCAGTCTAATTAGACCCTTGACTCCTGGAAAGTTGCTTTTTACATAGCGACATCCAGGGGCCTCTAAAACCCCTTCCCACCCTGCATCACAATAATGGCACCCTAGGGCAAGCCTGCATGGATGCCTTGCTGAGCATTAGCTTTCTCTTCCTGTGCCCAAAAGTTATACCATCATTAAACCCTTCATCCTGGTTGAGAAGTTAAGGACATTAACTGAAGAAATTCTTATTCGCCTATATACTGTGTTGGGGTGTGCTCATACTGCCCCCTGGTGCCTGTGTATTACAGCAATGGGCCTGATTCTGACCTGACACAGGTATGTCTACACAGAATCTGTTGCGTTGAACTCCATTGATCAGTGCAGCAGGATCAGTTGAGTGGCCAGTGAAGACCTGTTCAATCGATCCCAAAAGCACTCTTCATTTGACAAAATAACTCCATGCCCCAGAAAAGAGCAACACTGCATTGAATGGAGGGCATTTCCCAGTGAAGACACTGTGGTAAAGGAGCATAAGTAGGTCGAAAGGAAATACACATTCAACAGTATGCAGCTTTAGGATATGTCTATACTTAATGGCTACAGCTGGGCCACTGTAGTGCTTCAGTGTAGATGCTCCCTGTGACAGTGGAAGAACTCTTTCCATTGCTATAGTTAATCAGCTTCCCCAAAAGGCTGTAGCTAGATCAATGCAATGCTGCCAGTGGTCTAGTCCTACCCACACAGTTAAGTGGGCATAGCTACATCTCTTAGGAGTGTGGATTTTTCACCTCTGCTGCCATCCTCACCCTTGATCTTCACAAAAAGGAAGACCAGGGAAGAATGGAAACTAAGTTGCAAGGGTCATACAGATGATATCAAGGCTAAATGTAAAGATAGGATGAATCTGCTCTAAAATACTGCTGGGAACCACCAGGGTGCCAATAAAAACACATTGTTGACACTGTATGGAGCATTAATAAGGTCAGTTAAAGACTATAGATATAAAGCCTCTTGTTCAGCTTCTGAAGCAACGCTAAAAAAACCCAGAGTTGATCCAAGGTATGTGTAGGTCTCTTTTATGTGTGCTACAGGTAGCATCTGGGGAAATACCTATAGTGATGGATGAAATTGTTAGAATTAACTGCTTGGGCTAAGGTTAACTGCTCCAAGAGGAAGTGAGCAGCAGAACATATGGAGACTATCAGGATGAGGATGAAAATGGAAAAGAGCAGTAGTGATGCTATGATGGGGTCTCATTTAGACCACCAAATCAAGAAGAGGAAATGCACATGGCATTCTTCAAGCAGGTAACAAGATTAGCTAACACACATGAACTAAAGAGCCATTTTGACTTTCCTGTAAAACAAACAAGGAGTCTTGTGGCACTTAAAGACTAACAAATTTATTTATTACAAGAGCTTTCATGGGAGAAAATCTCACTTCATCAGACACTTTGAAGATGGGGGAACTTACAGAATGGAAGGAAATAAATGCAGGAACTGAATAGCTATGTCCACACATACAGCGTTATTTTGAAATAAGTTATTTTGAAATGAATTATTTCAGAATAAAGTCCTTATTTTGAAATAAGTTAATTTAAATTAAGGGAAAAGCTCAAAGTGAAATAGTGTGTCCAAACACAGGACTTGCTATTTCGCTTTAGGAGAGGGGCACCGTGGGAGGTGTGGCAACATGGCCCCCTCCCTGGGCCATGCTCCCACCCAATATAGGCTAAAAGGAAGGCACCCTTGGAAGGAGAAGGGCAAAAGTGTTATTTTGGAATAATGCTTATTTCAAAATAACATGTCCAAATGGAAATAACCATTTCAAAATAACAGCTGTTTCGATTTAAAGTAGGTTTAAGCTATTTTGAAATGACGGCTCTTATTCGAAATGATGGAACCCATCATTTTGAAATAAGAATGCATCGTGTAGACCTAATCTCTTTTATTTCAAAATAACCAGTGTTATTTCGAAATAAAAGAGACGTGTGGACATATCCAATGAGACTAACACAGCTGCCCCTTTGGAATTTGACTTTCCTGATGTCTGTTGGAAGACTAATACAACAAAACATAGAATGTCCTGCAAGTTCTTAGCATGTATAAGAGGCAACCTTCTGGCTCAAAGCTGAGAAAACCATTCAGGGGTCATCGATTTTGGATATGGTTTTAACCAACAGGGATGAATTAGTTGCAAACTCAAAAGAGGTCAAGAACGAGAGTGGAAGTGACCATGATCTAATGGAATTCAAGATCCTAAGGAAAGAAAGACATGGAAATAGGAAAACCAGGACACTGGACATCAGAAAAGCATATTTCAACCAACCCAGACAGATAGTAGGCAAGAGCCCATGGAGACTAATTAGGAAGAAAAGGAGTCAAAAGGGGCTGGCAGTCCTTATAATATATAATACTAGTGACTCAACATGGAGGTATTTCGATGCAGAAAAAAGATAAAAAGTGCCCCAGGAGGCCAATGTGACTGCACTAAGAGATTTTTAGCTTTTTAAAAACCAAAAGGGTTATATACAGGAAATGGAAGGAGGGCTCATGTCACCAAGGGAAGTATACAATGGCCCAGGAATAGCATGAGCATGTAGGCACAAAATTAGGGAAGCCCAGGCAAATAATGAGCTAAAACTGACAAGAAATGTTAGCGACAACAGAAAGGAGTTCTACAAACATCAGGCAAAAAAGAAAGATCAAGGGTACTATGGGTCTGCTGCTCAATGGAGAAGGTGAGCTGGGAATGGAAGACAAGAAGGCAGTGCTGCTTGATTCCTACTTTGCTTCAGTTTTCTAACAAAAAAATACAATGTGACCAGATTACTAACAAAGTTATAGGCAATAAAGGGGAAAGGATGGACATCAGGAAAAGTAAAGGAAACATCACAGATCTTCTCACTAATCTGAATGAATTTAAGTTAGCTGGGCCTGGTGCTATTTACCCCACACTGTTTAAGGAATTACCTGAAGAAATCTCTGAGCACTGGCAATAATGTTTTGCAAACTCACTGATGAAAAGAGAGGTCCTAGAAAACTAGAAAAGGGCTAATGTACTGCCTATCTTTAAAGGGGGGGGGGAGCCAGGGAACTATAGATCAATTAGCCAGACCTAGATACCCAGGGAACCACAAGTGCACTGTATAAAACATTCCAGGGCTGGCTCAAGGGGCTGTGGTGCCCCAAGCTGGCTTTTGGTTTTGCACCCCCCGCGGGGGGGACGTGGCAGAACCTGGCCTCCGCTCTAGCCAGCTTGCCCCATTCCCAGGGCAGGGAACAGCTGGCCCAGGAGTGGAGCAGACCAGCCCAGAGATTGGACTCCGCTCTCCCACTCCGCCCCTGTGCAGGCTGTTCCTCCCAAAGGGGCGGAGTGGGCCAGCCCAGAGGCGGGGTGAGAAAGCGGAGCCCGCCCCAAGGGCTGGGCCTGTTCCAATGGCAAGGGCGGAATGGCTGGCTCGGCAAGGGGTGAGGACACAGGTCCAGTTTCTGAGCCAGCTCGTCCTGCCGCCCCTAAGGCAGCGGTGACCAAAGTCACTGCTTTATTTCCATATCCGTTGAGCCAGCCCTGAAACATTCAATTTGCAAATACCTGGAGAATGAAGGGGTGATTACTAGCACCCATCTTCCACTTACTAAGAACAAATCATGCCAAATCAGGCTGAGTAACTTCTTTGACCAAAGTTGGTTTGTTGTATGAGGGAATGGGGTAAACATAATATACCTGGACTTTAGCATGGCTTTTCACACTGTCCCACATGAAAACAAACAAGGAGTCTTATGGCACTTAAAGACCAACAAATTTATTTACTGCATGACCTTTCATGGGAGAAAATCCCACTTCATCAGACACTTTGAAGATGGGGGAACCTACAGAATGGGAGGACAATAAATGCAGGGAAGAGTAAATCATGGGATCCAGTCATACTGTAACAGCAAATCAATGCAGTAGTTCAGATTCAAACATTGGGGAACAGCACTGACTTCCTGAGAAAAATCCAATCCATTGGTGAGCTTCCAGAAAACACCATCCTGGCCACTAGGGGCACAGAAACTCTTTACACCAACATCCCACAAAAAGATGGATTACAAGCTACTAGAAGAACCACACACATGATGTCACAGCACACTTCATGGCTGAACTTTGTGACTTTGTGCTCACCCAGAACCATTTCAGATTTGAGGATAATTTATACCTTCAAGTCAGCAACACTACTGTGGGTACCTGCATGGCCCCACAATATGCCTACATTTTTATGGCCAACTTAGAACAATGTTTCCTCAAGTCTCATTGAAAAGTGCCTCTCCTCTACTTATGCTATGTTAATGATATCTTCATCATTTGAACCCACAATAGGGATACACTTGAAGATTTCCACAGAGATTTGAACAATTTCCACTCCACTATTAAACTTAGCCTGGAACACTCTGCACAGGAGATCCACTTTCTGGACACAACACTACAGTACAAATTAGGGATGGACACATAAGCATCACCCTTTACCAAAACCTACTGGCTATGTTCACACGGAAACTGTTATTTCAAAATCAGTTATTTCAAAACGAGTTATTTCAAAATAAAGTCCTTATTTTGAAATAAGTTAATTCGAATTAAGAAAATATTAATTCGAATTAAGGGAAAGCCTGCTATCGAAACGGCTGTTATTTCGAAATGGTTATTTTGAAATAAGGGTGTTCGGACATGTTTCGAAACAGTTGTTTCGAAACAACGGTGTTGTTTCAAAACAACGTGTCCGAACGCCATTGTTTCAAAACAACTGTTTTGAAACAACGGCTTTTTTGATTTCCTGCTAGGTTTTACTGTTTTGGAATAACGGCAGTTATTTCGAAACAATGGGACCCATTGTTTCGAAATAACAGTATGTTATGTGGACATAACAATTTTTATTTCGAAACAACAGGTGTTGTTTCAAAATAAAATTGTCATCTGAACACAGCCACTGATTGGTACAGTTACCTACATCCCTTCGAGCTTTCATCCAAAACACACCACACAATCCATTGTCTACAGCCAAGCCCTAATATATAACTGCATTTGCTCTGATCCCGCAGATAGAGAGAGACCCTTCAGGATCTCTATTAAGCATTCTTAAAACTACAGTACTCACCTGTGGAAGTGAAGAAACAGATTGACAGACCCAGGTGAGTACCCTGAAGTCAACTACTACAGGAGAAGCCCAGGGGTTACAGTATAACTTGGTAGGCCCTGGAACCCTCCTAAATTAGCAGGTCCCCCTGATGCCAGTGCAGGGATCCCTTGCATACCCCAGCTTCTGACCCCCAAATGCCTGCCCCCCACCCCAGCTCCTGTCTCCCACATGCCTGCCCCCACCCCAGCTCCCACCCTGCTGATGCCTGCCAGCACCCCAGCTCCCACCCCCACCCCCGCCCAAGCTCCTACACTCCAAACACCTACCCCCACCCCAGCTCCCACCCTCCCACACCTACCCCCATACCAGCTACTGCCCCTCACATACTTGCCCTCTACCCCAGGTCTTGTCCCCACACATATACCCCTCACCCTAGCTCTCGGTCCCACAGACCTACCCCCCTTTTCCTGGCTGCCATGGGGAGGGGCTCTGGCCTGGGCTGAGGCTTCAGCCTAAAGCATGGTCTCATTGAGCATGCTCAGAGCTTCTGGGTATGGTCAGTGAAAGCAGGCTGGGGGGTGGAGTTTTTAGAACTCCCTGCCTTGCCAAATGCAGCAGAATGCCATTCCAGGGCTCACTATTTTTAGGGGCTCAGTGTCCTGGCCCCAAAAAATAGAAAATGGAACTGGAACGCTGCGTCTGGCTCCATTTTCTATTTTTAGGGACCCCAGAATGCTGAGCCCCTAAAAATAGAAGGCCCTGGAAGAGCGTTCCCCTGCATTCTGGCTTACTTTAACCCCTGGAGAAGCACAAGAAAGAAAACAACAGAATGCTTCTAGTCATCACCTACAACCCTCAAGTTACAAGTCAAGACGTCGACAGCACATCATCAGGGATCTACAGCCTATTCTACAAGATGATCCCTCACTCCCTCAAGCCTTGGGAGACAGACCTTTCCTTGCTTACAGGCAGTTCCCCAATCTTAAAGAGATACTTACCAGCAACTACAGACCTAACAAAAGAACCATTAAAGTAGGCACATATCCCTTCAGCAAACTACATTGCCAACTTTGCCCATATATCCTCACAAAAAATACTATTGCAGGACCTAGTCAAACCAGCTACTCCCTCAAAGGCTCATTCACCTGCTCATCCACCAATGTGATTTATGCCATCATGTGCCATTAATGCCCCTCTGCCTTATATATTGGACAGACAGGCCAATCTCCGCACAAAAGAATAAATGGACACAAATCTGACATCAGAAATCATAGAATCAGTGGGCTAGAAGGGACCTCATGAGGTCATCTAGTCCAACCCCCTACCAAAAAAAGGCAGGACCACTCCCACTATATCATTCCAGTCAGGGTTTTGTCTAACTAAGCCGTAAATGTTTCCAAAGATGGAGATTCCACCACCTCCCTAGGTAACCCATGCCAATGCTTCACCACCCTCTTAGTGAGAAAGTTTTTTCTAATTCCCAACCTTGACCACCCCAGCTGCAGCTTGAAACCATTGCTCCTTCTTCTGCCCTCTGTTACTACTGAGAATAGCCTATCTCCTTCCTCTTTGGAGCATCCCTTCAAGTAGTTGAAGATTGCTGTAGTTGAAGATTGCTATCAATTGTGAATACACAATTGGTTAAGGAACCACAAAGAAAGAGTAATTATTAATGAAAATACACCAGATTAGAAGTAGGCCTCAACTGTCGTTCCACGGGGATCTGTTCTAGGTCCAGTGTTATTTGCTATCTTTATTAATGACCTGGATGTAGGAATAGAGAGCATACTGATGAACTTGACAGATGACACAAAGCTGAGTCTCTGGAGGGGGTTGCAAACACTTTGAGGAGAGAGGTACAGTTCAAAGAAATCTTGAGAAATTGAAGAACTGGGCTATGGAACACAAAATTAAATTAACCGAAGATAAATGTAAAGTGCTACACTTAGGGAAGAGAAACCAAACGCACAAATACGGAATGGAGGATAAAAGGCTTAGCTATAGCACTGCTGGGAAGGATTGAGGAGTTATGCTGGAACATAACCTCAACAGAAGTCAACAAGACAATGCTAAAAAAAAAAAAAGCCAATGCTATTTTGGGTCGCATTAACAGAGACATAGCATGCATAGCATGCAAGTCAGGGCAGGTGATAGTACCACTATTTGGCACTTGTTAGGCCTCAGTTGAAGCACGGTTTCCAATACCAGTCACCACTATAAAAAAGGTTATAGAGAAACTGGAAAGGATCCAGTGATGAGTGACAAAGATGATGAAAGTGAGAGTATGCAGTTTATATGAGTAAAGACGGAAGAACCTGGGTACGTTTAGTAGTTTCTGCAGAAAAGAATAAATGAACACAAATCTGAAATCTGAAATAACATTAAAAAGCCAATAGAGGAACATTTCAATCTCCCTACTCACCCCATGAATAATATGTTAATTGCAGCTGTCCTTAAGCAGGTTAATTACAAATTAAAACTTCAAAGGGAAGCTACAAAGTTAGAATTCATATGCACATTTGATACCATTACCTTGAGCTTGAACAGAAACATCATTTTGCTTTCTTATTACAAAAGGTAACCTTGCTGCCTCCCTCTAGCTACCTTCCTTCTAACATGTTCCACACTGACACTGTTTGAATCTAAACAACTGCTTTAATTTGCTAAAATAGTCTGACCTGATCCTATGACTTACACTTCCCAGCATTTATTTTTCCTCTCATTCTGTAAATTCTCCATCTTCAAGTGTCTGATGAAGTGGGATTTTCTCCCACAAAAACTCATGTGATAAATGAGTTTATTAGTCTTTAAAAGTACCACAAAACCCCTTGTTTGTTTTGCTGAACTAGACTAACACAGCTACCCTTTTAGATCTTGTCATCTTGGAAAAGAGTAGATTAAAAGGGCGGGGCAGGGAGAACATGGCAGCAGTCAGCAAATATTGAAAGGCTGCCATAAAAAGATGGAGGAAAACTTGTTCTCTTTTGCCACAGAAGCAAGGACAAGGAACTGTAGGTTCAAACTGCAACACAGCATGTTTCATTAAAATCTCAGGGAAAATATCCTAACTATAAGCACAATGAACAATGGAAAAAACTGCCTAGGGAGGTTGTGGAAGCTCCTTTGCTAGAAGTTTTCAAAAAGAGGTTGGATAACCATCTGTCTTGGATGGCTGATTCAACAAATCCTGCATCCTGGCAGGGAGTTACATTAAATGACCCTTGAGGTCTCTTTTATCCTTATGGTTCTACTAGGGTTTTAAATAGTGAAGATAAGAATAAATAAACAAGCACTGTTGGGAACTGAAGTAGGGAAGGTTATAAATAACTTGAAACCACAGACTACCACATGCTAATAGGGTCAAAAAGATGGGTAAAAGAATTGAGTGAAAAGGAAAGTCTGTGAGAAATTAAAGTCTTTATTCATGGGAAATGAACCAATAGCTGGATGATTGTCTCTCCAGCTGGAGACATGGAATTGGAACAGGAAGAGCAGGACTGTCAAATAGGACAACTGTTATTTATGAGTTTATACATGGCAAGTGAGATCAGCATGGCCAAATCTATACTGATTCTTCTAGAGATGACAATACAAATGGATGGGGGAATGGCCTTTTATACTCCTAAATGAGAAATTAAGAAATCTATGAGGCTATCCAATTTTGTGACCATTATGATAGTTGAATTGATGTGCATATTGCTGGCCCTGACCTGGATATGTATGTATATCCAAGTGTGACTGTTATCCCATCTGACTCTTTATCAAGTATAATGACAATTTAAAAAGGGAGCCTGCCATGGGATGGACATCTGTGCACCCTGGGTTATGATCTATATGATCTTTCTGTTCACTTATGCACTGGAATTCTGTGTTTTTGTGCCAATAACGCCATGCAAAGTTTCTTTATGGATGCTCATAATCTATTCTACATGATTATTACAATGATATGTTTCCTGCAGTCTCATGCATGTGTACAGATGTGTAGCATGGCTCAGGGGGGTGGGAGACAGATAGAAGTTTCTTCCAACAACATGTAAACAACCAAAGCTGGGAACGAGTGGGTACCTGGAGAAAGCAACAAAGATATTCTAACTGAGGCAGCTCAGACCAGACAAAGAAATCACCTCTGTCCAGAAGGGGAGGGGTGAGGGGGAGTGAATACAAAGAGAGATGCTTGGAAGTATTTGGGGCTTTTTGTCTGGATATCTCCATCTTGAAACAACTTCAAGAAAGATCTGGGCCCTGCCTGGCCTCAGACAGAGACTGGCTGTGAAACATCTGACAGCTGAACACATTGAGCATAAACTTGGACTATGAGGTTAGTTTAAGTAGAAATATTAGGTTAATATGCATGTTTTAGCTTTTATTTCCTTGTGGTCTCTCCTGACTCATTTATATTGTGATTCTGCCATGATTAGCCATATTCTCACTTAGAATTATAATCTTATAAATAAACTATTAGTTGTTTTATCTCAAGCTGTGTGATCTTTAGAGGGTGTGAGTGAAGAAGGCCGGGCATGATCCATTTCTTTGTTAAATGGACAGACTTGTGTATGGTGATTGGGAGTGGGTCCCAATCTCTGTAGATAGTGGCTCCTTGTATGGTATCTGGGGTTGGGGGTGCTTGTTTGGGAACTGTCCCTCGAATAGCCAGACCACATACACCTATTGCTTGGGACCTGGAGTGGACTGACACAGGAATGAGAGGTCACTTGGCAAAGCAAAGAGATTTGGTGTTCAGGGGTGGGAACGGGGGGTGGGGTCACAGCAGCACATCAGACTGGATTTGGGAAGCAGCCTATCACAGAGCCACAGAAAAGAAAAATGACTTAATCGATTAAATATTGTTCTCAACTATGAGATAGTGCAATTAGGGTTACATATAGTAATATGTACTGGTGCATGTCAGCCTACCAGGCAATGAAATATCAAATAAAGCAGCAAAACAAATGCCTTAAAAATAAAGAGGTTGATATAAAGACTCGTCTGAATAAACAGGATTTCAAAAGTTTGGCTAAGAGAGAACTAAAAAGGAATGGCCAGAACTAGGAACCAAAAAGGAAAAAGAATGAAGGTTCTCTGAACGATGTTCTAAACTTGGGGATAATGGTACACTCAATAGCTGTGCTAGAAGTAGTAACTATGTTTTCAGTGCTAACAGGTCACAGTGACCTGACTGGTAATTTATGTTTACTAAATAAACACAAAGGCAGGTTGTGCCAGACATGTGAAGCTCAAGAAACAACTGAGCATCTCCTGTGGCAATGCAGGGGAAATTACACAGGAAGAAATATTCTTTATGAAGAACTAAGATGCCTCACAGTGAACAAACACAGTTCAAAAGGACAGGGGATAATACTGGGAAAGTGGGGTAGTATTTAAAAAGCATGACTTTGCTTTTTTAAGGATACAGGACTTGGTGGGAGGATGCAGTTTTTATAGCATCCAATACGGAGACAGTTGCACCATAAAATGAGAAAAATAAAAGAAATGGAAGGGATGGGTAGTTGCCTAAAATTACTCCCTTTGAGGAGGCAGTTTGGGCTGATAAACCCAGAAGAAGGGGGGCAAAAGAACACTGCAAGAAGTAAGGACTTATCCACAGAAACAGCAAATGGATCTAGGAGCAAGCAGACCATAACTGGTAGACACACAGTCTCTGGACTGGAACCTGGAGTAGTGGCCAGGGCTGGGTTCCCCTACTTGCCCCTGGAAAAGCAGCATGGGTCCAGGTCCTGCTCTAGAAGACTGCCTGGAGTGGCATGAGGACAGTGGGACTTTGATATCCTGGAATGGAAGGACTTGTACAGTGACCCAGCTGGAGAGACGAGTCATGAAGAGAGAGCACTGTGAGACCTATAGAGTGAGGAATGACGTCATATGAGAAGCTGTCAAAAGCAGGGAGGGAAGAGGTATCAGACCTAAGTGGAGCTAATTGCCCAGACCCAGCCACAAGGAGGCACCCAATAGAGAATGAGCCCTATAACACAGCTCAGCGGTTGCTTGACCCATATTGGAGCGGTTGTCTCCTGTCTGTGCTCCAGCCAAAGACTCTCTATTTGCATCACTGGAGGTAGCAGAAATGTAACCAACTGTTGCCTGTTTGGCAACTGGTTAGAAAGGAATCACAGATGATATGGGCTGGGACGGCCCTTAGGAGGTCATCCAGTCCAACCACCTGTTCAAACCAGGACCAGTCTCAGCTAAATCATCCCATCGAAGGTTTTATCAAGCTGAGCCTTATCCTCTAAGGATGGAGATTTCACCACCTCCCTAGCTGAAATGTTTGTTTTGTGTCAGGAATTTAGAACTGGCACCTAATGACTTGTCATCCAGAGGTCTTACAGCCAGTTGCATCAAATACAAACCCTAATGCCGATTTCTTCACAATAAAGAACTTTGGAAATACACCTTCACTCCCAGCTGTACTGTGAGTCCACTGGCAAATCAAAGGCCTGACCAAACGAATGATTCAAGCACAGTCCAAGGAAGCCTGTAAAAGTCAGGCTGATGAGCTACAAGTGGCAAGAGAGTCCAGAGACCTGAGATCCATGCTAGAAGTGCGCCTTAGGAACCTCAGAGTTCAGAGCCAGCATCTGACATCTATGCCAGCTTGGCAGATTGCTTCAACAGAGCATTGGGAAAAAGGCCATCTCTCATAGGTCATCATCAAAAGTTTGTTCACAGCAGAGCCACCTCTCAGCAATAAATACGGGACACCTCAGCTGGGATGAGCTCACAATCTTAATGGGAGACAGACCAGCAGACAGAGGTAACGGGGAGGGGAATAATAACAAGCAATTTATGAGTCATCTCAAGTCACTGTAAGCAGCATGGTTACTTACCTGCATGATAGGGTTTAGCTGTGAGCTGCAAACTCAGTGTGCTACAGCCCAAAAGGCCCTTTGCAATATATGAAGTTCAGAAAGTTTTCCACACCAACCCATTCATTTAAAAGTTCCACCCTTGAAAAAAATATATGTGTCCTGCCAAGAATTATATTGTTTTCTTGTACAGACTGGAATGTGCTTTCTACATTGAGACACCCTGAGACCAGCCCAAAGAGAGCAGGTAAGGTCATGGGGAAAAAAAAAAATCCTCTCTTTTCTACATCATACTGAGAGCTTGTGTGAATATCTAAGGATATGCCAGGTAACAGAGTATGTTCACACAACAAGGACACATACCCTGGACTGCTAAACCACCTTTAGTAAATAGGGACAAAGATAAATTAATTGGAAAAAAAGTTATATGAAATCAAGCAAGTCCACATTTATAAAAGGAGAGACTGTCAATGTGCTTCATGTGAGAGCGATCTTGGTCCTGGGCCAGAATTTACTGTATTCAAGCCATGCACTAGGACAGTAGCCCGTAGCCTTTCCCTGTGGTGTAGAGTTTCTGTGGGGTGTGATTTTTGTCCATACTTTTCTCTTAATGGCAATCCTCCACACATGAAGCAGATCTCATTCTCACATCCCCCAAAGACCTAACTGGCTGTACCCAGCTGCCCCCTCTTTCCATGTCGCACAATGATGCTCAGTCTTATGCCTCCTTATTGATCAAATAGTAAATAACACCACTAGAACAGTATTTTCTACTTTTTCAGAATACATAAGAAATAAGGAAAGCCAACACATAAACACATTTAACAGCTAAGAATTTAAGGCAACCACGTGTGCCTAATTTACATCATGACTTTGCTTGCAAATCATGCATTTGCACATATGGATAGCCATTTATACACCCAACTAGCCACGTGTAAAAAAAAATCCAGTTCACATAGACAGGTCTGGTGTTTGTGCACGTAGTCTTACCATGCCATTGTGAAAACCCATCCCTGAAATTCAGACCCTTAACATATCTGACAGAGAGGACCTGAGACAGTAACACGTGGCCTATTGGAGACATTTATAAATGCCATCCTTCTGAGATTCCTTCCTGAGTAATTCCATCTTTCTTTTTAATGTTGCTGCTGCTTTTGTGGCTGTTTATTGTATGTATTTTATATTTCATCATTAAGATAGGAATACATTTATGATCTAAATATTTTTGCACTGTGCATGCATGTTTTGTACATGCTTCTACACATATTTTTCCAGTATACATATTATGCCTCATCTATGATTTGATAATATGCACAGTGTGCATTGCTGAGACTGGATTTGTGCAATCTTCCTAGGCATAAAGCTACATGGTTTTTTCAGTTCTGCTCTTGGGCTTTGCTTGTGACCATAAATGATTTTCCCTATCCCAGTATTGCCAACTCTTACAATTGGATTCCAAATTTTGTGATGCTTGGTGTGTTTTACAGAGATCCAGGTCCTGGAAGCATATGATGAGATGGAAAACTTCAGTTTTCATTTTTAGGAAGAAAATTTTAGACTTCATGGTTGCAGAGAAAAGTTTGAAAACATGCACTTATAGGCCCTAAACTATATCAAATAAATTCCAGATGTGTTGCCTTTTAAAAACCTATGATCATTCAGTCAGTCTCATGATTCTGGTGGCCTGACTCATGACTTCTAAATGCTTGGGGTCAACAGCGTGGCTGTCTCATTGTCAGATTTTTGCATGATGTGATTTTTCTATAACATGATGATTCTATATTTTGCACGATTGCCCTGGCAATCCTAGAAGCATGGAGAAAATTATTTCTAAGGATAAACAAGATGGTTATTCCAGTTTGCATCACACAAGGGAGCAGATGAAACTTGGAAAATGCTCCATGTTACTCTAGAACAACTGGTTCCAGACCAAAACCAGGCTGATGAGGCTTCAAGCAATACCACTCCCAGTTTTACCCATCTCTAATGATAAGCCACTGGCATATTTTACTCTCATCCTTCCTGTAGGCTGATTATTGATTTGCTACCCTCTAATTAGACCTATCCCATGTGTGTGGAGGTGGTAAGAGTGCATGTACATCCCTAACATTTCATTGCATCTGCTGGGGTGCTTGGATTGCTGTCCTGAAGGGGGAAGTACAGATGCATTTTTGTTTTCTTTGGAACAGGGAAAAGATGAAAGCAAGCCTTTTGAGGAGATGATTTTAATCAACATCCATAAACATATCTAGACGTAGAGGTTAGTGATAATGATATAGTGATAGACGAATAGACAGGATGCAGTGCTGTCCCTGTTTATAATCAATGGGAATCTTGCCGTTGACTTAGTGAAGCCAGAATAAGACTTGGACAGAAATTCTTCAACAAAATAGGGGGAGGGGGAAATTTGCTGGAAAACACCAGTTCATCTCAACCAAAACCATTTGAGGAAGAGGGTTGGTTTCAGTGAATCTTCCTGTTTGAAAAATGTTTTGCAACTCCATAAAAAATATTTTAAAACACCCCATTTCAACATTTTCTACACAGAAGGTTGTGGGTTTTGTTTCAAAACAACTTTTCATTTAAAAGTTCCATAGTTCATTTAGGTCAAAAAATTGTTTTTAAAAGATCAAAATTTAAATAAAGCATTTCAGTTGATGCAACCTGAGGTTTTTTTCTTTAGATTATTGCTTTACAAAAATTTTCAAGATTTGACTTTGGGGATCAGTTGAGTATAGGGAAAATATATTAAATCTCTAAAAATTCCCTTGAAGGAAAAATTGCTTCCCTCCCAGTGTTAACCAAGTTTTAACCATGCAATGATGATCAAGAGTGAGTGGTTGAATATTTCCCATGATTTTACTAGACTGGGGGTGACCAGTTTAAAAGGCTGACATCTGGTCTCTCTTTTTGTAGGTACAGTTTACACCTCCAAAATGACCAGAAGATACATGTCAGACTATGTGGGACTTCTTACTACACAGCTTGTATGAGCTAGCTAGAAATGCAAAACTAAAACTTGCATCTACAACTTGCCATCTGCAAAAGAAAGCTGGCATGTCTCAAAATACGGTCCCAGATGAGAACTCACCAAAACATTCATCTAGAGCTTAGATTCCACATACCAGGTTTTTCTGAGATTAGAAAAAGTCTGAGTTGGTTTTGTTTCTTGGATTTTTGTGCATCTCTGCGGCAGTGCCAGCTTAAGCAGTCAGCCAGTGTGGCACTAGCTTGGGGTGCCAAAGCTTTGGGGCATTGGTGCCAAAAATTGTAAGTGGGTTGCCATGGAGACCACTGGGGGGGGGCATGTGACTTCACCATATGACCACTGGCCTGGTTTGCCACTCCTGCCCCACAAACACACTCCAGGCACAGAGTCAGCAATGGGAGCGCAAAAGGAAAAGTTGGCTCTGCAGTCCAGCTATGTCTACACTTAAAATCTTAGTTTGGACTTGGTTAGTCCGAATTAAGTAGTTCAAAGTTAGTTCAAACTAGCTGTGCTTTTTTTAATTCGAACTAACTTTTTAGTTAAAAAGTGTGGTTATTACGAGCTAAAAGTTAGTTTGAACTAAAAAAACCACCCTTAGTTCGAACTAACTACTAGTTCAAACTTATTTAGTTCCAACTAGGACGACTACATCATGCTAGTTCGAATTAAAATTTCAAAATAAGTTCAAACTAAGCAGTTAGTTCAGACTAAGCAGCTGAACTAAATAGTTCAAATTAAGCTTTGCTTAGTTCAACTAAGCAAAGCCTGGTGTAGACAGGGCTCAAATGAGTTTGAATTAAGGCTTCTTAATTCAAACTAATTTGCCAATGTAGACGAAACCTCCCTGATTTTTGCCAGAGGCAGAAAG
This sequence comes from Podocnemis expansa, assembly GCA_007922195.1. Lineage (NCBI taxonomy): Eukaryota > Metazoa > Chordata > Testudines > Podocnemididae > Podocnemis > Podocnemis expansa. The sequence goes on from ML681966.1 coordinate 84,313,180, forward strand.
TCTAATGTCCTGAAAAAGGTTACTTTCACACCAGCAGCATGTAGCCAACCCAGCAGCAGAGAGGAACCATGAGGGAAAAAGTCTTTTGAGCAGGCACACCTGGCTGAAACCTCACATTTGCCCTTAGCATGCGTCTGGGCATGATACCTTCACAGAATTGAGGTCCACATTGCTCAAAGAGGTGCATGAACCCTCAAGTCTTTGCCCTCCCTCTTTGAGTACCATGTTAGGTGCAGTTCCATTTCAGGAATTCTTCCCAAGGAGAGCAGTTATCTGAAATTTTTCAAAAACAGGAAATTCTGACATTTTCCCCCCAAGGTTTTTCTTGTCATTTTGTGACCAGCTCTACTGCCTCACCCACTGACAAAATGGTGGGATTGGCCCCAATTTTTGCAAATTTTTAATGGTCTTTAAAACAAAAAGTGCTTGGACATCATTAGATGAAAGTTATATCACTTCAACTGGGAAAACAACAACCACGGTTAGCTGCATCAGGCAAAAACTGCATTTCCACACCCCATCAGCTATTCAAACTGCTCTGGTGTTTGCATTCCACACAATGCATTTTCACAGCTCCAGACCTTGACAATGTCACCACTAATTACTAATGGGCTTTGCCATGATGCACTTCATTCTCACATGCTCTTTGAAAGCAGACTGCTTTATGATGAAAGGCATTCCAATGCCTCAAAGGGGCATTTTAATTCAGGTGTGGGAAGTGCTTTGAGGTGAGAGGTGTCACTACAATCACAGAGCAGAGCAATTGTACACACTCTGTCCTAGCCTCCCAAGGCTCCAAGGGCAAGATCTAGACTTGCTGAAAGGATGGCCCAATGGATGGAGCACTAGCCTGGGATGCAGAAAACCTCAGTGTCATTCTTGGCCCTGCTGCAGACATCCCTCGTGACCTCAGCCAAGTTACTTAGAGCACAGTTTTCAAAAGCACCTGAGTGACTTAAGAGCCTAGGTCCAGATCCTCAAAAGTATTTAGGTGCCTAACACCGATCTGGGCACTAAATCTCATTTTAAAGTCTTTCAGTGGCAATTTGGTGCTTTTGAGTCATAGAATCATAGAGCATGGAAGGGACCAAGAGAGATCATTGAGTCCAGTCCCCTGCTCTCATGGCAGGATCGAGTACCCTCTTAAACCATCCCTGACAGGTGTTTGTCTAACCTGCTCTTAAAAGTCCAATGATGGAGATTCCACAACCTGCCCAGACAACTTATTCCAGTGGTTAATCACCCTGACAGTTAGGAATTTTTCCTAGTGTCCAACCTAACCCCTCCCCTTCCCCGTAATTTAAGCCCATTGCTTCTTCTCCTATTATCAGTGGTTAAGAAGAATAATTTTTCTCCCTCCTCCTTGTGACAACCTTTTAGGTACTTGTAAACCACTGTCATGTCCTCTCTCAGTCTCCTCTTCTCCAGAGTAAATTAACCCATTGATCTCAATCTTTCCTCTTAAGTCAAGTGTTTCAGACCTTTAATCATTCTGGTTACACTTCTCTGGACTTTCTCCAATTTGTCCACACTTGTCCAAACTCTTGCTCAAAGGGTCTCTCTACACAGTGAAGAAAAATTCACGACTGGTGCATGCCTGCCAATCTGCACTGGGAGTGCTTCTCAGCTGTGTAAACTTCCAGGCTCAGGCTGTGGAGCACCCAGGCCAGCTACAGGTGTCTAGTTGCTGTGCCCACATACCCTTAATCTCTCTCTGCTTCAGTTCCTCGTCTGTATAATGGGGACACTAACTCTTCCCTACCTCAGCCACTGAAGATGTGATGGTAAATGCACTAAATACTGAAGTGCTCTGATCTAGTGGTAATGGAGGTGAGATAAATAACTGCAAGACACAGATAGGTGACTGGAGTGACATCTCCCCTTCCAACAAATCCACAGTCCCATCCAATTACTTTCTTCTGTAAATCTATCAGCAGCCCAGCACACCCTGCAAAAGGTTCCTTGTTGCCTGAGTGATACTGTGTCTTACAAAAGCTTCATCAGGTAAAGGCGCTGTGCAGAAACCAGTTGTATATTACCAAGCAAACTGTGAAATGCACCAGCACATGTGCTTGGCACCACATATGCCTGGCATAAATCCTCCTTCTTGGCTTATGTAGGGCAGTTGTTGTGTTGGTCTTTTTCCAAGGGGTCAGTTTTACCCCTGGATTTTAGAATCAGTTTCAACGACTCGGGTCAGGGGTTTTCACCATCAGCCTCACTGTGCTCTCACTGATGCCAGTGATAAACTTCCCTTCCATGAACTGGGAAAACAGTTAGACCAAAACTGAACAATTTGGGAAATACCACGCAGATAGCAGCATCTTTTTCTGTGGAAACAGAAGGGGGGGTACACCCCTGCTAACCCTTTACCTGCATGTCAGAAGGTGGGGAGATAAGGCAAAAGGAGCCCCAGTTTCTGTTGGGGTGACCAGGTAGATTCTTAGCTAGCTATGGCAGCAAGAAAAGCTCACAAACAGCAGCTTGCTGATGCAAGTTAACTTAGCCAATTTTTAAAAAATGCTGACACATTCTCTTATAATGATAGTGTCCCCATTATTATAGGAATCTGGAATGTTGACTTGGGCCTGCCTGGGTGCTAAATCCTGACTCATCACTTATTGTAATTCTCTTCATCACTTATTGTAATTCTCTTCTTCTTAAATATAACTTACAAAGCCATGCCAAGAATGGGAGGCTCTCCAATTAGAGAACATATTGCATGCACTGTATAGATACATACTTGATGGATATGTAGCTTCACCATACTTCTGTGGATGACCGTGAAGGGCTCCCCTTATTGAGGTCATGCATGTTTGCAGCTAAGTTTAGGAGTATGATTTTTGCCCCTGGAATTAGTTGATCGTATTGTGGCCCCTCTTTTCTCTTTGCAACTTGAAATGCTCCCTCTTTGTGACTCTGCCCTCCAACCAAGTCACTATACAATCCCCCCTTTCAAGATATCAAAGCCCCACCAGAAAAGCTGTCCAGATGCCACCTCAGACTGTCTTCCATTTCACCAACAGGTCTTGTACAACCCCCAGGGCTTTTTCAGGAACCTGAATCCATCCATAATTTCAGTAAAACAACCAAGGAGTCCTGTGGCACTTAAAGACTAACAAATTTATTTATTGCACGAGCTTTTGTGGGAGATAATCTCACTTGGTCAGATGTTTTGAAGATGGGAGAACTGACAGATTGGGAAGAAATAAATGCAGGGAAGTGTAAGTCATGGGAACAGGTCACACTGTAACAGCATATCAAAATAGTTGCAAAGGTTTAGGGGGAACAACATACAGAGGAAGATGAGGTCAAATCATCTGTTGTAATGAAAGAAAAATTCAATGTCCCTATTAAGTCCTGAGGCTATGCAACCAAATTTGCAAATAAATTCAATCTCAGCAGCTTCTCTTTGAAGCCTTGATCTAGTATTCATCTGTCTGGGCACAGCAATTAGCAAATCATTAATGGAGTGATCAGGAAGATTGAAATGTCATGCCACTAGTTGTAGAGTATCATGATTTCTGATGTCAGTTTTGCGCCTATTTATTCTTTTGCACAGAGACTGTCCTGTTGGTCCAATACATAAGGCAGGGGTGCACTTCTGGCACATGATGGCATAAATCACATTGGTTGATGAGTGGGTGAATGAGCCTGTGATGGAGTAGCTGGTTTGATTAGGTCCTGCAATAGTATCTTTTGTGCAGATATCTGGGCAAAGTTGGCAGCGTGGTTTGTTGCAGGGATATGTGCCTGCTTTAATAGTTCTTTTGTTAGGTCTGTAGTTGCTGGTACGTATCTGTTTAAGTTTGAAGGCTGTCTGTAAGCAAGGAGAGGTATGTCTCTCAACGCTTGAGACAGTGAGGGATCATCTTGTAGAATAGGCTGTAGATCCCTGAGGATGTGCTGTAGAGGTCTGACTTGGGGGTTGTAGGTGATGACTAGTGGTGTTCTGTTGTCTTCTTTCTTGGGCTTCTCCTGTAGTAGTTGACTTTGGAGTGCCTGCCTGGCTCTGTCAATAATTTCAGGGGCCCATGAACAGTTATCCAGGTCTGCTCAGTCTCAGTCCCTGTTGCTATTTCTATGGGTTGCTTCCCAGTCCGCCTCTTGACCTCCTGGTCTATCTCTGGGTTTACCCCCAGAGCTTCCGCTGGTCCCAATGGCTACTTCTCCCATCTTGGTTTCTTATCAGACTCCATAGTCCAGGACAGAACCCCAGGGCTTGCTGTCCTCCTGGACTTGTCCCTGACCAGGAAATGACTGCAGCCTACACCTGCTCACAAATCCCGGCTTTCTTATTTTATTTTGCTCTTGTCTGGTCTGCCCCATACTCTAACTCCTCCCCCACTTGGACTTTGTTGCCATTAGGCTTCATCAAACCTAACTCTCTCCAGGTGTAGCATATAAGGCTAATTGGCCCCCTTGACCCACATTAATCTGCCCAGGGCTTGTGTGGGGTTATTATAAGGATGCTGGGCGGTATGGGGACTTTATAGTGACTTGGTTACAAGACTGAGTTACAGAGGAAGCAGTTCAAATTGCAAAGAGAAAAGAGAGGATGTAACACAATCAACCAATGCCAGGAGCAAAAGCAAATTCCTGGACTTAGCTGAAAATATGCATAATTGCAGTGAATGGAGCCTTTGCTCATGAGGAAAAGCTGAAAAAGAACCAAAATCTCCTTTAAAAAAAAAAGAATTTGAATTATGTAGGTAAAACATCACTGTGTCATGGCTTTGCCTTTGTTTATCAGAGATGGAGCATTTGTGCACTCAATGCAACCCTTAAAAGTTGGATTTGTTTCTATAATTTGTAAGCAATTTTAAAATTTGTTGAATGTTGGTTTGTAAGATCCTTCTGCAACACCAACCCTCGGGTGACAGATGAAAGTGGAATGTCTTGTACCGTCCCTGATTTCCCTGCTGTTGATCTTCATTGGAGATAGGAAACTGGACCAGATGGATCCCAGATCCAATCCCTCAGATAATGTCTAAGATCCTGCTTTTGAAGTGCAACTACTGATTTTGGGTGCTCAGCTGGAGACACTCAAAGAGATCTGATTTTCAAAGCATAGGTGCTGACCAGTTTCTGGAAGTCAGGCCCATTTAAGACATCTCAAGTTAGGCGCCCAAAAATGTAGCACTCAACATCACTAACTGCTTTTGAAAATCTTGGCCCTGAGCCCAGCAGTCTAAAAGAATCCTCTCTTCCCAACATACAGATGTCCTGCTTGCATGTGAGCAGGAGGGAATAGGAGAAAATAGCAGGATTGTGATATGAGGCTGACAAAACCCTGCGTAGGGACTTTCTGAAATATTTCCCTGCTCCCTCAAGAGAAGTAATGAAAAGAGGGTAAGCCAAGCAGATAGATTAGTGTGTACATTTATTACAGTATGAAAAATGAAACATCCCACTGTTGCCCCACTGGTTTGATGGATATCCCAGGGCTGGCTGATTCAGCAACAGACTCCTTTCTGCTCTGAGGAGCTAGCTTCTCTCTTCCTGGCTGCACGTAGATGCTGCAAGGCTATCTACTGTTTAGGGTGTTAGCCCTCTATCCTGTTTATTGTCCTATTTGGTTGTATTATTGTGCCTATTTTAGAGACAGGAGACTGAGGCCCAGAGAGATTAAAAGAGATTTTCAAATGCTAGTTAGGGTTTGAAAGAAATGTCTTGGAAAATCCACCCCTATGTAACTACTTGAAATTATATAGAAGAGCTAGCACAGTCAGGAATTGTACTGAACTCTCCTGAATCTCAGGCCAGACCTAACCACACAACCATCCTTCACTCTAGTTCATCTCTTTGTTGGTTCTTTTCCTCCTTGCATCTAGTGCCTCAAAGGCTCCACCTCTCCTCTCTGCCTGGGAGTCAGAACTCCACCTGTTCCCTCCTCTGCCACTGAATCCTCAAGTAACCTTTAGCCAATACGTGACCTCTCTTGGCCTCAGCCTCTTCATTGGGAAATGGGTAGGATGATACTTATCTACATCAAGGGGCTGTGGTGACGCTTCTTTAATTAAATGTTTGCCAAGCACTTTGCAAAACCACAGCTGGTTCCAGCCAGGATTGTCTGCTTCCTCCTGGTGAATGTGAGAATAATTCTTCAGCTTCCTTGTCACTGACATCAAAATTTGAAACAGCAGTGCTTTGGGGGACATTTCACGGCTGAAAACTTGGACCACCAGCTAGTCAAAACTCTTTTCTAGTAAAAATTGAGTCCAAATTCTTTTCTGCAATTTGAAATTTCAACTAAAATTCTCATCAAAATGTTGAAATTTGAAAATTGTAGCCAGCCTTAATGACAAGCTCCACTTTAGTTAGCTTTTTACTTTGGCTCAAAAAGTGGCTTTCCCTTGAAAACTGCCAGATTAACAGCAAGAATTTTTCTGCCAAGAAGAACTGAAGTGCTACTCTCATGCAGTAGCAATATCAGAATCTAGAGGTGTCAGTGTTACATTTCATGACATACAAACAGAGTAGATAAAAATCTTGCTGGAAAGCCTGCAGTATAACACTACTTTATTTCTAAGAATTTAGTACTCAAAAGAGAGAGAAACCAAGCCGGCTGGTCCTTCCAACAGAGAAGCACAACTCAACCCACTTATATTAAGTTGGCTATCTGTGCCTCTTTTCTGCAGAACACATCTGCAAGAAGGACCAGTAACAGCTTGCAATTCCAACACAGTCCTAAATACACTGCAACCTGCTTCTCACAGTAAGGTGTTTTACACTGGACCTCAAAATGGATGTTAATCCAGGATGTAACTGTCACCCACCTTACTGACACATAATTTTTGTGTAAATGAGAATGACAGCCTACGTGTTTAATAGCCAGTGCACAAATTCCTAAAAAGTCAATGCACTAGTGAAATTTCGCTGTACATTTATGCATCACTGACACTCCAAGTTTTTTTCAGTCCCTGCAAGAAACATCACTTGCATATCTGCCATCGACTGTTACTGAATCACACTGTTAGGGTGTGTTCACACAGCAGTCTTATTTTGAAACAACAGCAGTTGTTTTGAAACAAGAAACTCCATGTTCACACAACGCACAGTTGTTTCAAAACAACGGGTTCAATTGTTTTGAAACAACGGCGTTGCTGCGAAACAACTTAAACCCCATTTGGGGTTGAAACAACATTTCGGAACAAAGTGTTCCAAAACAACATTTGACCCTCAGCACCCTGGCCAGGGTGCTGAGGGCTGTCCCTCAGCCCCAGAAAGGGGGCTGCAGCTCCTGGTGGGGGGGGGTGAGCCACTGCAGGGCAGCTCAGCCCCTGCCCACACTGCCCCCAAACCCCACCGCAGGGTCGGGGCCACCCGGCTGGAGCCCGCTGCCCAGGCTGCCCCCAAACGCTGCCGCGGGGTCAGGGGCGCCCAGCTCAGCCTGCCGCCCGGGCTGCCCCGAAACCCCGCCGTGGGGTCGGGGGCACCCGGCTGGAGCCCGCCGCCCGGGCTGCCCCCAAACCCCGCCATGGGGTCGGGGGCGCCCAGCTCAGCCTGAAGCTGCATGGGCCGGGGTGAGTGCGGCCCCAGGATTCCCCCTGCAGTGGCGGGCTGAGCTGGGCACCCCCAACCCCGCGACGGGGTTTGGGGGCAGCCCGGGTGGCAGGCTCCAGCCAGGCGCCCCCGACCACGTGGCGGGGTTTGGGGGCAGCCCAGGCTTTAAACCGGCGGGGTGAGGCACTGGGCTGTGCTTCACCCTGCGGGTACCTGCAGTCCCCTCCCCAAGCGAAATAGCATGTTCATACTGTGGACATGCTATTTCACTCCCTTATTTCGAAAACACCTTTTTTGTCTTTCGAAATAAGGTGTTTCAAAATAACCTTTTATTTCAAAACAGCTTGTTTTGAAACATCTTGTTTTGAAACAAGCCCTCTGTGTGTGAGCATAGCCTTAGTGTAGACCAGGCCAGAGAGAGCAACAGTTACTTCGCAGGACAGAGTCTAAGAGAAAGGACTGAAGAATTGACTGAAGCTGCAGAAGATCCAACTTTTTAAGTTCTTTATTTTCTCCTGCGCGGAGTGGGAGCAACAGAGCTTACTAGAAATGGAAAATACTTATTAGCTCATCTAAATCCCCACAAAGCAAGTTCTTAATGGCATTAGAATTCCCATACTAGAGCACAGCAATCATCTGTCTGGCCAAAATAGCCTGTCACTGATCTTGGATACTTCAGACGATGGTATAGAAACCCCACAACACATCTAAGCACCACACAAGGGCAGATTTTTCCTCCTAGCTCCCTCAAATCTGAGGCTAGTTATGAATCCCATGAATATAGAATAAAAACGATAAGCACACCAGTGTAACTGAAGAACTGAAAACTTCCTTGTGTATTGAATTTAGCCTCATGGCACTCCTGTGCAGGAGGGCAGAATTACTATTCTCTTTTCACAGATGGGGAATTGATGCAGAGAGACCAAACTAACTTGCCCAAGGCTGCACACTAATTCTTTGACACAGCAGGGAAGTTCTCCAAGTCCCAAGCTAGCTCCCTAACCACGGTTCCCTAACTTTGAACTATCCTTCCTGTCTATTACCAGGCCCGATCTTGAGATGTGGTTTTGGAGTGTGTTGAGGGGGCATAATTCTACTTCCTTACTGTGTTTTGAGGGAACACAGGAAGCACTCAGAAGAACTGGACCAACTGAGGGCCCTGGGCAGTGCAGAGAGAAGCAGCCTCTGGCCCTGGGAAAGAAAGCAAGGAGGGAATGACTGCATGTTCATTGCCTCATTTGCCTTGGGCCAAATACAAATAATAGTGCCCAGGTTGGGTTTCCATGTGCCAATACTTACGTATTAAGCAACCCAGGAAATAGATCCAGTCGTCAGAAAGGGAAAGCCTTCGGACATTCCAAAAGTGCTTGTTTATTAATTCAAATGTTTTTTAATTTCAAAATTAGACATGTCAAAACTTACAAGTTTGTAAACTGATTGGGGGAAAATTGTGGGGGTGGAAGAGAGAAATATACTGAGAATTTAACATATTCCCAGCTTTTGTTTTGAATTTTGAAATTCACATATTTTGCCCAAATTTCAAAATTTGCATAATGCCAATTCCTTTCTCCTTGGAACACCTGAGTTATTGGAAGGACATTTCCTTTTAGTCCAGATACTGACCCTTTTAGAGCATTTGTCCATTGACCTCTATCTGATTAACTGATCTGTATTTATGAATTTCCTAGTGCTCTAGGAAGTAGAACCAAACTACCAGGAAACAGTGATATTCATCCAGTAGAGACTCTCCATTCTCTGACCGTCTCTTTCTGTGGGTTTCTTTAGTCATTTGGCCAAGTACCTTCAACATTATCTTGTTCTGCTGATGAGGGTTGGTCTCCAATAGTTTGGAGATCATGCTGAGGAAGGACACAGCCGCATGTTTTAGGGACACCTCACGGTTGCTCCTAGCGGATTGCATATAGCAGCTGTATGAGTGGCATCACAACATGGTCTTGTGGGAGCTATCAGAACGGAGGAGCATTCACCTGCTGGAACCGAATGGGAAGGAAGGACAGTGGTTCCACTCATTCCCGCCCAGAAGAGTAAGCAACTAAACAAAACTTTGAGATCTACAGTCGAAAAGGCTGCTGAGAGGTGGAGGAGTGTCAATAATCTGTTTGGTCGGTGGACACAAGGAAGTCATTCATCAACACAGTCAAAACATCTCTGAGCTTTACTTCAGCTTCAGAGATCTGGGATAAATTCGCAGATATCAGCTGTTGCTTGAGCCAACTTGCTAAGATTTTCTCAATGATCCCACCCCAGAATGAAAGATGTAAGTGTAGACAGCAGCTGGTGAGGTCAGAATGGTTTACATGACATTAAACACAGGGAGCTTTACCCCCAGTTACACATATTTAGATGTCTGCTCTCTGACAGTCCTTGAATTTGAGACAGAAGCAGCAGACTTATCCCAGACACTGTCTTTGAATTCATTACTGGTATAATGGAAGCATCTAAAAGCACCAGCTGAAATCAGGGTTTCACTGTGCTAGGTCGTGTAGTGAGAGCCAGCTGCTGCCCCAAGACAAACTGCAGTCTAGGCAGACAAGGGTGGGAGGAGAAGCAGAGGCAGAGACAGATGAAATGACTTGCTCCAGGTCACACACCAGGTGACTGGAAGAGACAGGGTTAGCACCTAGGTCAGCTGGCTCCAAGGTCACATCCAACCCTCTTTGCTTCCCTTGCAGAACTACAGAGTGTGTGTGTGCTTCTAGTGCCACCTGGTGTACAATGATGGAGCCTAAGTGACCCAGGTGAACCAAAAGACACGTCTACCTGCCAACGCCACAAGGTTTGCCATGTACATTCTCCAGCAGTTCTAAGAGACCTTCAGGTGACTGTCACTGGCCTGCATCCTCTCTCACAATTTGCTGCTGCTGTTATCAGAACAGTACTGCACCTTCTTCTCACTTTCTGCTTTTTGCTTTCCCAACCATTTTTCCACTCAAACTGTGGTTGTCACAACCTCAAACCCTGATGTTAACCTGTGACTGGTGTACTGTCAGAACTGCTTGATTGATTCCAGAGGCCTTTCCAGGTGGGAGCCAGTAGGATTTCTGTGGCAGGTTTATCCCATCACTAGGCCTATGTAAGGAAGATCGGGGAAGCAAAAGAGCCCAAAGCAAACACCTGCAGGTTGTAAGCAAGTTACATGCCAACCCTACTGGGATAATATGCTGGTTCAAATAGATAGTTCAGAGGACGCCCATTGAGGATGCTTCTTCCAACAGTCCTGTCTTGATCTGTCACAACAGCAGGCTGCAGGATGCATGCCCCCCAACAATGCCTGTTCCTTCAATTAAAAGATACACAGAGTGTGCCTTGCCCTTGTCTTCCACAGCTCAGCCCCTTTTGCTTCCCCTGTGCTTTAGAACAGGCCAGCAGCAAACAGACCTGGATGCACAGGACAGCAGAGCAGGCTGCCATTTCAAAGGGAGGCTGCTACTCTTCCTCCAAAGGATGGGACAGCAACACCATGGCAACAACTCCTTCCTCCAGCAAGGTCCCAATCCTGCCTTCCCCCTTTAGCACTGGACTCCCCCGCTCCTTCCACCTCCTCTCTGCCACCCAGGGGTTAAAGTATAATTTGGCAGGCCCCAGAACCCTCCTAAATTTCTGGGCCCCCTTCTTGCAGGTCTGGGCCCCACTCACACACATCCGAGCCCCCTTTCACCCACCCCAGCTACTGCCCTCCAAACACCTGTCCCCCTACCCCAGCTACTGCCCCCCATCGGCTCTTCTCCCATGTCCTCCTCAGCCCCCATCCCACCCCTTCTTCCCACCCCAGCCCCCGCACACTTTCCCTGCGGGCTGCCCCAAGCCCGCAGGCCCCCTTACCATGCCACTAATGGGGCCGAGGAGCCAGGCCTGGGGAGAGAGAGGCTGCAAGCAGCGCTGGCTGGCCGGCGACAGGGGGCCCACACCAAGACTGGGTCAAGGCCATGCATACCGCTGGGCCCAGCAGGAAGGGCTGGGGCTGCCGCAGGCTCTGGGGGAAGGAAAGGAGGCTTGCTCCAGCACATAGCCCCTTCCCTGAGCTGGCCTTAGGGGAACACATAGGAACGCTGCTTTCCAGCAAGTTCTTTCTATTTTTAGGGAGCCCCAGAACGCAGCGATCCATCACATTCCCCTATTTTTAAAGGTCCCAGAACATTGCCCCCTAAAAATAAGGGGTGCTCCAGGCTGTTCTGGATAACTTTACCCCTGCTGCTACCCCAACCACAGCAAGTACTCCACTCACTGCTTCTCCTCCCCACCTTACCCTGGACTGCATCCTCTGCCTTATCCCTCCAGTAACACTTCTCTTTTCAACCTGTCCCCAAAAGGTGTTCTCATACCTGAATCCAGAGAGGCTTACCAGTTTCCCTCCTTTGCCAGGATCAGCATATGGACTCCAAAACCAGGTATTTCTGCTTTGTTTGGACAGGTGAGTTGTGGGGGAAGGTGAGGAAAATTGCAGAATTTGGACAGGGGTGTCAGATATGGGATATCTGAGTTGTCTCCGGAAATTGAGCAAAAGGGATTGGATGTGATCTGTGCATTCAGCCTCTGACCCAGTCAGTCCACCCCTACATTAACTCATATGCCAGATCTTTAATTGTGGCAACCCACAGGTGAGTATAAAATAAACAAGCTAGTTGGGACAAATGAAAAATCCAGAGGTTGGTGGAATTTGTGATGTCAAATGCAAGTATCCCCCTGTATTTCTTCCTGTTTTGTCCTTTTCCTTCTTCTTCCTCTGCATCTGCCTTGTAAACAACTCATTCTTCAATAACTAGCACGAAGGGCAGCCTTCATTCTTATCTTCATATCAAAGAGTGAAAGAGCATGGCTCATGGATATGACTCATACCTTCCTGATTTCCATTACTAGTTCTGATATGAACTCCCCTAGGCAGGTCCCATCACCTATCTCCCTTCCCCACTTCTAAACTAGGGATAATCAGAAGTGCTTGGGAACAAGTCTCAGCTTAATTTTCCTCAGATTTTTCCCATTTACAAAATTTCAACCTCTTCTATGAAGGCATCAGTTCAATCGATGCATTTCTCCTCTTATTGTCTGCAAGCTGTTCACAAAGTACATCATGATTTTCTCTAAATCAGGGGTCCCAAATGCAAATCACCATGAGGGCTGCATGAGGACTAGTACAGAGCTGCATGAGAACTACTACATTAGCCATAGGGCCCCACCACTGAAACCTTTTCAATACAATGATATTGCAAATATTGGTAACAATCGTGTTGTTGCAGGACAACGAAAATAGCTTTAGGGGCCGCATGTGGCCCATGGGCCACGTGTTTGAGACTCCTACTCTAAATGCAGCTCAATGATTTTGGCAAGTAATTCTTCCGCCACAGAGTCTGAGTGGTGCTGACTCATTGGCACTTCTGGCACTGACCTTTGAAGACCTATTGCTACATATTATCCAGGTGCTGTGCTTATAACAGTGGTCAGCAACACTCGGCACGCATGCCAGGAATAGCACGAGGGCTGACTCCCATCGGCACGTGGCACCCTCGTCAGCACTGTCGAAAGCCCGGCATGCCCCGAAAACCCTGGCAGTGGCAGCTGGGGCCACCACCAAAAGCACCATTCCAGGCAGCTGCATTTGGCAGCAGGGGGCAGTCCACAGTAACACCACCGAAAGTGCTGTTCTGGGCAGCCTTTTTTGGCAACAGGGGGAGGGGGCAGCAGACAAGCTGCTGAAAGTTGCTGTTTGAGGTTATTTCTTTGCAACATTACGCAGCATAGTTGTTGCACACCACTGGCGAATTGGCAGGCGGCAACTGTTTTGTTGGTGGAGGGGGCCACTAGCACTGGAGGAAGGGCTGGCACAGGGATCAGCAATGGTTGCCAAACAACACTAAACAATATCATGGCATATAGTGATGTAGAGCACCAGGAGAAACACCCACATCAGTGACAGACTTTGAGTCCCAAGTGGCTACATCTGCCAGGTCATGAGAAAGATTTTTAAAATCCTATGATGATTATGGCTAAACAATATGTCTTCTTGTTTGTGGCCTTAAAATCTATTGATCTGTTTTTGAACTCAGAATTCTAGTGGCAAATTTCTTCACCTTCCCTTTAAGGACATTATTTAGAATAGCTAGGCAGGAAGATTGATTGATAGATTGCTGTTTATAACAGTTGATGGGCTTGGGAGATGATTTCTATGCAACACATACTTGGCTATTCATTCATTCAGTTCTCCACATACTTGAACAAGAGGCTTATAGCTTCAGAAAGGCATGAAAGAGCTCCAGCCCCTGTAGGTCCAGCTACATTATTTTAAACAGCCAACAGCTCATTAGTGCCAAACAGGTTTTCTCACCGACAACTGAAAGGTTTCTTAAGACACTGCATTCAGTTATTGTGAATATAAAGTCAAAATGCAGATGTAACTCCTCTGTGCAGGCAGGAGCAAAAATATGCTTGGAATTCCAAGAAACAAGGTACATGTGCTCCTCAAGCAGTCCCCCGTTATAAAGTGTCCTCTAAAAGTCATCAATGCAGCTGAGGGTTGATACGGAGTGGTGAGGCATTTTGCACTACAACAACTGCTGCTTGTTATGGGGACAAATTCCCTTTATTCCCCTGAGCTGCAGATCCAGTGGCTTCCTCTAGAAAATCCAATCCATTCAATTTGTTTTCTAAATAAGAGAATTTAACAATCAAATTCTTGGGACTGTGATGGAATGAGAGAGGTTGACAGCAAAGCAACAGGCGTGAATCCCTGTGAACTCATGAGTACCCTCGTGGCCCAGGAGGATACTCATGAATAAATCATAGGGTCACAGAATCATAGGAACTGGAAGGGACAATGAGAGGTCATCAAGTCTAGACCCCTACACTCATGGTAGGACCAAGTACCCTCTTAGACCATCCCTGACAGGTGCTTGTCTAACCTGCTCTTAAAAACGTCCAATGATGGGGATTCCACAACCTTCCCAGGCAACTTATTTGAGTGGTTAATCACCCTAACAGTTAGGAATTTTTTCCTAATGTCCAACCTAAACCTCCCTTGCTGTAATTTAAGCCTATTGCTTCTTGTTCTATCACCAGCAGCTAAGGAGAACAATTTAACTCCCTCCTCCTTCTGACAACCTTTTAGGTACTTGAAAACTGTTATCATGGCCCCTCTCAGTCTCTTCTTTTCTAGACTAAACAAACCCAGCTCCTTCAATCTTCCATCATAAATCAAGTGTTTGAAACCTCTAATCATTCTTGTTGCTCTTTTCTAGACTTTCTCCAATTTGTCCACATCTTTCCTGAAATTAGGTGCCCAGAACTGGATACAGTACTCCAGCTGAGGCCTAATCAGGGCTAAGTAGAGCAGAAAAATTATTTCTCGTGTCTTACTTACAATAATCCTGTTAATACATCCCAGAATAGTGTTTGCTTTTTTTGCAACATCATTGCACTGTTGACACATATTTAGCTCATGACCCACTATAACACCCAGATCCCTTTCTGCAGTACTCCTTCCTAGGCCGTCATTGCCCATCTTGTATAAGTGCAATGGACTGTTCTTTCCTAAGTGGAGTACTTTGAACGTGTCTTTATTGAATTTCATTCTGTTTACCTCAGACCATTTCACCAGTTTGTCCAAATCACTAAGAATTGTGATCCAACTCTCCAAAGCACTTGCAACCCCTCCCAGCTTGGAATCGTCAGCAAACTTGGTAAGTGTACTTGCTGTGCCATCAACATTGATGAAAATATCGAAAAGAACCAGACCCAGAACCAATCCCTGTGGTTCCCTGCTTGTTATGCCCTTCCAGCATGACTGTGAACTGTTGATAACTACTCTCTGGGAGCAGTTCCCCAACCAATTTTTCACCCATCTTATAGCAGCTTTTGCACTTTCACTGTATCTTTTACTGAAGAATCTCAAAGGACTACATGAACATTAATTAAGCTTCACAACCCCTCCCTCACACCCCTCTATCATGTACTCAGGTGTTAATGTTTTTCAAAGGTGGGTATTTTCTGATTCCCTTATTAAAGATATCCATCAAACAGCCTAGTGATCTAGTTAAGTGGCAAGCTTATTCACTACAAATTCAAGAGGGACAGGTACCACCTCTGCTGATACCACAGCCACTTCATCTGAGACCATATTTCCTTGAAAAATTCTGTAGAAGTCCATGGATATGCACAGAGCCTGACTTTTAAAGCTTCTTCTAAGCACCCATTACACTGATCCCATTGACTGCAGTATCAGTTGTGGTCATTAGGGTTATCACAACCACATGCATGGGATGTACATTTTACACAACAGCCATGGCACAGATGGTACTTTCTCATGCCCGTGTCATCCCTTCCTGGCAATTAATCCAATTCAAAAAGGGCTACATTACCTCTAACACTGCAAACCTCTGAGCAGCTTCAACCCAAAGATTTAAAAAGGAAAAAACTGCCCATGCAATGTTTTCTGCTTGTCCCAACATGAGAAAGGACTGCTCTAATTATTTAAAAGAGGAAATACAGAGGGGTTTCTTCCTCCATGCACAACAAACCCATACCACCTCCCCCAAACGTGAAGGAACTTTTCTCAGATTTTGCAATATTAATTCATCTTTGAACAACATCAATCTCAGAAAAAGTCAATTGTGAGAAGAGAATTTTTTGGAAAGCTACAGGCATGGCAGGGTTATAAATGGGATTTGTTTTTTCACCTGTAATTACAGTATTCCTGCTATCCCTTGCCACTCTGTCTCACTGCCATTCCTCCTGCAAGGCCCGTCACTCTTGCTCCATGTCCCATATCAAACACTGGAGGGATGGAGGGGGAGCAGAGAGCAGTTTGAAGCATTTTTCATTCTCCGGGAGGTGTGGAATCAAAGCTGCCCTGAGCTTCTGGGATATTTCTGCCCTACTCCTTCCATGATGTTAACTGCTACTCCCCCCTTCTGGTTTCGTTAGCAAAGAGTAATGCTGACTGCAGGTTCAGCTGAACAAGTGGAACTTTATTAAACCCTGTTCACCACTCTTGTCCTCACATCCCCTTTTTCACAGGTGTCCTTTCAATAACAGTCCCTTCATGTGACATGGGCTCTCTGACTCCAGTTCCACTGATCATGATACACCTTCCCTATCTTACAAACATTCAAATAGAAACATTAAAAGCAAATAACTGACTCTCACCACACACCCCATCAGCCAGAGGTTGCCAGCACATAACTGAATTGGCGTCTTATCTTTACCACAGACCCAGCTGGTTACAAAGTCTTTGTCTTCTCACAGGAAACCCCAGCAAGCATGACACCTCTTTGCCTCCCTGTCACCTGTCTCAGAATCTAGCAAGCTGTCTCTTCATGGACTCTCCTCCCTCCTTGAAGTGTTGGCCCTGAACCTCTCTGTTCTGTGAGGACCTCTGTACTTCTCTGGGTGTTGCATATAGGCTCATTTCATATACCTCTTGGCACTTCATAGTTTCAGGCTTTGTCTAAAATAGCACCCGTGCTGGTCAAAGGCATGAAAAAAACAGTTTCCAAAGGGATAGCCGTGTTAGTCTAGTCCAGTAAAAAAACAACAAGCAGTTGTGTGGCACTTTAAGACTAACAGATTTATTTTTTGCATGAGCTTTCGTGGGAGAAGATCCCACTTCCTCAGATGCTTCGAATCCTTTCTGTAAGTTCACCCATCTTCGAAGCATCTGAGGAAGTGGGATCTTCTTCCACGAAAGCTCATGCAAAAAATAAATCTGTTAGTCTTAAAGTGCCACACAACTGCTTGATGAAAAAAACAGACACACGCCTGACCAGCATAAGTTTCACCAACAAAAGAACCAGTGTAGACAGCTCTATGGTGGCAAGAGAAACTCTTCCAATGACATAACTATCTCTGCTCCTTCAGGTTGCTTTAGTTATGCTGGCAGAAACTCTCCCTCTTGCACTGGCATACAGCAGCTACACAGGACACCCTACAATGACTTTGCTGCAGTGCTACAGCTGTATGGTCTAGTGTAGACATCACCTAATTTTCTAACACAAGTGTTGCTATAGATTTTATCACTAAACTGATTAATCTTAAATTGCATAATCAATTTAGGAGAGATCAAGGAGGGTGGGTAGCCCTATGAGGCTCTGAGCTCCCCACTTCCAAATAGCTGACTGTTTGAATTGTTTCATGTAAGCATCTCTCCAAAGCAAGTTTTGCTGTGCTGTTGCCAAGGCTATTATAGTAAAGGAGGACAAGTTGCATAACTGAAATTGTTTTGGGGCAGGGAGCATTGTCATGCAAGAGGGTTCTCCACATCCCCTACAAGATCCTTTTTACACTAGGAAGCAGGGCCGTTTCTAGGGTAGGGCGACCGGAGCAGCCGTCCAGAGCCCTGTGCTTTGGGGGGCCCCATGGGGCCCGCACTGCTGCCCCCCCCATGCCAGGGACTGGGCAAGCCAGCCAAAAGGGAGGCCCAGTTCAGCGCTGCCAGTCTGCCCCCCACCACCACCACCACGTGCATTGTTCTCAACTCTGCTGAAGCAGTGGGGAGAGGGTGGGAGGCAGCACGGAGCCAGTATCACTACTCCTCGGCCTGGCCACGCTGCCTCCCACCCCCTTCCCACAGCTCCGGTACAGAGCCGAGAGTAGAGTGCATGGGGGCAGTGGACCAGCAGCGCTGAACTAGACTGCCCTTTTCCTGGCTCACCCCATCCCCAGCATGGGACAGCCAGCGCAGGGGCCTGTGTCTTCCCTGGCGTGGCTGGCCCCATCCCCCAGGGCCCGGAGGGGTGAGTGGGGGCCCTGCAGAGGGTGATTTGCACGGGGCCCTGCACCCCCCTAGGGACAGCCCTGCTAGGAAGTGTTGATGGGTGCCATCAAGCAAGTCTTTCATCTACCAGAAGTGTCCAACTTTTTTGGATGAGGGGCCGTACTGCAATTCTCTTCTCATTCGGGGGCTGGTGAACAAATCTTTTTACACTCCCAGCCCCGCACAGCCCACACAAGTACATGCAGTGGCTCTGTGGGCTGGATAAGAGCTCTTGAAGGGCCACATTCTGGTCTGCGGGCTGCATGTTGCCCAAGCGTTAAGCTCATGCATGTGTTAAACACCTATCGTTCAGGCTGAATGGAAAGACATCACCACCTAGACCAACAGACTACAGAATAAAGCCTGACCTGCAGCTTAGCTCTATGGGCTGGAGGGTTTTTCTGATAGCAAATGCCAGGAACAATATGAGAGAGGCAGAAATGGTAGGATGATGGCCAGCAATGATGTGAGAGTCAGTCATGAGCATGGCCTTGAGAGGGAATAGAGAGTCACAAAACATGCTAGAGAAACAGATTTAGAAATGATGAGCAAAGGAACTCCCTGCTCTTTGTTCTCATTGTGGCCAGGGATGCAGAACTCGGTTGACATTTTTTGTAAGTTAATATGATTGCACTGAGGAATTCACCTGACTCATACGATCCATTTCTCTGCCTAATGGAAACGAGCTGGCAGGGCCCCAATCATTGGATAATCACAAAGGCCAAACAGAGACAACAGTGCTCACTAAAAGTATTTTGCCTGTGTCAGTACCTAATTTGATGAAAACCAGTCCCCACCTTGATCTTAAAACTCCTTTTTCCACTAGCTCTGGTCCAGGTTGTGAGCCTCCCTCTGATGAGCAGTTACTGGAGGCATTCCACTGAAGCCAGTGAGACTAATTTATGTGAGTAACTGCTCACCAATATGATTACAGGCTTCACAACTTGGCCCTGGATATACAACAGCAGTACACTTGGTATTGCTAATGTGCTTCTCCCAGTAATACCTGGACTTTACTTCAAACTTGTTTGGTTTGAGGGGCTGCTTTTGACTCTCCAAGCAATGATCAGTGCACTCATTGCCAAAAAGATATGGCCACTGGTCTGAAATGTACTAAATATGATGGTGTGTGACAGTAGTGGCATTGTTTAAGGAGGAGATTTTCAAAGGCACAGAAGTTGGGTAGGTGTCCCAATTCCCATTGAAAGTCAACGAGTTAATGCTTACTTCCCTTTTGTTCTTTCTAAAATCTTTCTGAACCTTCACATTCTTCCTTTTGGATCTATCTACACTATTTCTCAAAGCCTAAATTCAGTTTGCCTAATAATACCAGCACAGTTTAACCTCCACCCTTCACTAAAGCTCCTAAATGCCTGACCACAGTGCTGTGTAATGGCATTACATAGGCACACATTTTTCAAAGTGCCACTCATTCTAAATGCCTCCAATTTTTGGGTACCCAAACTGAAAAATTCAGGGCCTCCTTTTTAAAGGTGCTGAGAATTCAACTCCTATTTGCTCAACACCTCCGAAAATTAGGTCTTTAATGGGTGTTTCCAGGGGGCATACAAAAATGGAAGCTTCATTTTGTCGTGGTTATGTCCACCCAACCACAGAAGGGTGACCCATGTGATGTAAAAAGTTAATAACAATTAGTACTGAACACAGTGGGAAAGCATGTTTCCTGAGCAATCCACAAAAGGAAAGGTTTCTACATGAAATGCCTATTGATTGGTTTCAGATCATAACTACATTTTTGAATGTGGAACATCAGCTAGGATTGCTTGAAACAGAAAACACCAAAATAAAAATGCCTTGGGTGAAACCTGACAAATGTTCAGTCAGCCACAGTTTTAGCTGATCTTGTTTGTTCCATCAACTTTAGACCAAAAACATATGCCTTGCACTAGCTAAAACACTGTATGGGGGGTAGGGCAGTTGAAAAAAAGGGGTGTGTGTGAAATTGTTCACTGAAAATTTTGACAAAAATGTTTTCATTAAAAACATGGTGCAAAAAAAAATCTTCATTTTCTTGCCAGCTCTATTGTTAATATTTGCTAACTAACCAAGCCAGCATAAAATCAAATGGTTAAATCAGTTAAATAAACCTTTCACTGCTGATTGGTCTTTCCACTCTAATTTCTGCATACAAAGATTGCTTCGCACACATAGCTAGGTGGACGCTTAAAGCCAATGTGGATTTATGATGAGCTGCTCTGACATCCTGTGTAACACAAGCTAAAGAACTTTAAATAATTTCTGCATCGCACCCATGAGTGAGCAAGAATTATACAACTTTTTAAAGGGTAAGTAAAACACTGCCAACCACTTAGCAAATATGTTAAGATTTTCAACATAAACACAATCAGAACATGATTCAAGGCATTGGTCTCGAAAGCAAGTTGCTACAGGCACAGGTTATCATGGGGAAACAGAGCACATTCCAATAACCACCTCTCTAATAAAAAGGTTTTGTTTCTCACTAGGTGTGGGTAAATATTACATCTTTGCTTGTTTGCCTAGGTGGGGAAGAAACTTTTTCCTGTGGATATGGTGTGCTTGTCTGGGATCCCATGTGTGTTCTAGGCACCAGCACAAGCCCCGAAAACAAACAGAGCAATCTGTGGAAAATGCAGCTTGTGGATAGGAAGCAGGTGACAGAACAGTGAAGAGGCTGAGAACAGAAAAAGCGTGAGGAAGTAGTGCATCCAATGCATGTTAATCCAGGACCAGACTGAGAGTCCTACCAGGCTCCATTACAAGTCTGTGCTGGGGAGAAAAGGGATGTAAAGAGCCCTTTTGTTCCTCTCTGTGGATTACTACATCATGGGTCTTGAAACAGAGGGAGGAGCTGCCCCTTCTGCAGAAACGGGCTGGGAAGGGGCATGGAGTGGCTCACTGGTGTGTGCTGCTCCAATGACACAGAGAGGGGAGTGAGCCGCACTGGGATAAAAGTACTCCAGTGGGTTACTGCCTCCCACAGAGCAAGGGAGGGTAAAGTTGGGCAAATGTTTACAGCTAGGCTGGGCCTAAGGACTTTGCTGGACAGGGGCCTAAAATTGTCCCTTGAAGTTTTTGCTCCTTTATACCATGATACATTTGAATAGTTCCACCTGTTAGTCACTGGACAGATTAGTCACCGGTTCCTTAGAGAAGGGCGGCATTTGGGTTGGGAGAGGAAAGGGTCAGCCCTCATTCTGAAGCCGTGAGCTATCAGGTTCAAACACTTCACCAGGTGACTGCCTTGATAGCCAGGTAGAAAGTCGGTAAAACCCTTCCCATCGCCCCACCCTCTGATTCCCACCAGTGACCCACACTGCCCCCTACATACAAGGCTAATGCAATTAGTCAGCAGCATCACTGAGACCTGTCTACGCTAGCCACAATGGCACATATCTGAAGCTACTGGGAAGGTGACTCAGTCTCATCAACACCAAGAATTTAAAAATTGGGATCCACTGCTCCAAAATCATGAGATTTTTTTTTAAATAATTTATTTGCCTTCCAGCTTCTGAGCTCTTTGGATGCACTCAGGTCACATTCACAAGCTTTTCTCAGCAGCCATAAAGGCTAGAAATGTGTTATTTTAAAAATGAAAGCAGAGAATCTCACATAATCACATACCTTTGAGAGCTAGGGCTTTATGAACAATGCCACTCATTGCAAATCTCAGAAGAGTCTGCAACCGCGGGTGACCTAATTAATGTCTGGGAGATGCTTTTTGGGAGGCCTAATTCCGCATCACTCAGCACACTGCTTACAGGCCAGCTGGAAATGTGAGGCAGTTACTCCTTTTCTGAGCTAACCATCCTGTTTCTCCCCTCAGGAATGGGGTGTCTGGAGCGGGGAGATAGGTGACCAACACATCCTGCAGGTTCAGGGCTTTGGAACATGCTGCAGATGCCACTTCCACACCACTCTTTCCTGTCCAATGTGAGAGTTAATTCTGTATGGAGCAGTGCTTATCTCCCACACAGCTGGCTGGAGAGATGCAAGTATCAGGCAGAGGCTACTTCTCTAAGCCAACTCCATTTTCACCCACCACATTCCCACACAGTGCACAAAGATCCACTCCCACAGATCTTTTGGGGGCTTACTTAGCATAAGCAGGAAGGGTGCACACAGAGCTCCTGCCACGTACATCCACATGCCCCTGACCTGGATCAGCTTGGTCCTGCTCCCTTCCACTCACCATAGAAGGGCGAGTTAGAGCACTGTAGAGCAGGGGTCTGAAACACACGGTCCGTGGGCCACATGCAGCCCCTAAAGCTATTTCCTGCAGCCCGTGATGACACTATTTTTACTGATATTTGCAATATTGTTGTATGAAAAGGTCTCAGTGGTGCAGCCCTCGGGTGAACATATTAGTCCTCATGCAGCCCTCGTGGTGATTTGAGTTTGAGACCCCTGCTGTAGAGACATTACTCTGTGAGCAGACCCATGGAAACCAAGGGAGTAAGGTACAGTGTAGAACAGAGCCAAGTTAATACTTTCACTCAGTTTACTGCCTGATTTCTCTTGGTGACCTGCACTCCCCTGAGTTTGAGTTTAATGCAGTTAATCTACTGTGCCACCATCTGTCATCTCAGCATGAATAAAGGGATCAGCATCTGGCACATAGTAGCTAGGACTTTCATTCATTCACATATACGATGTAATAATACAAGCTAGCCAAACATTCTAGGGATCCTGGACAAATATTTTAAAATACATGTAAGAAACCCTCCCCTCTCTCTTCCCAAAAACTACTACTACTGGGCAACCAAGAAAGCCAATATATGAATAGCAGAGGACACTAGCATCCCAGATATGCATCGAGGTGGGTGGGAAGAGAATGAGTCATTATCCTAATGGAAAGTTTTTCAGGCAATAAACGTATGAGTAAGCATAAGTTATAGTGAATCATCATTTGAATGACTGCCTGGGCAGAACCAGAGCAGGTACTGCTTCATTAGGGATAGGCACAGTTCAGAGTTGAAAGCTGGTTCAGAGGAACATCCATAAAGGAGAATGCATACACAAAACTTAGCTGTAGAGCCCTGAATGTGTGCAGCCACAACCTCCGAGCAACCTCACCCCTCTCTTCCCGACAATAACCCTGCCCCCCAAACGTGAGTTGTCTTCTCCACTCTTACCTGCAGGCCTTATTTGGTAGTGAAGCCCAACAACTGGCTGGTTCTTCCAGATTGTTATAGGGCCCTTCTCTGGGGACTCAGACAAAATGAACATTTCTAAGAGCATCCAAGAAAGAGATGGGAAGTATTTAAGGACCTCACAGGTAAATGTTCAGCATGATCCAAAGGGGTAGCCTTGTTAGTCAAGTTCAGCAAAACAAACGAGGAGTCCTGTGGCACTTATAAAGACTAAAAAATTTATTTTTCTCATGTGCTTTCACGGGCCAAGTCCCGCTTCATCAGATGGCACTGTGGAGAAAACTTAACATTGAAAAAAAACCTTACAGTACGGGAGGGAAGATAAATCCTGTGATTACATTTCATCGCATCAGGTCAGATTACTTCAGCAAATCAAACATGTTGCATTGATTCAAATGCAACATGTCAGGAGGACTCTTTGTTTGTTCAGCAGGATGGAGTTTATTTTTTGTGACCCTTCAAACCATTTCACCCATCCCTGCATCAGGATTAGTTTAGCTTGGACAACAAGTCACCCTTGGTCCCATACAAGCCTCTAGGACGCAAGGTGTAGCCTCAGATGTGTGTGTCCAGGCAGCCACAGATAGCATTCTACAGATGTGTTTCTTGTTCTCTCCATCAGCAAGCAGCAGTTTTCCTGGGGTCCCCAAGTGTCTAATAACAGACAAGTGAGATGGTGAGGGAGGTGAGCTTATCTGAGTAACAGCATTATACTGATTATGTGATCCTGGGAGTTGCTCTTTTCTTTGGGGGCCAGGAGCCAGCTCACCACTACAGACTCACTGTACTATATAACTGGCCTTCCAGGCAAGCTAACATGGGCTTAAAGTTGAGGGCTTGCTTCCCGCTTATTCTAATATGTGCATATGCTCTATTATTTCTCAGCAATGTGTGGCACATGGCAGGACTGGGCAGGAAACCCAGCAATGAAACGAGGAATGTCTTTGGAGGAAAACATCTGTCAGTACCGATGGCACATGGAAACTGTCTAGGGCAAGCAAATGCTGGAGGAACCAACTAGGGGCCTTGCACCTCTCAACATGCTGCTCACAGAGAAGAATTGATTGGGGAAGTAGAAGGGAATGGCAACCTGGGCAGCAGTGACCATAAGATGGTAGAGTTCAAGATGCTGATTAATGGAAAATAGGAAAGAAGCAAAACGCAGACCCTGCACTTCAGAAAAGAAGATTTTGGCTCCCTCAGGGAACTGATGGGCAGGATCCTTTGGGAGGCTGATCTGAAGGGGAAAGGCATATGAGAGAGCTGGCTGTATTTTAAAGAAATGCTGCTAAGGGCACAAGAAGATACCATTCCAATGAGCAGAAAGAACAGCAAATGTGGAAGGCACCCAGCATGGTTTGATAGAGAACTCTGCACTGAGCTAAAGCATAAAAAGGAAGCTTACAGGAAGCAGAAGCTTGGACAGATGACTAAGAAGGCATATAAAGATATTGCTCAGAACTGCAGGGATAAAATCAGAAAGGCCAAAGGACAATTGGAGTTGTGGCTAGCAAGGCATGTGAAGAATAACAGGAAGGGGTTCTACAAGTATGTCAATAACAAGAAGAGGATCAGGGATGGTGTAGGTTCCTTACTGAATGGGGCAGGTATCCTCATGATGGAGGATGAGGAAAAAGCTGAAGTGCTCAATGCTTTTTTTACTTCAGTTTTCATAGGCAGGGCCAGCTCCCAGCCCACTACACTGGGTATGGCAGATTGGAGAAAAGAAGAGAGGCCCTTGGTGACGGAAAGTCAGGTTAGGGACTAATTAAAGAAAGTGGATGCGCACAAGTCCATGGGGCTGGATGAACTGCATTAAAGAGTGCTGAGGGATTTGGCTGTAGAGATAGAAGTACCACTGACCATTCTCTTTGAAAACTCGTGGTGATTGGGGGAGGTGCTGGAGGACTGGAAAAAAGCAAATATGGTGCCTATCTTCAAGAAAGGGAAAAAGGAGGATCAGAGGAACTACAGACCTGTCTGTCTCACCTCAATCCCTGGAAAAATCATGTAGCAGGTTCTCAAGAAATCCATCCTGAAACACTTGGAGGAAAAATAGAGTGATGAGGAACAATCAGCATGGATTCACCAAGGGTAAATCATGCCTGACCAACCCCATCACCTTCTATGATGAGATGACTGGATTTGTGGATGTGGAAAAAGCCGTTGCTGTGATATATCTCGACTTTAGCAAGGCTTTTTTATACGGTTTCCCACAGCATTCTCATTGGCAAGTTAAGGAACTACGGGTTGGATAGGTGGGCTGTAATGTGGACAGAGAACTGGCTAGATCAACAGTTTCAGTGAGTAGGAACCAATGGCTCCATGTATAGTTGGCAACCAGTAATGAGTGGTGTGCCCCAGGGGTCAGTCCTGGGGCCAGTTCTATTCAACATTTTCATTAATGATCTGGATGATGGGATAGGTCACACACTCAGTAAGTTTGTGGATGACACCAAGCTGGAGGGAACAGCAGACATGCTGGAGGTAGGGACAGGATTCAGGGAGACCTAGACAAATTGGGGCAGTGGGCCAATAGAAATCTCATGAGGTTCAACAAGGACAAGTGCAAAATTCTGCGCTTGGGATGGAAAAACCCCATGCACTCCAACAGGCTGGGGAGCAATCAGCTAAGTGGCAGCACCGTAGAAAAGGACGTGGGGGTCATGGCGGATGGAAAGCTGGATATGAGTCAACAGTGTGCTCTTGCTGGCAGAAAGGCCAATGGCATACTGGGCTGCATCAGAAGAAGTGTTGCCAGCAGATTGAGGGATCTGATCATTCCCCTCTATTCGGCACTGGTGAGGCTGCATCTGGAATATCATGTCCAGCTTTGGGCACCCCACTACAGAATGGACATGGACAAATTAGAAGGAGTCCAGCAGAGGGTAACAAAAATGATCAAGGGGCTGGAGCACAAGACTTATGAAGAAAGACTGAAAGAACTAGGCTTATTTAGCCTGCAGGAGAGAAGACTGAGAGGGGATTTTATAGCAACCTTCAACTACTTGAAGGGATGCTCCAAGGAGGACAGAGCTCAGCTGTTCTCAGTAGTAACAGAGGATAGAACAAGGAGCAATGGTTTCAAATTGCAGCTGGGTGGTCGAGGTTGGATGTTAGGGATAACTTGCTTACTAGGAGAGTGGTGAAGCATTGGAATAGGCTATCTAGGGAAGTGGTGGAAGCTCCATCTTTGGAGATATTTAAGGCTCAGTTAGACAAAACCCTGGCTGGGATAATTTAGTGAGAGTGTTTTTTTGGCAGGAGGTTGGACTAGATGACCTCATGAGGTCCCTTCTAACCCTATGATTCTGTGACCACATATAGCTCCCGACAAAGTCATTGGCTGGTAATGATTCTACCCTCTAGCAGCCAGACTCAGGCAAATGCTCTAAACTGTGAGTCCAGCAGCACCCCAATAACACACAGCCTAGTCAGTATGGCGTAGCACACAATTCCCTGCAGCAGTGCAGTGCTCACAGGCAGCTAGGAATTCACTCCACCTGCTGGCTGAACTTCAGCAGTGGAAGGAGCCACCATGTCACCGTCACACTTGTGGCATGCATGGTTTTGTTGCCAACAGCCCATTGGCACTTTCAGGGTGTGTCAATTTCTTGTTTCTGATAGATGGTTTCAGGGCGTGGCTGCATATGATTGACATTACACCTGGGATCATAATGGCAGCCTGGTGATACAATTCCTATTGAGGCTTTATCCAGGCCCCTTCTGTGTGCCAATTGTATCCACGCACATACCTTGACCAATGGCTAAGTGCCATTTGCATGCTTGCTTTGCTCCAGCGTGCGGCTTACAGTCCTTTGCACTCAGAAGTAAAACACCACGCACCCTCAGTGATGACTAAGATCCCATTGCGTCATGGTGCCGTGGGCAGCCTGGCATGCTTGAGCACAACGTTAGCCCTGAGGCTCTCCTTGCATGTGACTTGCAAGGCGACATGAGCCGACAGAGGTCCCAGGGGTCTAATGGCTGTGGCAGTGGTCTTCTGCTCAGTGTTGGCTTTTGTCGGGAGACTCATGACTGACGCTAGCCTGAGTGTCAACTCCTTGCCAGGGCCTCAATTTTGGAAATGACTAGAAAGTTTGCATGCCTGGCTTTGCCCCATTTGAGATGCTTGAGCAAAGCCAGATTTTGAGGGTGGGGAGGCATGTCAGGCTGAGCACCCAAAAATGGAGGCACCCCAAATCCCCATTTAAGAAGCTGGCACAAAATTTCATTCCGTTTGTGTGTGAGAGAAAGTGAAAGTAGCATATTGTCACACACTAGCCACATCCTCACCCTAGCATATGGTATGTACTGTGGTGGCCAAACTGTGGCTTATGTGTAGTTAAAGTGTAGCATGCAGAATCTCCTGTGCCTCCTCCCTCATGACTCCCCATTCTCCACCTAGCAGACTGGGGTGGAGAGTTTGCCACTTCTGCCTGCAGTGGTGTGGCTAGCAGGGAAGGGGATTTCTGGAAGTGAGTAAATTTGGCCACCCTGGAATATACCAATACTTTATCCTGCTATTTCTTGGACCAAATTGCATGGGATGATAAAATTGGATAGAGTCAGCCCCTGGCCTTTTTGGATGGACAGGGGATCTACAGAGAAAGGGCAGTGAGGCTGAGCAATATGGTTTCAGTTTCAAAAGGCTGTTATCTCTTAGTTCTGCCTGGTGATGCAAGTATTGATAAAGAATCATACTTTCTGTATGACACTTGCTGTCTGGTCCTTAGAACAGACTTGTGGTAGACTTGAGTGTGGCCTGCACTAGCAGGGGCAGCGTGCTGTATGAGAGCATAAGGTCAGTCTGGGGTCCTCACAACAGTATCCATCAGCTTGCTTAATGTGTGAAAATTCTTCTTACGTTTTATCATTGTTTTCACAAATATGGCAGTGATTTTTTATGGGATCATTTCTGAAAGTCGAGGATGATCTTCAGTTACACGGAACATAATACTTCTTACATCATTGCCCAAAGTATCCGAACACCTCACCCACATTACTGAATTCACCCTCAGAAATCCCTACGTGAGATAGGGCAGTGCTAAGATTCCTATACCACAGATACAGAGCTGAGGCACAGAGAGATTAAGTGACTTGACCAAGGTCACACAGGAATAGAACTAACCACAAACACACACACAAATCCAAGGGAATAGAGGGAAGGTCCCCCCACCAAGACAAACCAAAAAAAGTGCAACGAAATGTGAACACTCAGATTTTCTCTGACGATAAAATGTTTTATTTTTTCAGATACTTGGAGGAGTAATGGGATGGCATTTTCCACAACTTGAAAACCATTTTGATTTTTTTTATTATTTTAAAAATTTGTTTGTTTGTTTTGACAACCAAAATATTTTGTCAAAAACATTTTTTTCCTCTGAAAAATTTCAGAAATGTGGTTTGGTCAAAACAATTTGAAAAACAATCAAAACCTATCTTTATTCTAAAGCATAAGCAGGCTTTCCACTGGAAGACTCTGGTAGAGCTGTAAATTGCACCTTGTTCAGTTCAGGGAATACGGAGTGATGTCTCCACCAAGATCAACCCTCCTGAAGCCTAAAGCAAGGAATGACCCTGTAGGGGGTGCACTCTGACATCTCCATAGTTTAGGAATGGTTCACTTCTCTAGTGCTGGCCAAACTCTGGTTCTGAAGAGCAATGGCAGCAAAGAGACAAGCAAATTATAATATGACAAAGCTCCAGAGTGTTGATGCTCCTGAGGAATCTCTGTAGCTCATAGAAGAGTAAAGAGCAGAACATAAATGAATATAGCACCAATGAAGAAACACTGTATCAAACACAGAGAAAAACTTTTTCCCTGCTTATGATTTGGCACATGCAATGTTATTATCAGGTAACTCCAAGTACCACAGAAGTGTAAGTTTTCAAGCTTCTAGTCTAACTTATGAGTCTCATACAGTTAAATAACAATATTAGTAATGTAAATTAAGTAAGTGGCCTGATGTGTTTGTACAACATATAGTACAGTGAGGTCCTGTCCCGTAACTAGGGCTCCTAGTTGCTACAGAAATACAATCTGTAAATAATAATGTTTCAGAAATGATGAACCTAACAATATATTCAATGAAGTCAATGGGAACTTGAGAAAAAGCTACCTGTATTTAGGTGCCTTAAGTATGAATCTTAGACATCAACTTAGCAGTTCTTCCTAATATTCCAGCTAGAGTGTGTACTGCCTGTGTACTGTGGGCCGAAGGCAAAATAATTTGATCTCTGCTTTCTAGCAGGTCGTGTTGGCATTTATAGCCCATCAAATTCCACTGAAAACCGTTGAAAAACCTCCCCACTGTCATCAAGTGGAGTGGGATAAAGACTGCAAGGGGAAAGTTGTTTTAAAAGGCAGAAGAGGTAATTCTGCAGACATAATTAATTAATTTACTTGCACACAAATGGCATGTTAGGCACACAACTAAAGTAGCTCAGGCCTCAACAAATCAATGTTTCTGATTTCCATGGTGACCAGTTTTAGTAGCCTGTCACCTAGCTGCACTACAGAAATGTAAAGGAGGAACACCTTCTGGCTAAAAAGAGACTGGTAAGAGAGGCTACTGCCTGTGTCAGCCTAGAAATAGTTAAGAGAGGGGAGAAGTTTGCATAGCTATTTTGGGTATTATACTCTGAGGTTTTACCTCATCCTAACCCCACTGTCAAATGATGGAATTAGTTGGGCTTCTTCTGAGGCCTTTGTTATTTTAATGGAAATAGCTGTTTGAGGTTTAAGAGATGAAATCACTGAAGAGGAGCTAGTGGTGAGCTGGGTAGTGTGAGTGACCGGTGGGTAGAGTCAGCAGCAAGATGGGTGGCATGAGTGACCAGTGGGTGGAGCCAAAGAATGGTGTCAGTGGATAAAGTGAGTGACAGTGGTTGGTACTGGTAGACAGCTAGCAGGAAAAATATTCCTTACATATCCTAGGGTTGGTTAGGAGCCTAATTAGCATTGATTCTCCAGCTCAGTGCCAATTTTGCTAGTGACTTTACATTTTCTGTTATGATATGTAGAATCATGCTGGAAGCCTGATTAGCACTGATTCCCCAGATCAGTGAGGGTTTTGTCATTAACTCTTGTACTTTCTGTTATGTGGTGTGGGTTGTTGGGAATCTTGCTCAGTACTGATTTGCTAAATCAGTGCTGATTTCTGTTATTTGGCCTTTTACATTCTGTTTTTACTACTATTAAAAGTTTTGTATACTACACTCATCTCATGCTTGCAAGTGGGGAAGCCTTACCCCTTTGAGGTGCCCAGGGAATAGTGCATGATTTCCCAGAAATCTGGGTGGGGGCTCAAGCCGGTTGGTGGTGTTACATTATTTGGAAACCCCTAGATATAGAACCCAGCCTTTGTTCTGCCAGCGCACCCTGGCAGAAGGGTTATATAAGAATTTGCTAGGCTGCAAAAACCTGATAACCAAACAGATTATTACAATTTCCCCCTATAACTGTCTTGTATGCTGGGATGCAACCACCAGCTTTCTGCCTGAGGACTGGATCATTCGCTTGGGCATCCCATTAAAACTAATCCATATTGGCTATTATGCAATGTAAAGCATTCCCCACAGGACAGCAAGTGGGTTTGGTCTGTTTACAGAGTGTTCCAACAGCCCGCAAGTGTAGGAACAATGAGATTAGGACCAAAACTGACCCAGCACTGAAGCACATGCTGGATCACTGCCTGGTAATTAATAATCCACATGGTAAATGGCAGTAACTATCCATTATTTATTAGGGAAGAGGCCACCTTTTGCAATCCTTTGACTTTGGCTTAAAAAAAATAATTTTTAGTGTTACCTTTAAAAAGTCAATAGGAAGCATCATAAATAAAGTCTTTCAAGACATGATTTCACAGACTTAACATTCCAGTGCAAAGAAAATTTGCATCAGATGCTTGACTGTTAGACAATATAAAACTCAATGGCAACAGAGTATCAAGGAACAAGATGAATGAGAGGCCAAAGTCAAAATCAACACACACACACACACAAAAGCAAGAAAGGAAAAACTGATTTAGAAGTAAATGTAAAATCACAGCAGATAAAATTTTGGATGACACAAAGATTGGCAGAATGGTAAATAATTATGAGGATGGTACTTTTATGCTTTAATATTAAGTAAAAAGTAGTTTATGTTAGCTGTAGGTGCCATGTTTTGATTGTCCTCATTTTGTGTGTTCAAATTCACCAAATCACATCAAATCAGGTTGGGGGGGGGTCTCCTTTTAAAATTTTGCAGAATTATTGAAAATCTTAAGAAAGATTGTGTCAGGGGCAAAAGGAAGCCTGAGGATGATTATTGCATTAATAATATAAAGTCTATGTGGTGGGGACCAAAATTCCCTGACTTTCAAACACATCCATCATAAGTTAATATGCAATGAAAGCCCTAATGGGAATGCTAAAGTCTTGGTTTTCAAACAATGAGTTCTTAGCATTTTTTAAGACTGACCCATTTAAGGTTTTCCAGGTTGGACACCCCTTGTCGCAAACATTTTTAAAAATATTATCCCAAATATTTAAAAATTAGGAATACGCTAGATTTATACTCAGGTTAGGAGCCTTTAAACCACCAGAAAAAGTCTGAAGAGGGCTCAGTGTAACTGAGAATCAAGCCCTTTGTGTTCTGTTTAAAAATCTTATTTTTCTTCCAGATTTTGAACAGGTGCCACAACAAGCCAGAAACCTCTTTGCTGCTTATGTCACTTTCTTGGCAATGTTTCCTCTGCCACCAGTAGGCTTTGAAATTCCAAATATAATTAAAAACTCTTTTCAAATCCATTTCACTTTGGCTCAAAACTAGGTGAATCTTTCAGGGAAGACAGGGCAGAGCTCTACCAATCAGTTGTGTAAAATCTGTACGCAGAATGAGCTTCTAAATAAACCAGTGAGAGAGCTTGAGTCTCCATCTAAAGGGGAAGTTTTCAAAAAAATCCATTTTTCTAAAGCGATGTAAGGAGTGAGAAGCCCAAAACCCAGAGGCGTCGCTGGGGGGGGGAATGGACCTGGGGCATGGGCCCAGCCCCAGCCCCCTGGCCAGGGATAGGCCCTGCTGGTCTGGCTGGGGATCGGGCCCCGGATCCCGGCCCGATTGGGCCAGAGATCCAGGGCACCAGCGTTGGGACCCAGGGCACGTGCCAAGACCTAGTGTAAACTGACGGCGGCAAAAATGCCACCATCAGATCAGCCTTCCTGATTGATTGATCGTGTTTGTTTAGACCCACTCAGTTGATCAGGAAGCCGGTCTTTTAAGACCAGTGTGGCAACTGCAGTAGTGCTGAGGCAACTGAAGTAGCAAAGGAGCCTCCCTTCAACTCAGTGCAGGGGATTCGCCGGGCATAGGGCAGTCAAACTGAGATATGTAAGGCTATATCCACACACAGGCAGTTAAATCGCTTTAACTTAAATCGATTTCATAAAATCTAAATAAAAATCATTAATTCTTTTTAAGTTAAATCTATTTAACAAGTCAACAACAAAAAAACCAAATCAAAATAGCATGTTCAGCCACAGGACTTGCTATTTCGATTCAGGAGAGGGGCACCATGGGAGGTGTGGCAACATGGCGCCCCCACTGGGCCATGACCCCACCCAATATATAGAAAAACGAAAGCAGCTGGGAAGGAGAAGGGCAAAAAGTGTTAAATCGATTTAACAGTTAAATCAAAATAACATGTCCACACTGTGTTATACTAGGTTTTATTATATCAATATAACTTTCCTTATATCGAAATGAGGGACCTCCTCATTTTGAAATAAGGGAATGTCATGTGGACCTACCATTTTTTAAATCGAAATAACCAGCGTTATTTCGATTTAAACAGTGTGTGTGGATATAACCCTAAGTTATTTTAAGTAACTTGTGTATCTCCATTTAACTGCCACCAAGAACAGTAGCCTGTATAGACCTGCGCTAAGTATTACTGAAAGTCAGTGAGACCCAAGTGCCTATGCTCCAAGAACCTAAATGTGAAGACAAGGCATTTTGTGGGATTTTCAAAAACTCCTAGCTGTCCAATGCTGATTGAAATCAATGAGAAGTGGGATTCTAAATATGTTTGAGTATCAAGGGACTTTTGACAAATTTACTGCCACAGCTTTTAGTCAGCAGTTTTGTTTGAAGATCTGTGCCCTTCTCTCTAACAAGTTACTATGCCAGTGACTTGGCAGATACAGAGGACTAATGGTGACATGTCTGAATCCTTCAGCTGAAATAAATGAAGACTATTGGGAAGCACTGGGACTGCTCTTTCTGGGATACTATTCCTACCAGTAGGTCCTAGTCCAGCCAAATACTTCAACATATGCTTCACTTTAATTCTGTGAATAGCTCTGTTGATGAGATTGAGTCCACTCCTAGGCTTAAGAGATAGTCATACACTTAATCAGGGTTCTCACGCAACATCACTGCATGTCAGCACATGATGGTCTAATTGTCCTTTGTGTCACATGATAGCCACCAGCAAGGAGTAGCTCCAGAGACACAGCTAGATGGTACATTTTAAAACTTTGAATCATATAGTTGAATATTCTAACAGTAAGGGATAATAAATTATCTTTAATCCTCCAGCTTTGGTGATAGCATCTTGGATGGATATACTCTGACTGACTGTGCCCACATGCTGGGTTCCAGAGCAAAGTAGATATTCTTTGATTACAACCACAAGGTGGATATTAGCTTATTGTAGTATAAAAAGAGCTCTGACACATAAGAATACTTTCCAGGTCACCTTTTATCCCCAGATCTGTGTGTGCTTTAGAAAAAATTAAGCCTCCCAGCACCCTTGACAATGCAACCAAATTAATTGCCCATCTGAAGCAGTGAAACCTAGCTCATTTATGTGGCTTGGGGAATCAGATAAGGGGTTGGAAGTGTTGTTCCCCCTCCCCTCCTCCAGATAGTAACTATTAATTGTATTCTTGAGATAGTAGGGAGAGAGAAGCAAACAAAGAACCCAAAAGCCTTCAGGGCTCTCTTCTAGTAGGCAGTAAGATCCTAAGGGACCATTATGATCTGATCTCCTGCAGAATGCAGGCCACAGAATCTCACCAAGAAACATTCCTTTCATGGCCCAATTTCACCGCTCCCCACTCCCCATCTCAATACCAAACTCTTTTCCCTATAGGCCGTCAGGAATGGCTTTCTGGATCACTGATAGTCTGGTGGTCACAGTGAAAAAGCCAATCAATTTGCTGTTTGTAATCACACTCCTCCCCCCTTTTTTAAAATTAGACAACTTGCTTCAGACCAGTCAATGACTGAACACATCCTTAAATCTCAGATTAGAAATTTGTTACTCACAGTAACTGAGGAACCACTCCAGTTCAACCACCAAAGACTAACGTGATGCACTAAGCACCAAGTAAAAGTCATATCGTGCAGTAAATCAGACTAGATGGGCTGTATCATGCAGTAAAACAGACTAGATGATCCCTTTTGGCTTCAACATCTATGGATTATTTCTTACTATTCTCTATAGTGCAGTTAGAATAACTGAATTGCAAAATAAATTGTCCCTCTTAGGCGCCTATTAAGTATTTGGCATCTTGGGACAAGGTGAGAGAGTACAGTTAATCCATCCCTTGGCATCACTATGCATGCTTTCAAAAAGTTCTTCAGCTGACCTAGGCAAAAGGATTTCATCACAGGTATGGGGGGGTGAGCTTTAAGATGATGCCAGCAATGACGCTGGCATGGTTCCTGTGAGCATCCATCTCAGGGTTACCCATTGTCTTCATGCTCAGCCTCTGCCCTATTGAATCAACATGAAAGCAAACAGGGTCCTAGGCATGAGGAATCCTTTGAAAAATCTAGGCCCCCGTGTCAAGGGCGAGTTCCCTCAGGCCAGGCTGATGGTCACGATGACTACAGCAGCAGCACTCCTGGTCTTAGCTACCAGCAGCATCACACAAGGAAGGTCTTCACGGGATGGTCTGGGGGGAGAACAGGGAGAGTCTCCAAGCATAAAGGTGGGTGTATGCAGAGACCAGTGTGCCACATCAGAGGTGGATGCTTATAGATTAATAGGGTCCCCGTGTGAGTTAGTGCTGACTCTAACACAGCTTTAAGAGATGCAAAGAGCTCCAACTCACACCAGTGTGAATTTGATTTATGTACATTTATATGGCCACAGCAGTCACAAACACACCTTGACCTTAATTCATCCATTTGCCACAGTTAACTTGCAGACTGCTCATCCAAGCAAGGAGATTTCACACCGTGGCTTGTGTGCCATACCAGGGAGTTAACCACTGTGTCTTCACCCTTACTGCCTCAGTTTCACCCTTAGTTTTCCTAGTTAAGAAAATTGCATTGTGCCTGTTTCCTCAGTAGCTCTGCCCTTCCGGAAGGCTAACACTCCAAACCTTCCAGTCACCTTCCCCAAGCTTAATTAGTGCTTTGCTGCTTATAATGAGTCAGAGCTGCCTAAAGAAGCCTTAGTGGAATGGGAATCAAGCCCTGGAGATCTCATTACACACAACTGAACTAATGAGTTGTGCCTGCAGGTAGATCAGTAGCAGCAGATATTTTCAGTGTTTATCAGAGTCAAATCTCTGCATCTTTTGAAGTTCTCCCATAACTGTAAGACTTATCTGCCATGTAGGAAGAACATCCACACATGGATTTACCTCAGAATAGCTCTTCTACTGTAAATTCACACCCTACCTTAGTCCAGAACAACTTTCATGAGTAGACAAGTCCTACATAACCTTTGCTTCTTCAAAATCAGCTTCCCACCTCAGCTTGTAGGTTCCTTACAGGCACAACAGCTCTGTGCTCTCTTTTTGCAGATAAAACACCTCTTTTGCCACAAGCCATGACGTGTGATCCTTTCCTTTGATGAAGAAGCAAGGAGTCCTAGGGCACTTAAAGACTAACACATTTATTTACCACATGAGCTCTGGTGGGAGAAAACCCCACTTCGTCAGATGCTTTGAAGAAGTGGGATTTTCTCCCACAAAAACTCATGTGATAAATACATTTGCTAGTCTTTAACTGCCACAGGACTCCTTGCTTCTTTTGCTGAACTACACTAACATGGCTGCCTCCTTTGGAACTTTCCCTTGATGCTACCTGCTGGCATGTGGTGCTGTGTGAGTCCAGAGAGCAAATGATGGTTTTTGCAGGAGGGGATAGAGGTTTGTCAGAACCAATGGTCACTGAAACAAGGATGCTCCTTGGGGCATGCTGCTCCTGTTCTCAGTGTCCCACACCTAGGAGTAGGATGCAGGCAGCACTAAGGTATTCTTTGATTGGTTTTAGTGACACGTGCAGAGAAGGGTGAGTTACCAGGTCAATTCAAACAATTCCAGCGGGAGCTCACTCTTTTCTACATGCATATATACACCTAACATACTGCAATTTCTATTTCATGCATCTAAGAAAGTGGGATTATACTCAGGAAAGCTCATGCATCAAAAAAATTTGTTGGTCTTTAAAAGTGCCAGAGGACTCCTTGGCTATGTGCACATATACACAGCTAAATCGATTTTACAAAATTGATATAAAAATCATTAAATTGATATAAGTTAAATCAATTTAACAGGTCCATACGAAAAAAAACCCAAATCAAAATAGCATGTCCAGACACAGGACTTGCTATTTTGATTCAGGAGAGGGACACCATGGGAGGTGTGGCAACATGGCGCCCCCACTGGGGCCATGCCCCCACCCAATACATAGAAAAAGGAGAGCAGCTGGGAAGGAAAAGGGCAAAAAGTGTTAAATTGATTCAATAATTAAATCGAAATAACATGTCCACACTGTTATTTCAAAATAACAATTTTGATTTAACCGTCATATCGATATAATACTAGGTTTTATTATATCAATATGACTTTCCTTATATCGAAATGAGGGAGCTGCTCATTTCAAAATAAGGGAATGTCGTGTGGACCGATCATTTTTTAAATCAAAATAACCAGCATTATTTTGATTTAAACAGTGTGTATGGACATACCCCTTTTTTGTTTTGCTGAACCAGACTAACACGGCTACCTCTTTGGAACCAGTTTTGAAAAGGTTGACCTTATTTCTATGCCTCAATCCTTGGTTAACAGAAAAGAAGCATAAACTACCGGTACAAGCAATTACTGAACCTTTCTCCTCTAAGCTCCACTTCCAAAAAAAAAAAAAAAAATCTGCCTTCCTTGTAGCCTTTGAAATTAACAGCAAGGTCTTCTGTGAATCAGATGGCAAAAGATGTTTGTGGAGCAAAGAGCTCTCTTTCTCCTGCCCTAGTCCCACCCCAGACAAAGTGCCTCAAGTGGTAACTAGCCTGGAACAATTTATTCTCCTGTTTTGCAATAGTGTTTCAAACCCAGCTGTGCTGTTCTCAACAGTGAGCAAAAGAAGAGATGGGTAATATCGTGGGGCAAGGAAACGTGAGTCACTTTGAATCATTTACCCAGAAGCTTGTTTACAAACATATGTCTTTTCTCAGACTTCCCACACCCGGTCCAACAGAAATATAGGATATTTCTATGGTAAACTGCTCAGCATTTTACAGGTTGAGACTGCAGCCATATGGTTCTCTCTGGATGATGTAAGCAGAACACCCCCCCCCATACCTCACACAGATCATACAGTCAACAAGGATGTTGTGCATGACAGTGAATCCAAAAGGTAGACACTACAAACACAAATGACACAAATACATGTAAATTGTTCTGAATGCTGAACACAAAGAACTTACATCAGTCTAAGAAAAAAAAACCCTCTGAAATAGGAAATAATGCATCTTACAGGTAGAAACGGCTTTGTCCTAGCTCCCTTGGTATGCAAGTCCACTAGCAAGACTCTGAATTTAGACCTTGATTCAGAGTCAAATCCAAAATTTCCTCAAAGTCTGCTTGTATATAGATCAAGTACTCCCCAGACAGGCTTGCAACTAGATCCAATTTATCCTTAACTTTGTGAAGCACCAGGGGAGAAGATCAGTTCAGAGCCAGTGTTCTAGTCTGGACTGTCATCTAGTCCTCACCCACTACAAGCAAAGTTAAAGACAAAATTTTCCTCTTTGAAACAGGCTGCAGATGTCTTCTTCTCCATGCAGACACTGGCTGTGCATTCAGCAATCCTTCCACCGGCATCAATGCAAATTTTACATGCAGGCAAAATGCAAAATTGCAATATGATCTCCTCAGTGTGCACCAGCAGTCAAGAAAGCTAAAAGGATGCTAGGAACCATTAGGAAAGGGATAGACAATAAGACAGAAAATATCGTAGTGCTACTCCATAAATCCATGGAACGCCACATCTTGAATACTATGTGCAGTCCTGGTAACCCCATCTCAAAGAATGCATATTAGATTTGGAAAAAAAATACAAAGAAGTGCAACAAATATCATTGAAAGTATAGAACAGCTTCCATATGAAGGGAGTGTAAAAAAGACAGATTGTTCATCTTAGAAAAGAGAAGATTAAGGACAATTAATATAAAATCATGAATGGTTAGAGGAAAAGTGTTATTTATCCCTTTTATAACATAAGACTCAAGGTCTACCCAACAAAACTAAGAGGCAGCAAGTTTAAAACAAACACAAGAAATTACTTCTTCACACATCACATATTCAACCTGTGGACAGGAGTGACACTGGCCCAGGAAAAGACCTGAGGCTTGCCTGCCCCCCCCATTCTGATTCGGGGCCCAGGCACAATCTAGTCCCCACGCCCCTGGGCAGGGCCCAGCTCAGGCTCCTGCCACCATCAGCCCAGCCCCAGACCTCCAGCCAGGGATGGGGCCAGGGAAGACAGCTGCCACCACAGATGGCCCGGCCCCAGACCCTCAGCACTCAGGACACTGGTGCTGGGACTCGGGGCACAAGTCCCCACTGTGTCCAGCACCAGCAATGCCACTGCCTGTGGAATTAGTGTCTGGAAATGTTATGAAGGTCAAAGGCATAACTGGGTTTAAAAAATAATTAGATACGTTCAGGGAGCATAGGTTAATCAACAGCAACTAGCCATGATGGTCAGGGACAGAACTCAATAACTGTCCTCTAAAGTAGCTGGCACAGATGACTACCAGAAAACAGGAACATGGGCTAAATGGACCATTATTATGACTTCATTTATGGATGAGCTTCTATCCCTAATTTTATTTTCCCAGACAGGGGGTGAAGAAGAACAGACACTGATCTCTAACTGACTCAGTACAGATTGCCCATCCATTTTACACTCACACTAACCTTCATTTTACCCAAACCAATGCTTTTTCTCTACTTGTACTGTAAAGTTAATAGCACCAGAAATCTCAAGTCATGAAACAGACGTGATATCAGATATTACTGCCCTACCTCAAGCTCAGCCCTCTTTGTCACCCTCTTTTTAAGGTATTTATGATGCATTTGAAAAGCTATTGTTACAAATGTGGCCCTTGATACTTTGGATGGGAACAACTATTCTTATTGATTAATTAATTGAGCCCTATTAACAGTTTTGTTCCCTTCTTCCTTTATCTTTAATTTTCCACACTATATTGCCCAGGCCTGGAGTGACTATAGTCACAGTAACTGCTACTATTGTGGTGGAACTTAGGTGGTTCAGTGCAGCTCAATAACACAACACTGTAGTATGCGGGAAACGAAGAAAGCGTTGTTTATAGAAAAGGTCATTGTGGAGAAGTTAAGTCACTTAGTAAGAATCTGTTAAAGAGCCACTTAGTCTGTAGAGAAAATGTCACAGATTTATCACGTGGAAGCTCTTTTAAGTCATGTAGGACATCATTTCCAGGGCGGGGGAATTCCACTGTATTGGGGTATTTTTAAATGCATGCTTATTTTAAATAAACAAGAAAGGAGTCCAAAGCAGAATGTGAAATCTGAAAAATCCCAGATTTCAAGGAGAGATTGGAAATCTAAACCACAGGTGTACAGCCCATTCTTACAGTTCTGAGGCTTATTTAGATCTCAAAACAGACATGCCAGGTTTTCAGATTTCTGTCAGTTTGAGCCAAAATCTTTACTAGATCCTCTCAGGAAAAATCACAGCACTGGAAGACCTGAAACATGGCCTAATCCTGGTGTTACCTTGAATCAGAACAATGAAGCCTAGCCTAACCTCAGATAAGCATTTCAACCCTGCCTCCTCTGCATACAGCTAATGAAAGGGAATATTTATTTTTTAATTAGGTTCTGATACTTGGTCTCCATTAGAATTCATAAGTGTCAGGAAAGATGCTCCAAGAACAGGTGAGCCCTTATGATCCTTTTATTAAAATGCAAATTGGTAAAAATTATTCAATAAGGAGGGAAATCTACTTACCTCCTACATTCACCAAAGCCAGCAGCTGGAAACCCAGTGATTCCCATGTTATTCCCACATGCTAGAAACTCTGATAATGCTCCTGACCACAACACCACTCTTGACAGTAAGGACCTTCCAACTTCTCCTGCCCAACTTCATTCTCAGCCCACTCCCAAACATCACTGCTTTCCAAACACCTGAAACAGAAACATCTCTCCC
This sequence comes from Podocnemis expansa, assembly GCA_007922195.1. NCBI lineage: Eukaryota > Metazoa > Chordata > Testudines > Podocnemididae > Podocnemis > Podocnemis expansa. Next base: position 84,354,083 of record ML681966.1, read on the forward strand.
CCATGTGGTAACATGAAAGACCCCACAAAGGGTGAATCTGAACAAGGAACTCTGATAGAATCAAGGAAACTACATAATCCAGGAGCGGGCAAACTCTTTGGGCTGAGGGTCACATCTGCCTCTAGGCAGGCCAGAGAAGGATGGGAAAAGGGGCAGAGCTTGGAGGAAGGAGCAGCCACCATGTTCTGGCCAGGGTACCACCACTCCATGTGGATAGAGAGGGGCAGAGCAAGGAGTAGGCCTGGGAAGGGGAAGTGGTCATGGCGCTCCAGCCAAGACATAGCTGCTGGGTCCATATGGTGGGAGAGGAGTGAGCCCAGGATGGGGGAGCAGCTGCTGAGCTGGAGGACCTGGTGAAAGACTCCCACAGACCACAGTTTGCCCACCTCTGGCATAATCTCTAAAGTTACCCTTACAAGCTTTTCCTCCACTGTAGAGCTTATGCTTTGCACTTTCTATAGCCCCTTCTACCAATCTTTCAGCTACAGATTTGAAGAGATAGTACATATAGCTTTACAGATCTTACTGATTCCTTCCATGCAATTAACTGAACTTTCCTTCCCATTGCTCCCATCCACATTATTGCAGTTATCTCAATCCCCTCCCCTGCCCCCCAGCCACACCCCTCCACCCAATGGGCCAGTCCAGCCCCAGCCCACATTGGTAGAAATGGAAAACTTCTCCCTTCCAACCAAGGACACAGCAATGGACTATATCGGCTCAAACCAAAAGTTTCTGAACACAAATGGCATGCGCACATTTCCTACTCAGCAGCCTTCTGCTATACAGACCAGAGTAGGAATCCCAAGCCAAAAGAAAACCATGCATGCTTGTATTATATCCCATGGAGCATGTATGCCCTCTAGGGGAAAACACTCACATACATGTATATCCTAGATATTAAAAATAATTCTACCAGCAGGAACATTGGGGTGGATGTCTTCAGGGACATCAGGACACTTGATATGTAACAAAGTAGCTGTTCATGGGCCTTTAATATGGCTTTATTTCTTCACTGCATTCCCAAGCAAATGTGCAAATATGCAACAAATTGCAAATGGTTGTGGTCTGCTCACTCTCCCTCCAGCAGAAAAAAAAATCAGGCCTGTTCAAGAAGTAGTGAAGTAGTGACTGTCTTTCCTTCTAATGACACCAGATATAAGGGCAAATCCTCAGCTGGTATGAATCAGCAGGGGTTCACTGCTGTTGACAAGGGCTTTGCTGATTTATAGCAGCTCATGGAATACTGGGCATGAAATCAGTACCATCCCTAATTGGATCTGTCCAACTTTCAAGCTGGTTTGTTCTGATTTTATATGCTTTGCTAAAGCACATTATGCTACTGAGCACTAAGGAACCTTTAATGTTCTCCAGCAGGGCTTACAGGAGCAGTTTAGTGTTCAATACACTGGTGCACTTTAGAATTCATGCCCTCGGTAGTGCATATTGTTACATGGCATGAACAAGCCCTGTGTGTTTCAAGGGTGTTGCTGATGTGAGTTCAAATAAAACAGTCTTCACATGGCACTTTAGGGAGCACATTTTGGCCTTGATGTAGAATGGCAATAGCAGTGAGTGTTTTGGGAGCACAAGACCTGTAGGAGAGTTCTTTTACCCATGGTCCTTTGAGTGTCCCACATGTTCCAGGATAGAGCAAACTCAGCAGCTTGTTTACCAAAGGATGAGACCCCTACTCCTCCCCCAGGATCACACTTGGGCATAGTGTCTGAATTAATGAGTTGAGATCACGCTGATTTGAAGGGCCAACCATTTTTTAATGCAACCTGAGCTCTCATACAGCAGTTTCTTTCACTACCTGGTGATGGCAGCAGTTGGCACCAGTCCCAGAGGACACTGTTGTTTCATTTTCTATTGCTCGAACCAGCAAATGAAACAGGGAAAACAATGCACAGTATTCAGGACGGCAACCATTTCAGAGACATCAGTAAGGTGGTGCGGGGGACCCTGTGTGATTTCTAGACCAGATCTCACCCCAGTTTGATGTTTTGTAGAAGTTTGGAAGAAAACAAATGAGACAAAATTCTTCACAAAAATGTTTGAGAGAAACGTTCCCATTATTCAACCAGCTCTGTTGATTCCTAACACAATGGAATGCAAATGTATTTTACACTTCATGCTTGTTTGACTACAGGCATTTTAAGGGAGGTCGCATCATCTGCACCTCGCTCAACCACCTAAAAATGGATAGAGCCGCCCAACATTAGTTTCATTGGTTTGTGCATTAGCATCCAGACAGCCCTCTAAGGCACAAAGCCACTGATGACACCCTGACCTTTCATTCTGGAATTGTTATCCTTGGGGGCTAAAGTAGGCTGGAACACAGCAGAACGCCGTTCCAGAGCCCATTGTTTTTAGGGGCTCAGCATTGCAGGGCCCCTAAAAATAGAAAATAGAGCCAGAATGCTGTATTCTGGGGCCCACCATCTAAAAATAGCGAGCCCTTGAATGCAGCATTCCAGCTCCATTTTCTATTTTTAAGAGCCCTCAAACGCTGAGCCTCTAAAAATAGCAGGCCCCAGAATGCCATTCTGGTGCATTCTGGCTGGCAGAGCTGCCCCAGCTGGGGCTGAGGCTCTGGCCTGAGTCCGCTCTGACTGAGCATGCTCAAAGCTTCTGAGAACGCTCAGGTTGGGGCCTCAGCCTGGCTAGGGCTGCTCCGCAGAGACATGGAGGCCAGGTAAGGGGGTCCTGGGGGAGTTCAGGGCAATATTCTGCCCAGGCCTTGAAATTGGGGGGGTGTGGGGGGAGGTTTAGGGGGGATGTAGGTGATGCTCATTAATTTGGTATAACACTATTACTAGCACTCAACTGGGGAGGATGTTGGGAAATTCAGGGGTTGCAGGGGGAGTGTAGGGGGAGTGTTAGGGAAATCTGTGGTTCAGGGACGGGCGAGTTGGCCCAACAGGGAAAGGGCATGAGGGAGGGGGTCAACCCACGGCGGTGGGAGAAGATGGTGTGGCACAGCGGGGGGTTGGGGAAGGATTGGGGAACCAGTTGCGAGACAGGTGCCCCAGGGCAGTAGCTGGAGTGGGGAGTAGGTGCGTGAGGAGTAGTTGCTGGGGTGGGGGCAGGCATTTGGGGGACAGTAGCTGGGGTGTGTGAGGGGGCCGACACCAGCACAAGGGGGGCCTGGACCATCACGAGAAGGACCTGCCAATTTAGGAGGGTTCTGAGGCCCACCACATTATACTTTAACCCCTGATTATCCTCACTAAGGATTGTGTCCTAGCATAACCCATCCCTGCTTGGTGTGGTGCTCTGTCGTCCTGTAGCAGCACCTAGCCCAGAAAGAGCTTAATGAGTCTTCTATAGCCTTAGTTAAGGGCCAGGTGGCTTTTAGCTCATGAAGTAGAGGCTCATAATTTTAGTTTCAGAGATTTCAGGTTTAATCCTGCCCACTGGGGTCCATCAGTGTTATTCATAGATTTTAAGATCCAAAAGGACCATATGACCATTTAGCCTGACCTCCTGCACAATGCAGGCCACAGAATTTCCCACTCACACACCTAAGCTATGATTAAGTCATTGAACTCCCCAAATCATTTGAAGGTACAGAGAAACCACCAGCAAGTGACGCATGCCCTAGGCTACAAGGGAAGACATTACATTAGTACATGTTGTAATTGCCCCACCTGTTGTATCCAGGTCACCAAGAGAAGGTGAAAAAATACTGCTAGGATATATAATCCATTGTCATCTTGATCATGTGATGTAACACATCATGCTTAGCTGTCCTTCACAGAGCCTTTGCATCCATTCAGACTCTGCATATGATAGGGTATGCTGTGTAGACCCACAGCAACCAAGGGACTGGTAAATCACAAGTTGATGCCTGACTAAATCAGACAGCCCTGAGAGATAGAAATAAGGGTCTAAAAATAGTGCCAAGCATCACCGTGCATGACCTAAATGACCAATTAACCACTAAGAGGAAATTGTTCAAATATTTGCCACGTATTTTTTTCCAGTGGGCATGAAGAACCCATCATGTTCACATTATGCTGATTCCCAAGCATCAGTTATGTTTCCAATAGATGAAAGGTGACCATATTTACGGTATACCTATAATTTAGCTAAAGTGAAATATAATGTCTTATAATATAGCTAAAATGTGCCCTATATTCTGAAACCAAGATAGCATAGTAGAAATATCCTAGCTCCAGATAAGAGATCATTTAACCCCTGAAAATCTTTGCCTTTCACATTAGACGACCTTGCATGTACTTTGTAGAGCATGAGGCTTCTTCCAGGCTATTAAAGTTGCTAGACTGAAGACGTAATTACCCACTGGGATATTTCATTATCTAGAGTGACAATCCAGACATCAAGAGTAGAAATAACATGTTTGTATGATAGATCTGAAGGGTGAACAAAGAGGAACAAGGAAGATGGGAGACAACAGAGGGAAATGAACACAAGAGAAATGCACTGCCATGCAGAGAAAGCCACCACAAGGCAGGTGTACCTCTTCACTCCCATTTGAACCCTGAAATGTTTGCATGCATAAGTGACATTGAAGGGGTGCATTAGGTGTTACACTGTCCTGGGTCACAGGAGTGAATTTCACCCTTAGAGAAGAGAAAGGCATGTTGGAGCTAGTGGAGGGTCCTAGAGAAGAAGAGAAGCAAGAATTTAGAGAAGAGGTATGTGAAAAGGGCAGAAAGGATGCTGTATGACCACTGAGAAGGGAAGAGTCATGGCCAGATCCAGGTCTCACTCAGTGTTAATTAAAAGGCAGCTACTGAATTCACTAGAAGTTGGATCAGGTCCTTAGTCAGGAATGATGACCACAGAATGTGTTCGAGAGTGACAAAGATACATAGGCTGTGCAATGTTCCCTCTAAGCTGCACAGGTGTGGAACCATGCGGTGGCCATTGCACACCCATGCAGGCATCTCAGACCCCTGCGCAGCAGGGGGCTGTTGCCAGACTGGGGAAGCAGGGCTGTAACTATGGTGGAGCAACCGGGGCAAAGCCCCAGGCGCTGAATTTTAGAGGGCACCTTCATGGCGCCCCACCAGGGGACTCAGCCAGTGGGGAAACAGGCTGGCAGGCCAGCAAGAAAAGTGCCCAGCTGGGGGACCCTGCTGGCCAGCAGAGAAGGCATCCTTCTGGGGAAGCCACCGGGCCAGGGGACTCCCAGTGGTGACAGTGTTCAGATTCAGCTCCCTGCCAATGACTCGGGCTGGAGTGGGGCAGGGGGAAGGGCGCATCTGGGGTTGCTTGCCCCAGGTGCCAAGTTTTCTAGTTCCAGCACTGTGGGGGAGTTTTCAAATCTCCCGTGCTAGATACGGAGGAAGAGGACCTGGGGGTCAGGGACGGGGAGCCAGCAGGGAAAGACAGGAGGTCGGGGTTGGTGAAGAAGGCAAGGGGGATTGAGGAGCCAGCAGGCAGGTCAAGGAAGGGGTCAGGAGAGCCAGCGGGCAGGTCAGGGAAGAGCTCAGGGAAGCTGAAAGCCAGGTGAGGAAGGCACAGATCGGGGAGCCAGAGGCAAGCAGGGATGGTGCCTGTGTGTGAGGGAGGTGGCAGGCAGTGTGGAAGGGGCCAGGGTCAGGGAACTGGCAGGGAAGGACTTGGGGGACTGGGGAGCCAGCAGGCGGGTGAGGAAGGCACCTGGGTATCAGGGACTTGGGGAGCCAGAAGGCAGCAGGGAAGGGGCCCAGGGAGTCAGGGAGCCAGCGGGGAAAGAACGGGGGATCGGGGAGCTAGCAGGCAGGCAGGCAGTGGGGAAGGGGCCAGGGCAGTGTTCCCTCTAAGCTGATGATACCACTGAGCAAGTTATGGATGCACTCGGGGAGAGCCAGCAGACAGTGGGGAAGGGGCTCAGTGGGGGTTGGGGAACCGGTGGGGAACTTGCTCAGTTGCATCATTAGACGGACCGCTAGCTGTAAGCTACTGTAGAGTGATGGATATGGGGGGAATAAGGTAAGTAAGTGCTGACTGGCTATAGAGAGGGATATGAGAGGGACTGAGCTACTGAAGTGTTGCAGAGAGAGTCTCCAAAGGTCGGGACAAGCACCCCAGTTATCCCTGCACCCTGCTCTGCCTTCTAGGTCACATGACAAAGGATGCTTCCAATATCCATCCCTGGAGAGCAACTATCCTATCAACAGTCCTTCTACAGACATTGGAAGATAACTGAATGAAAACATAGTTAGGATATTGAAGTTAGCACAAATTGCAACAAAATACAAAATGGCTTTACAAAGGGTAGATTGTGCCAAACCAATCTGATCTCCTTTTCTGAGAAAATAACAAATTTTTTTGACAAAGGGATCTAATTTACCTACATTTCAGTAAGGCATTTGGTACAATACCCCATAGGGAATTATTTCTTAAATTAAAAAGATGGGGATCTATATGTGAATTAAAAAGTGGATAAAGAACTGGTTACAGGGGAGACTACAATGGGTCATACTGAAAGGTGACCTGTCAGACTGCAGAGAGGCTATGAATGGAGTTCCTCAAGGATCTTATTTAACCTTTTTATTACTGACCTTGGCAAGAAAAGTGGTGTGCTAATGAAGTCTGTAGATGACACAAAGTTGGGAGGCATTGCTAATACAGAGAAAGACCGGGATATTCAAGATCTGGGTGACCTCGTAAATTGGAGTAATAGGAATATGATGAAATTTAATAGTGGCAAGTGCAAGCTCTTGCACTTACGGACTATAACAAGAGCTTTTGCTATAAGCTGAGGATGCATCAGTTAGAAGTGACAGAGGAAGAAAAGGACCTTCACATACTGAGTGATCACAAAATGACTATGAACTTGCAATGTGATGTGGCTGTGAAAAACGCTAATGTGGCCCTAGGATGCATGTATCATTACACAAGGTGTTAGTCAGACCTCATCTGGAATACTGTGTGCAGTTCTGGTCTCCCATGTTTAAGAAAGATGAATTCAAACTGTAATAGATACAGAGAAGGGCTACTAGGATGATCTGAGGAATGAAAACCCGCCTTATGAGAGAAGACTCAAAGAACTTGGCTTGTTAGCCTAGCCAAAAGAAGGCTGAGGAGAGATATGATTGCTATCTGTAAATACATCAGAGGGATAACTACCAGGAAGGGAGAGGAATTATTTAAGTTTAGAGCTAAGGTGGATACAAGAACAAATGGATATACTCTGGCCATTCAGGAATTTAGACTTCAAATTAAGCAAAGGTTTCTAACCATCAGGGGGGTGAAGTTCTGGAACAGTTTTCCAAGGGGAGCCATGCAGGCAAGAAACCTAGCTGGCTTCAAGACTGGGCTTGGTAGATTTATGGAGAGGATGGTATGATGGGACAGTCTAATTTGGCAATTAAGTAATCTCTGACTCAGAGGTGTCGCTGCTGTTGGGCTCACAGGGCTCGGGACCTCTATGTCTCTCCTTTGGCCCTGCCCTGAGCCAGCAGGTGTGCCACTGGCTGGCAGGATGATGGAGCCAGATCTGGTACCCAGGGCATGAGGCAGGGAGCAAGGCCCTTTTTTTAGGGCAGCAATGCCCCTGCTTTGACTACTAGCAGCAAATACGCCCAATGGTCTTTGCTGGGATGTTAGATGGGGTATGCTCTGAGTTACTACAGGAAATTCTTTCTGGGTGTCTGGCTGCTCAGTCTTGCCCACATGCTCAGGGTTTAGCTGAGTGCCATATTTTGGATCAGGAAGGAATTTTCCTCAGGGGACATGGCAAAGGCTCTTGAGTTTTTTCACCCTTCTATGCAGCATGGGTCACTTCCTGGTGGATTCTCTATACACTGAAGTATTTAAATCACTATTTGAGGACTTAAGTAACAGTCATAGGTTATGGGTCTATTACAGGAGTGATTGGGCAAGGTTCTGTGGCCTGCATTGTGCAGGAAGTTAGATTAGATGATCATAATAGTCCCTTCAGACCTTATAGTTTACTAGAATAATTTTTCTGGTTAAGACAGATGATCACATCTGGTTACTTGCCACTTCATTCAATTCCCTATATTTATTTTTAATTTATAATAGATGCAAGGGCTCTTGGGGCTAGTAAAATAAGAGACCAGGACAAGGTCTAGAGCAGACAGACCCTGAACAAACTTCCCAGGTAGCTCCATAAACATACTGCTCTGCTGCCATAATCCAAGGTTTCCATTCTGGTGCCTCAGATGAGCCCAGACTAGTAACTGGGCAGTGGCTTCATAATGGAGATGAACAACTTCTAGAGACAGCTCTATTCTATGACCAGTAAGATGCTAACAAGTCTCCACAAGTGAATAGCTAGTGCATTAGTCATTCATTAGCCACATAGCCTCAGAAAATACTCTATAATCTCTAGGGGTGAAATTCACCTCTTTGCAGAAAGTCAACTTAAAGCCTCTATACCATGGACAGATTCAAGACAGGTTGTAAGTGGTGCATAGGTGTCACAATGCTCCCTAATTGCAGCCTAATTTATCAGCCAGAAAAAGGCAGAGCAGTGTGGAGCTACTGTTTTTTTAAAGCCGCAACATTCCTCTTTCAAATGGATGCAAGCATGCTGTGGGTGATAGGGCCTGAGAGGAAAAGACTGAACAAATGAATTTCAAATATGTGAAGCGATGAAGTAAAAAGCCACGTCTGCTTGAGGATATGACTCTCTGCGATGTGCTGACACAATGTTGAGCCATGGTAATGCAACTTCTGCTGAACTGACCTGCCTTTACCTAGCGGACTGACTAATTCTTAACCTCTTCCCTGTCAGAGGGCCTCAGGTGGTAAGAACACTGCATCAAGCCAAGAGAAAGCCTATATTGGGCTGAATAGTTGTTAGAACAGTCTGACTTCACTTGAGTTTTTGTTTCCCACTTTACAACATGACGGCGTGTGACAACTACAATCCTGGTCCAGATCTGACCTCCAAATACCCAAGTATGCAGTGACTCCAGTGAAGTCAATAGGGTTACATCAGTGTAAGCCCAGATCAGAGATTCAGTCCTACTACATGTACTCCCCTCTCAGTCCCCTCCTTATGTTTACATGGAAGTGAGAACTATGTCCCTCCAATTCTGAAATTAGAAATTGTACTGTAGAAGCACTTGAAAGTCCCATTGTGAAAGGTGCTTTGCAAACAACTGGTTAGAAACAAATGTGTTAGTCTTTAAAGGTGCCACCAGACTCCTTGTTTGTTTTGCTGGTCTAGACTTGGGGGCATCACTGCCATTGGGCCTGGAGGGCACAAGCCCCACACATCTCCAGCCCTGCCCCAAGTCCACAGGGCTGGCTGGCAGCAGCAGGGGCCAGATTGGGCTTGCGCTGGAGTAGGAGGTGGATTGGGGCTGGCACATTGGGAGAGGGTGGAACTGATGGGAGGCAGGCCCATGCCCCACATATTTTTCTGGGGCAGCAACACCACTAGACTAAACACAGCTGCCCCTTTGGAACTTGGTTAGAAACAGATGCTGGCCCAAAGAGGTAGGGAAAGTGGATTAGGTTTGCCTTAGGTCACACAACAGCTCAGTGGCAGAGCTGGGAATAAAGACTACATCCACAGTTCCACTTCAGTGTCACTATCCATGGTAAAACAAACAAGGAGTCCTATGGCACTTAAAGACTAACTGAGTTATTCATCACATGAGCTATCATGGGAGAAAGTCCCACTTGATCAAAAGCTTTGAAGACCCATCTTCGAAGTGGGATTTTTTCCCACAAAGCTATCCATGGGATCACACTGCCTCTCCAAAGATCACTGGGTTATAGGATCCCCCTAGGTCTACTCGGCAGTCTCTTGTGCTGGGAATGGACAAAGCACCGGAGAATAAACACTGTTCTCAGTAGTAACAGAGGACAGAACAAGGAACAATGTTTTCAAGTTGCAGCTGGGGAGGTTGAGGTTGTATATTAGGAAAATGTTTCTTACTAGGAGGGTGGCAAAGCATTGGAATGGGCTACCTAGCGAAGTGGTGGAATCTCCATCTTTGGAGATAATTAAGGCTTGGTTAGACAAAACCCTAGCTGGGATGATTTAGTGGGAGTGGTCCTGCTTTTTTGGCAAGGGATTGGACTAGATGACCTCATGAGGCTCCTTCTAACCCTATGATTCTATGAATATAATGCTGAGACCAAACTTGCATTAGCAGGTGGAGGGGTGAGGAAGGGAGGCACAGGATAGCCTCATGGATCTTTTCTGTTTGATTTGTAAGATATTCTCTAGCTTTTCTCTGTGGCCATAAGGGATAATACATGTTCAGAGATGGTCAGACTGTGTGCCTCTGACTCTCATGGTGCGAAAATCAAGTTTCTTTTCTCCTTCTCTCCCCATTCCTTAAAGAAAATGAAATTCACTTCACACAGGCATGTCAGCTCATTCCTACCAAAAGAGTTAGCTGGATCACCCATTCTACCACTCTCTAAAAACACCCAACAGATTTATTGTATTCACACAATTGTCCAATGGATGATGAGAAAGAACTGTGATTTTATACTTATGTCCTGCATTATCAAGAACAAGGGCCTAAATTCAAGTACCTAAATCCAAGTGGGAATGTAAAGAAAGTAACTTCATAGCTTCCAATGCAATATGTGAAAACCAGAACATTTATTTAGCTGCCTTTATATGGATTATGGGGGCATGCGCTCATTTACATTAAGACTCCTTTACATTGTCAGAGTCATGTAAAAGGACCTTAGTGTAAAAGAGAATCAGGAACTGGGTGTCTAACTCTAGACATTTGAGTTAGAAAATTTTGGCCCATGTTTAAGGGGAGTAGGACACCTGTTATATGCTGATTGGACCTAGGGGAATGTTTATGATTATTTTTCATATTAATATTTAATATTTGCAATAGTCTATCTGTGTAATGCCATGTTTGGTACCAATAGAAAGGTTGTAATCTGCTAGAAATGATTATATCATTTATATGTAGGTATCATATCTATATTAGAATTTAGGATTGTATTTGTTTTGTGTGTGTTCCAAGTTATTTGATTCTAAGACAATCCCAGACTGGGTGTCTGCAAAACCATTGTCCTCTTGATGGTCCATCACGGGAACTCCCAGTTACAGTGGGCCTAGGAAGAAACCTGTTAGACCAGTCACCCAGACTGACCATGTAACTCAACTCCATTTTCATTTGGCAAGGACTCTGAGAGCATGGGGAAAGCAGAGATGATAAAAGACAGTGGCCCCATCTCCATTTTGTCTTCAGTCTGTCAGCAACCAACACACTCCTCTGGAACTATTCTTCTGTGGCTGAACAAAGGACTGAGACCCAGCCAGGTGCTGCGTGTCTCCTAGAGGAATTGGACTAACATGAAAACTACAGATTCTTCAAGGACTTGCTTTCTGTGGACTCTAAATCATTTGTATGTATGTGATACACTTTGACCCTTTAACATCTCTCATATTTTGTTTCTTTTCTTTTTATATTAAACCTTTAGTTGTAGTTACTAAAGGATTGGCTGGCAGCATGATATTTTGGGGTAAGATCCAAGCCTATAATGTTCTGGGTGATGTGGCTGGCCCTTTGGGATCAGGAGAACCTATTTCTTTAAGAGACCCAGTGGCTAGGTGGGGCTGGAGGAGCTGATGCGCAATAAAGGCAGCTGTTTCTATTTTGTTATGCTTGGTGATGACCAGAGTGGGGAATCAGAAGCATGTTTTATTACTGACTGTGAGACTGCTTTATGTACCACGTGTCAGTGGTCTGGGGGTTTGGCCCCTGGTTTTGCAGCTTGTCCTGATTTTGGCACATTCAGAAGGTTATCCCAGGAGGCCCGAGTCACAGCCTCATGTGATGGTCAAGCACAGCTCCATCTATGTAGTTTGCCCCCACTAAAGCAAAGTAACTATTAGAGTGGAAACCTACAGTAAGAATGGTAAGAACCAGATAATACCAGCCAGAGGTGACATCCTAGTGATTGAAGCTTGTATTGTAATTACATAGGACCAAATCCTTCTGGCTTCTTATGATTTTACCAGTTTAATTCAGTCTTCACTGAGGCAAACTCCTAATGAAACTGATAGGAGTCTGCCTGGATTAAAACTCAGTAAGGAACTCATAATTTGGCCCATCAAATCACAAGATCAAATTCCCTCAAGGCCAGTTCAGTCCTTCTGACACTGATCGATTCTGTTTCATTTAGTGGGTGAGCAAAGTGCCATGGGAGAGCTGCTTTTGGAGAAGACATTCCAAACCAAGATCTTACTTTGCTAAAGTGTTTGGAGCAGTTTTGTTTCAGTATGCATGCAGAGCCTCTATTCATGCCAGCAGGTATATACCTTTGTGTTCAAGAGATGCTACGCTCCTATCAAACCAATCTGCACAGGCTGTTACCAACTGGTCCATGCGAGTTGAGCAGTTGCATGCACAGAAACAAAATTTGTATGTTCAATTCCCAATTTGCATATACCACATTAGGGTGGTCCTATTTCCCTTAAATCAGCCCTGAGATTACAGGCACTGCCATTTGAGAGAAATCTTGTTGTAGGCCATTATTTTCCTCAACTTACTTATGAACCTTCTACAAAATGTTATAAAAGTAAACCCAACTGAATCATGTGGTTTATTTTTCCTGCAAAGTAAAAAGTCTTAGGGTGGGATTTTCAAAAGCATTAGCATTACTCAGTTCCCAAGGAAGGCAAATTCCACCCTAATACAATGATACATTGTGTGTGAAAAGGCATCTCTCAGATAAGCCAAAGGCATGATTGGCTCCCAAAAACTGTGTGCTCAAAGTATATTTTTATAGAAACAATAAATCCCACAATCCAGCACTAGCTTTTTTTGAGTTTTAGGGTTCCCATCCAATGTATGCAGCCTGTGGAACAGATTTACTGAGCTCTTTCCCAGTACAGATCACATGAAACATGTCACAAAAATGTGGGCTGATGTAGTTTAGTTGACAGAATATAGAAATCTTCTGAGATAAAGGCAAAAAAGAGCTATAGACAAAGTCACACATCTCTGTTCTGTTCCCCCCTCAAATGACATAATGAGCTGGCCATGATTTTCTGAATGACCTACTGTAGACATCCCAAAAGGCCTGATAGTCAGGGAAGGATGCTTTCTGAACATCAGACTGGTTTTTAAGATGTCTTATGCTGGTAACCCAAAAATTAAAGGCATATGAACTCACCTGCCACTTATGAAATTCTTGGCCCAGGGCTCACACTGAGGGTGCAAGAGCTTAAGGAGGTTACATGTGGTTTTCCTGCCACACCCTGTCAATGTCTACTCAGAACAGCTGCCTGACTGGAATACTAGCCTTCCCATATTCCAGATGCTATCTTGCTTGGAGAAGTTGGTCAGTGACACACACCCCACCAGATTTGGGTGTCTAAAGGTAGAAGACTGAATCCAAACAAAGGCATCTAAGCAACTGGTTTGATTTTCAGAGGGAAAAGGACCTGCATTACCTTAAGACCCCCAGTTTTGAAAATGTTGGCATAACATTTATGTTATTGGAACAATCTGCTTAGCATTGATGTGGAAATGAAGTAACTCCCTCATCCTTCCAAGTACCAAAATGTCAACAGGGTGATATATTGGTACCTTGTTGTTGCCTTGCCCCAGAATAATTGTGCCAGCCATGGAGTTTGAGAATGAAGTTGTCAACTCTCACAACATCCTTTGTAAGGACTTGATAGCTGTCTTTACCCTTACAGAGACCCTTAAGTTGAGCACAACTGGTCACAGTTCCACCAGAGCAGACTTCACATACTACTTGCCCACTACCTCTTTGCCCTTCCTTCCCACATTTCTGCTATCCTGGGTAATCCACTCCATAGCAAGCCAGTTCGACCTGGGAACCACCCCCACCCTGCCTGCCCTAATCCTTCACAGAGAGAAACATTTGACTCTGTATCCAAGAGAGGACAATTGTAAGATTAGCCAAGCTGTCTATTTCCAGAATCAGTTCTGCTGAAGGCCACTTCCTCACTGATATTGTGACAGAGAGAAAATACTTTCTTCCATTGCCATAACAACCACAGCATAGAGCTTCCAAAAAATTCCTTATGTGGTGAGTAGAGCTGGTCAGGATATTCACAAGACTGGGGCTTTTTTAGTCCAGATTTCAATTTTAAAAGGGCAAAGGGTGAGCAGAAGTTTTGTTCCATTTTTTGCCCAGTTCTAATGACAAGTGGTCAAATTCAGAGTAAGATTTAATTACTCCTTCCCTTGTCCTCATTTGATTGGAGGTCATGTATCTACCAAGGCAACATGAGAGGATGCTATGATGACATGATATATGGGAGCTGCCTTATCAGTAACTGATGGCATCTACAGCATGGATCACAGAATATTCTCCCTGAGAACTCAGACTCAGATGGATCAATTAATCCCTGGGGAGGACCAATAAAGTAGGTTCCCCAACCATAACAGGGTTGTAAGCAACCTCTCTCTTGAAACCACAGGAAGTAATTAAGCTGACTAATGCAGCCCACCTTACAAGGGTAAAAAAATGCCTATTCTTTCCTACTTAACCTCACTGATATTTTATCCCCATAGTCCCATCCACATTTCTGGATGTGCCACCCTGATTCTCTACAGTTGCACTGCCTAGCAGATATGGGCCTGATCCAAGTCCTATTGCAGTCAGTGGAAAGAATCCCTTGAAGATGTTGCTCTAAACAGAATCCCATTGAGATCAATAAGACTTGCATCAAGCCTTCAGGCAGGAAACCCCTTATTGTAAGTATGACACAGAAATTGGCCAGGAAAGTGAGGCAAAAGTTGACTTTCCACCATTTCAGTAAATGCAAATAATAAAACCCAAGCAGAGAATGTCACTTACTCATTGACAGGTAGTTGACTTAAGGTGAATGAAACTCACTTTTCTTTTTCAGTAGTAGGTAACATCCACCTGCAGGAAGGGTGGGTGATTTCCGGTGCATATTTAGTTTGTACCTGTTCCAGTGTTTGTGGTTTGAATCGACTCATCACACAATGTATATTTAATAATGGTGTTGATTTCTCCAGGGAGATGACTCCTGCATTCCTCAACTGGAGAAATAGGAAGCTGTCTTTTTTGCATCTCATTTTTCTTTTTGACTTGCACATTAAGCAAGTCAAGTCAAGCTGAAGCTACACACTAAACCATATCTATTACTCTGTCTCTGAAAGTTTGTATAGTCAAATCATTTTGTGGTCCACCACAGAAATACAAAAAGAAAAAGCAAAACAAAAGGAGATGATACCAGGCTGGGAGAAGTTATAAGTGCTTTGGAGGATAGGATCACAATTCAAAATTATTTGGACAAACTGGTGAAACAATCTGAAGTAAACAGAATGCAATTCAATAAAGACAAATGCTAAACTTAGGAAAGAACAATCCATTGCACATATAAAAAATGGGCAATTACTGCCCAAGAAGAAGTACTGTGGAAAGGGATCTGGGGTCATAGCAGAGTTCTTCTTGAAAAGGAGGTAGTTAAACTGTTCTCCTTAACTGCCGATGATAGGACAAGAAGAAATGGGCTTAAATTACAGCAATAGAGGTTTAGGCTATATATTAGGAAAAAATTCCTAACTGTCAAGGGGTATGTTCACACTTGAGTCTTTGTTAAGTTGCTTAAAGGATACATCCACACTGGAGGGCTCTGTTAAGTCAACTTTATTAAATCAACTTGACAAAGCCTACAGCGTAGATGCCCTGATCTATGATGCATTAAGTCGACTTAATAAGGTCGACTTTAACACTTAAGTTGACTTAAAGGGCTGGAGTTATTAAGTCGACTTAAGTAAATACTTAGATTGACTTAATAAAAGCTCAGTGTGGACGTGGATTTCCTTAAGCCAATTTAAGGGAGGTTAAGTCAACTTAAGGCTCCAGTGCAGACCTACCCAGGGTGATTAACCATTGGAATAAGTTACCTAGGCAGGTTGTAGAATCTCCATCACTGGAAGTTTTTAACAGCAGATTGGACAAGCACCTGTCAGGCATGTTTTAAGAGGGTACATGGTCCTGCCATGAGTGCAGATGACAGAACTTGATGACCTCTCAGGGTCCCTTCCAGTTTCTATGATTCTAGTCTATAATTCTATGGTACCACACCAGGGGGAAAAAAGTATATCGTACAGAATCTACCAAGATATATGGCTTTGCTGCAAGGTTATGCAAAAAAGCACTGCCCCACACAGGGTCTGAGATGTCCAGAATATTTCCCATTGACATATGAACCCGCCTCAACCAGAATAATCCACACACGCTAAAGAAGTATCTAGCACAGACAGAACAAACCAAAATTTAACTCTTGCCATTTGGGCTCCAGTTGCCAATCCCTGTGAGGAGATGTGACCAAGCAGAATCATTCTGAATCCATCTAGAGACCCACTGAACTGGTGGGAGAGAAAAAAAAAAAAAAATCACACATGATGAAGAAGAACCATTCCAAAACACCTCCACCTGTTGACATTGGCTGACTGGAAATTTTTCACCTGAACTGTTGTTTGACAGACTATTGGGTTTTTGACTGGGTGCCTTTTTCTGTAGAAAACAGCTGCTTTGTGGCTTGGATGGAAATTCTGTAGCAGCTTTATTTAAATTAAAAATGGAAGTTTTCTATTGAGTTATATATGAAAATAATTAATACTCAAGGCAATCAATCCTGTATTATGTTACTATTAAATCCGTTCATTTTACATTGGCCCCCACATCTTCCACTTTTGAGGCATCAGCGACTTGCACAGTGACAACTTATTACCATCCCATTGACTATATCAGGGTGCTGGAAGTTTTACCAGCATGGGCAGCTAACTGCTTTCAAATGTGCTGAAGAGCAAAAAGGCGGCTCTCTGCCTCAGGTATGCTTGCTTCATGCTTTCAAGGTTTTCTTTATAACCAGAAGGATGAGAAATGATTTCTTAAAATGCAAGTTTCACTTTAGAGGCACAGCTGTAGGGAAATGTGTGGATTCGATGCCATGCCTGAAGTCACAGCAACACGGGTATGATATGAACTACTGAGTAACTCTCCACTGCCTTGTACCTTGTATAGTCACTTCCTTTATCTTTGCCCATGTGTAAACAATTGCACAGGGACTCAGGAGCAAGGACTGCTCCTATCTGAAGGAAGAGATGGTAAGATATTCATTCAAGAGATGTTCGTGCTGTCCCATATTAAGCGCCTGATCCAACACCTACCAAAATCAATAAAAAGGCTTCTTTTGACTTTAGTGAGAATTGAATTGGGTTCACCAGGAACTGGACATGCTCAGTGCCACACAGGATTGAGTCATCAGCAAGCAGCTACATATTGGTTTAAAAAAAAAAAGTGTCATTCTTAAAATAATGGAAAGTCCTAGACGAGCAACCAAACTGGCTCCTTTCACCATTCCCAAGCTGTGTTCCATCCAGAGAGATTTTCTTTAGTCCCTGAAATGTGCAGTGTAGTGAGTCTTCTTGCTCTCTGATCATCACTCACAGACATCCCAGCATAACCGAGCACACCACTGATTCCATGAATCAGCAGGCTTTGTAGGTAATGGCTGCATCATTAACACTAGAGGCATTTCAGGTTACAGGTCATTTCTTTTCTCCACCCACAGTCTACATTCATAAACTTAATGGAACCCAGGCAATGTTATCTCTTTGGAAGAAATGCCTCTTTGGCTCTTGATTCTATATTTCCCCATCCAATATCTGACTGGTGTTAGGTCTGGCTATGAATGTAAAACTCAGCCCATATATGTTTAGATGCTTATGATCTCTCCAAGAAACTGTGGGCTGGGTTTTGAGAAATACTAGGTCAATTCACATTTCCCTTCAATACCATGTGTAGCTCAGTTGTTTGGGCTGACTGTGAGGTTTTTTTCAGTTCATTCAGTTCCCAGCGTCAAAAGGTAGTTCAAAGAACACAAAGAGAGCCCAAAGGAAAGGATTCCATGGCCCAAAACCATCACATTTCTCATAACTCTACTTCCACGTTACATTCTGACAGCAGTTCTTTCAGAGAAGCCAGTTCCTGTGAGTTCTTAACAACCTGGAGAAAACAACAGCCATGATATGCAGGCAAGGCAGATGCTTCTCGTATTCATCCTGCTGCATTCTTGTGATTGCACAAGCATTAATAATGTTAGCACTTATTACCTACGGCAGCAGTTCTCAGCCACTGTGTCAGGACACATTACCATGTCACCACACAGCAGTAAGTGTGTTGCCGAAAGCTGAGGAGAGGTCTGGATTCGGCCGGGGGGGCTTCTGTGTTCTGCAGAATCGCAAGATGCCACCAAGTGAGTTACAACCCACAAGAAGTTGAGAACCACTGACCTAGAGGGTTTTGCTTTACCAAGAGCAGTTAAACATACTGTGGTGGTAAGAACTTCAGACAGATCTCAAAAGACATCATTATCTGCAGAAGAGAAGACTAAGGGGGGATTTGATAACTACCTTTAACTACCCGAAGGGATGCTCCAAAGAGGATGGAGCTAGGCTATTCTCAGTGGTGACAGAGGCCAGAACAAGGAGCAATGGTTTCACGCTGCAGTTGGGGAGGTCTAACTTGGATATTAGGAGAAACTTTCTCACTAGGAGGGTGGTGAAACACTAGAATGGGTGGCCTAGGGAGGTGGTGGAATCTCTGTCTTCAGAAACTTTTAAGAGCCGGTTGAATAAAACGCTGGCTGGGATAATTTAGTGAGAGTAGTCCTGCTTCTAGGAGGGGGTTGGACTAGATGACCTCATGAGGTGCCTTCTATCCCTAATATTCTATGAATCTATTATCTCCGTTTTATAGATGGAGAAACAGGGATAGAAACATTGCAAGACTAACTTTCTTCCTTCGAGTGCTGTTTGGATACATTCAGTAATAGGTGTGCCCATGCTGCAGCGCATGATTGGTCAGAGACCTTTTTGCCCTAGCCTGTCAGAAGAGGGCTGGTGGCCACTGACCCCTGGCCACCCTGTGGCTATATATGTGGCCACCACCTGCTCCCTTCTCAGTTCAATTTTTTCTGCCCTCAGCAACGGTTTTCGGAACAGCCCGCTCCTCGCGATCATGCAAACAGCCTGTGTATGAGCCTATGTGTACGAGCCTCCCGCTTGACTTGGAACACATTTTCATGGACGTTGTTCCACAGAAGTGCAGTACTCCCAGTGAGCTTACTACCTCAGAGCAGGAACGTCACACCTTCCCGCTGCCTGCAATGCTAGGGTTTAAACCTTGTGCGGCCTGTGGCAAGGCCTTCCTGCAGGACAACCCCCGCAAGAAGTGCCTCCAGTACCTAGGCAAAGCCCATCTGGTCACCACTTGCTCTGCCTGCCGGCCCTTCAAACCACGGACCATCAAAGACAGAGAGCAAGGGTGCCATGTGTTGGCCTCAGGGCAAGTGCGGCAGCCTACCCCCGACACTTCAGGGCCCTGTTTGGCACTGTGATCTGGTTTGGCACTGGAGCCCCCCCAGCACCGCTCTCCCAGAGAGCGAAAGAAAATGAGCTTGGTACCGGTGTCAGTACCGAAGCGTCAGCACTGACCTAGGTCCCCCATCCGGAGGTTGCCATGGGACCCGCAGGAGTCAGTGCCGGTCCCTACCACGCCAGAGGCCTTTGAGGAAGCAAAGACACTTCTCCTCCTGCCAATGCCTCCCACTCCAGTGCCCCTGAGAAAAGGGGTAAACCGGCCCTTGCTTCAGGAGCCTGGTTGCCCCGAAAGCAGCACTGGACACTGTCACCAATCTCGGTGCTGAGTTCCCTGACACTGGAGCCAGCCACACAGGAAGGCCCCAGTACCGCCAAGTCTTCTCCTTGATGCCATATATCTTTGCCTCCGCCGGCACTGCAGAGGCAGTCCCAGGAGGCTTCCTGTTCGCCAAGCCTGGAAGAGGGCATCTCAAAGGGGAGTAAATAGCCTTCTCCAGGCCCTTCAGTAGCCACCCCCTATAGGTACCAGCCTCACGAATGGTCTCCCCAAGAGAATCCAAGGAGTCCCTGCAGTACTGCTTCCCCCAGCTTGGCACCAGCTCCTCCAGCACTGGACAAGGCCCTGAATCCCATGCCCCGTTCCTACACTGGGGATCTCATGGTGCACTTTGACCTCCTTCACTGTGTTTGGGCTCATGTGGGGTTGGAGGCTCAATCCCCCACGGCTCCGACTGACATCTTGTTCAGCCCTGTGTTCACCTCTGCTGAGCCTATAACAATTCCCCTTCACCCTAGTGTACGGGATCTGGCCATGTCACACTGGCAAACCCCTGGGTCCATTGCCCCCGTATCAGACACGGCAGGCCACAAATACCAGATTCTGGCTACAGATTTTCCGTTCATCACCCACCACCCAACTCCATCCTAAGGAGTGGTGGACGCAGCCTTAGGCCCAGGGCAGGATTCCCGCGACCCTCTCGTAGCATCTAGAGATGCAAGGGAGTTAGATCTCCTGGAGTGGAAGGCTTATTCTTCCTCCACCCTCCAGCTGCTTGTAGAGAATAACCAGGCACCTATTCCCACAAGAGAATAGGGGGGACTTTGATGCCTTCCTTAAGGAGGGCAAAATAGCGTCCCAAGACCTGCTGCTATCGGCTTGGGATGCTGTAGACATAGCGTCCCGCAGCGTAGCCTCAGCCATGGCCCTTCGGCAGGTGGCCTGGCCCAGGGAGGCCAGGGTGCCTCCCTCCTCCCAGCAGGTCATACTCGACCTTCCTTTTGAAGGCAAATCTCTCTTCGCGGCCAAGATGGATGTCATGCTCTGTAGCGCCCAGCAACATTCCCTCTAAGTGGACAACACAGCTGAGCAGGATGTGCTGCTCACTGCACAGCTCCCCACGACGTGGGCCCGATCCTGCCTCCCCCAAGCTCCACTGCCCGCCCGGCCACACCCCAGTGGAGCGGAGCAGAGCTCAGCCTGACCCCAGCCGGCCTTGCCTCCCTGGGGGGCAAAAGGGGCCGGCACTGAGTTCTGGAACGTGGGGTCGGGGCACTGCAGCAGCCTGCTCCGCTCCCAAAGAGTTTCGGCCACTTCGCCCCCGCCACCCCCCATGCCATGGAGCAGACCCACTGGAGGAGGGGGCCGGGGCTGGGGCAGGGGCGAAGCAGCTGAAACTCTTTGGGGGTGGAGCAGGCTGCTCCAGTGCCCTGACCCCACACCACCGAGCTTAGCACCAGCCCCCTCCACCCCGCAGGGAGGCATGGCCAGCTGGGGGCAGGCCAGGCTGGCTGCTCCACACCGCTGGGGTGAGGCCAGGCAGGCAGGGGGGCGGAGCAGCCTCCAGCCCCTGTGCCCCCCCCCCCCCCCCCGGAGTTGGAGGTGGGAGTTAGGGCCCTCTTCCCTGGCTGCTGGAGCGGCGCTGCCAGGCCCCCAGTTGCTCTTCCAACCGGGGGAACTCTCACTGAGCCTGCACAGAGAGTCTGCACAGGCTCAGTAAGAGCTGACTCTGAGTGG
Source organism: Podocnemis expansa (assembly GCA_007922195.1). Taxonomy (NCBI): domain Eukaryota; kingdom Metazoa; phylum Chordata; order Testudines; family Podocnemididae; genus Podocnemis; species Podocnemis expansa. The sequence goes on from ML681966.1 coordinate 84,375,410, forward strand.
GAATTTCAAAAACTCCCAGCTCAGAGTCGCTGCCTGGGCAGGGACTGCAGCTGCTGGCTGTGCATGGCTAGCAGCCTTCCCTGCACCAGGCAGCCCTGGGGACTGTGCGGCCATGCAACTTAGAGGGAACACTGGTGCCCAGGACCCCAGGGGGGATGTAAAATACTTGGGCCTACTGCCTTCCTGGCCTGCTACCTGTCCCCCTAGCCGATAAGGGGATTTTCAACGTTGTATGTATGCCTCCCCAAATCATTCCACCGGGTCCATAGAGATTTGGAATTCTATTACTCCCTTAGTTGATAGGCCAGCGGCCCTAACATCAAACCGGGGTTACCAACTATTCCCCATCTCAGAACAACATTACCTGGCCCACCAGACGTACCGGGAGAGAACCCACTCACCTTGCGTGGGGCCCTGAGATAGGATCCCTTTGTGGGGTACTACCTCTTTCTTCCACTAGAACCAGCCGGTGGTCCCGTTGGGATTCCTAAGGATTCCCACCTGCGGGGAAGCCACCCCTGCCTCCCCACAACACGTGCCAGTTTCTGTTTTCTCCCTTCAAAGTCACATTAGGCTTAACACCCGGGTAGCCTTCCTATTTTCTTGAATGAAGCTACTCTCTGGTTCAGGTTCTCTGGGGTCAGGGATGGAGGATCCCTCCTATCACCTACTCCTCTCTGCCCCATAACAGAATGCACTGTCACTACACCACACGAGGGGGTTGTATGCGTGAAGGCGGTAGGACCAAATTCTCAGCACTTCCACATGCCCTGAATGACCATCTGGGATCCATTTCCTGATGGTTCCAAAGCCACTCCTCCCCCTTTATTCCCTGGAAGGTGCTCCCAACCTCCGTGATCTCTCAGTTGTGGGTCTGAGCCCTGTATTGGGTGTTTTGACCCTTTCCCCTTCCTGTGATTATGCGAGGTCCAGGACGGTTCACTATATGGTCCATCCTCGAAGGTTGGCTGTCTCTCACTCTCTCTCCCCCCCCCCCCAACGCAGTTTCATGAGTCTTGGGCACCAGACATTGACATTGTTTGTGCCTCGGGTGATCCCCATCTGTTCAGTATAATAGCAGCAATAATAGGAAGGGAAATGGAAACATTCCCTACTAACTGGCCTATCGTAAGAGCAGCCCTCGGGTCCTTATTTCCTTTCCCCTTTCTAGGCTGGCTGGGGTTTTTTGCCTCAGGTTCGTGAGACCCCGTTGACTTTGTTACGCCTGGCCTCGGGATTTGAATCAAGGATTGACAAACCAGTAGCTGATACTCGTCTTAATGGGAAATTCCCCAGGCGCACATGCTCTCTTCATCCTCTGTGTAGGGGCCTCATAGATGGACAACCCTCTAACGCAGTTGTACCCATCCTTCCCTGGTCAGGTTGTCTCCAGTCCCTTGTGCTAGCATACTTGAGGACTCCCCACTGCTGTAGAATCGCTTGCCTGCCTTCCCCTTTCTCTCCTCTTCGAAGAGGAAACCTCAACATCTGCGGGAACCAAACCCTCTTTGCTGCTCTAGCTACGCAACCTGAAACCCTTGGGTACAGGACAGGTTCTATATTACTACAGTGGGATGTGCATTAACGGAGGTGACTCAAGGGCCTTCTGGAGTGCCCTCTAAGGGTGCAAGAATGCATCAGAGTGCTAGTCTTTTTCCGCTCACTGACCGAACAGATTCAGCGTCACTCGGGACTCCACCAGGTCCCTCAAAATTAGACCCGGATAGTTCCTTAGGCAGCCCCTCTTTTCTGATGTAGTTCCCACCTACCTACAGGTTAGATCCTTTCCTAATTCACCCCTGAACGCATCTCGTGGTTCAGAGGGCTCCTTTGGTTTTATGCCACTGCTACCCCATTCACTAACCATTTCCTCGAGGGTCATTAGTAAGCCTTTGATTGACGGTGCTTTTTTTAATCTCAGCTACATTTTACCACAGTCGGTGGCACATTGTCTCCCCACCTCCTTTCCCAATTGGGTTTTCTTCCTTTTTTCCTGGGGTTTGTCCATCCCTGGTGGGGATGGTCAACAGACCCTGCTCCTTTTCTTCCTACCCCTTTGTTGTTAACCTCCCACCCTTGGCGTACTCGTAGTGGTGGGGTCACCTTGGGTTGCTTTGCCCCTCGCTCTGAGGTAATTAATGGAGCGAGTAACCGATCTTCCATCAGACTTTACCACTCTTCAAGAGTCTCTCCCCACCGGGGCCAGAGATTCACTCTCTCTCAGCTCACCCTCTGCCACATGCTATCTGGAAAGATATATACCGTATGTGTCAAGGAGATTTTGACCCTTTGTCAACGATCATCTTCCTACTCCCTCCCCCCCAAAAAAAAAGAAAGGAAAAGAAAGAGTGGGGTGCACCTCACCACTGTGAAGTACCTTACCCTTAACTTTTATCTAAGGGAGTTGACCTCCCTTCTTCCCTTTTCCTGTTGTACCTAGGCCTAAGGGTCCCCTTCCTGTCCCCACCCTAAGGTGGAAATTCAGCTTCTCACCCAGTGATGCATTTGATTTTCATGGCCTTGGGTTCCCTTGCCTCTTCCCCTGTTGAGAGCCACACCTACATACAGGCCTCTGAAGGGGCACCCTCGGCACCATATGCTGCTCTAGGCGGACCACTGAGGAACCATGTCTTACTAGGGGGGCGTCTATTGTTTTCATACCTCCTTGTGACTTGCTCCCTTAGCTGGACTAGCAAGCGGTTTTATTCCCTTATCCCTTCCCTTTTCTGCCTTCATATATTGGCCACTAGCAGGCTGAGTTTTTTCTCCAGGGCCATATTAACTCCCCATCAGCTGCTAAGGAACTTATCATAGGCTGGAGGCCAGAAAATTTACTCAGTCCTCGTGCCTTGACAGGTATGTGCAATCAACTGCCCATGCCATCACATGAAGGTGCCTCACCAGTCTTGGATCAGTAACCGCGTTGTCGTTTTTCATATGATAAGATGACTTTAGGCCACCTTGGCTCCTCTTGTGCAGAACAGGTAGCAATCGAGAAACGTAGGCCTTATTTTTTCCTAACGGTTTCCCTTTACCTGGGCCTCGGGGCCTTATGGCAGTACTTTACATACTTCCTACAGGCCTTCTTTGCCAGGGTGGCTGGCCCTTAAGGGGAGTGGCAGTGCTGAAGGTGGGAAAGATCCAACTCCACCCACCATCCATCTGCACAGCTAGCAGTCATCTACTAATGAACGTATCCAAGCAGCGCTTGAAGAAGAATGGTGGGTTACTTACCAGTAACTGTCCTCCAAGATGGGCTGTTCAGATTCATTCACAACCCGCCCACCATCCCCACAACTCGGAGGTGGCAACTTTTAGGGACTGTGGAGGGGCTGGGCAGCGACCACATACATAGCCATGGGGTGGCCAGGGGGCAGTGGCCGCCAGCCCTCTTCTGACAGGCTAGGGCAAAAAGGTTTCCAACCAATTGTACGCTGCGGCATGGACACACCTATTACTGAATGAGTCTCAGCAGCCCATTTCGAAGAAGGACGGTTGCTGGTAAGTAACCCTCCGTTCCAGTGCTGGGCTCCAGTGGAGGTTTCTGAGCTGAGATTACTCAGCATCCCTGTACACTAGCCTCTAACTGGCATTGCCTAAGGCCACACAAGTCAATGGAAGAGCTTGCAGCTAGGAATAAAAGCTGGGTCTCCAGGCCTCCAGTGCTGACCCTTCCCTCAGCTGATCCAACTGGTATATGAAATTCAGTGCAATGCAGAAAAACCTTAAAGCCCAGCTTCATGAATCAAAAGTGATTTCATCTCACACATCTGATTGCCAGGATATTGCAATAGGTTATGTTCTGTTTACCCACTTGGTCGAGAGCCAGCTACACTTGAGCTGTTTATACCTCCTCCTAATTGTTTCTGTTATACATGTCTGTGTGCTGACTGGTGCCATATCTACTGCAGGAAGGCTGATTTCCTCTGAGCAAATACAGTTTAATAATTAACCATGTGATCACTGCAGCTGAACATGCTAGACACGTCAGGCAGAACTGACTTAGGAATTGCAGAGGCCAGGGCAAAAATATGCAAGAGGCCATCCAATTTTCCCCCTATTGCCAACCACCTCTTCATGTCCATGACACCTCTCTCATTGACCCTGTCTTTGTACAAACTCCTTTACACAGGTGTGGTTCTGTGGCCTCTGTCAAACTCCCCCATTAAGCAGGGAATAGCAAGTGAAGGAAGGCAACAAGAATCAATCATTTGATGCCACCAATTCACAATGTACCCAGACAGAGCTACGGATGGTGTCTGGGATGGAGCAGATAGATGCCTGCACATAAAGCATGGCTCTTAGAAGAGCAAGACCTCCAAAAACAGCACAGTCCTAAGGCTGCCACTAGAACCATTGTTTTCTGTGAAAGCAGTCAGAGATGGAGAAAGCCCAGCAGATAGATCACTAAGTCCATCTCAGGTTATAGGAGCAGGAAGGAGAGCTGGCAGTAAGCCTGTCAGAAGGGGAACAAACAATAATTTGGGGTCACTCATAGATTAGGTCACTCCTCAGAGGTCCCCCAAACCCAAAGCCATGGACCTACTGGTTAGTGAGAGCCTGTCTCCAGAGGTAGCAGTAGGGAATGCAACACAAAGTTGGCTGTGACCCAGGCCTCCTGGGATAACTTTCTGAATGTGCCAAAATCAGGACAAGCTGCAAAACCAGAGGCCAAACCCCCAAACCACTGATGGGTGGTACTTAAACCAGTCTCCCAGTCAGTAACTAAGCATGCTTCCTTTTCCCCACTCTGGTCATCATCAAGCGTAACAAAATAGAAACAGCCCCCTTTATTGCACATCAGCTCCTCCAGCCCCACCTAGCTACTGGGTCTCTTAAAGAAATAGGTTCTCCTGACCCCAAAGGGCCAGCCACATCACCCAGAACATTATAGGTTTGGATCTTACCCCAAAATATCATGCTGTCAGCCAATCCTTTAGTAACCACAACTAAAGGTTTAATATAAAAAGAAAAACAAATATGAGAGATGTTAAAGGGTCAGAGCGAATCACATACATATGAATGATTTAGAGTCCACAGAAAGCAAGTCGTTGAAGAATGTATAGTCTGCAGGTTAGTTCAATTCCTCTGGTTTTGGCACAGCACCTGGGTGAGTCAGTCTTTTCTTCAGTCCCAGAAGAATATTTCCAGAGGAGGGTGTTGGTTGCAGACAGACTGAAGACTGAAGACTAAAGGCAAAATGGAGATGGGAATTTGCCTTTTATCACCTTCAGCTCTCCCACACTCTGAGTCCTTGCCAAATCAAAATGGAGTTGAGTCACATGGTCAGCCTGGGTGCCTCATCGAACAGGTTTCTCCTTAGGCCCACTGCAGCTGGTAGCACCTAATGGGCAATTAGGATGACAATAGGTTTGCAAAAAAAGCAAGGAGTCTTGTGGCACTTAAAGACTAACAGATTTATATATCGCATGAGCTTCATGGAAGAAAATGCCACTTCGTCAGATGCTTTGAAGAGGGAGAACTTACAGAACTGAATCAGAATAAATGCAGGGGAGTGTAGGACATGGGATCAGGTCATATTGCAACAGCAAATCAAAGGATTTGTAAGGATTCAAACTCTAGGAAACAGGACACAGAGGGAGGGTGAAGTCAAATTACCTGTTATAATGTGAAAAGAATCCATAGTCACGATTCAACCCTGATTTCACACAATCTAATCTGCATATTATTTGAATTTCGGCTGTTTCTCTTTGAAGTCTTGATGTCCCATTGATTTTCTTGAGGACCATTGTCAACAAATCATCAATGGAGTGATTAGGAAGATGGAAGTGCTCAGCAACTGGTTCTTTTTGTGTTGTGATTTCTGATGTCAGTTTCGTGCCCTTTATTCTTCTGTGTAGGGACTGTCCTGTTTGCCCAATGAAAAATAAATGGGCACAAAACTGACATCAGAAATCACAACACAAAAAGAACCAGTTGCTGAGCACTTCCATCTTCCTAATCACTCCATTGATGATTTGTTGACAATGGTCCTCAGGAAAATCAGTGGGACATCAAGACTTCAAAGAGAAACAGCCAAAATCCAACTAATATGCAAATTGGACTGTGTGAAAGCAGGACAATCGTGACTATGGATTCTTTTCACATTATAATAGGTAATTTGACTTCACCCTCCCTCTGTGTCCTGTTTCCTAGAGTTTGAATCCTTACAAATGCTCTGATTTGCTGTTGCAGTTAGACCTGATCCCATGTCTTACACTCCCCTGCATTTATTCTGATTCAATTCTGTAAGTTCTCCCTCTTCAAAGCATCTGATGAAGTGGGATCTTCTCCCATGAAAACTCATGTGATAAATAAATCTGTTAGTCTTTAAGTGCCACAAGACTCCTTGCTTTTTTCGCTTTACTAGACTAACCTGGCTGCCCCTTTGAAAATAGTTTTGCAGACACCCAGTCTGGGATTGCTTGGAGTCGAATAACTTGGAGTACAAATAAAAACAAATAGATTTCTAATTTCTAATACAGGCATGATACCTACATATAAAACATATAATCACTCTTAGCAGATTAAAGCCTTTCTTTGACACCAAACATCGGATATCACAAATGGATTATTACAAATATGAAATATTAGTATGAAAAATAGTCATGACCAGTCTGCTAGACCCAGGCAGCATTATAGTGGGCTTAACTCCTGGATCCTTTAAAAAATACTCCCATCAAAAATCACCGCAAGCAGAAAGGTAGGAGCCTTAGTGAGAAGTGGCAGAAGTCACCAGGACAGCTCCATGATGTGGACCAAGGGAGGCTCTGAAGGAGAAGGGAACCATAGTAAGTGAAAGGCCATGTAGCAGGGTGAGGTGTCCATCCTCTAAGAGGGAGACTGAGGTCCCGCATTCCCCCTGCTGGCCAGAGGAGTCCACATCCCAAGCCTCTACCCAGAATCAAAGGGGCAAGCCGGGAGGAGGGGGGGGGGACTATATAAGGGGATGGACTGGGCAGCTATGGGGGAGAAGATGTGCAGCAGGAAGGATGAACCTCCATCCCTGGGAGGTCTGAGGGAATGACTGCTGGCTCAACTTTCCCATATAGTCACCCCTCCTGGTGAGGATCTGGAGTTGCTACCCTCAGCTGAGGAACTGCCAGGGGGAAGGAAGAGGAAGGCCCTCAGGGCCTTGAAGAGCTGCCCTCTGCACAAGATGCTGCTGAGCCAGAGCTACCTAACTCCTGCAACTTAGAGGAGCTGCTGCAGGTGGAGACTGCAGAGGGCTTCCCAGACCTGCTGGCCCTGAATGCTGAAGGTCTAACTGGGATTCCCCTTGCAAGGTACCTGGGGGGTCTGGTAAGCGGAAAGTTCCTGGAAGTGGGAAGAAGTGGCCCAGGGAAAAGCAGACTTTATCTACTGAGTGTCAGTGTGTTTTGGTGGGAGCACCGCTGACTCACTGGTGGCCTCTGGCCACCAGGTAGGGCCCTGGGCTGAGATGCAGTGGAGTGGGTGGGCCTGCATCTCCCTCCCCTCAACCCCTTTTCACTTCAAACTGCACACTGACCCCACCTAGTGAAGTACTGACTGCATATATTCTGCCTTGCCCCACCTGGGGGCTAGGAGGAAGGGACTATTGGACTGGGCTTGCCCTGCGTGAGGGCTGAAGCACCACTTGTCATATTCTGCCTTGCCCTGCCTAGGGCACTAGAAGGCAGCGAACACATTGTGGCTGGCTGGAGCCCAAACGGAGGTCTGAAACCCCCCCATTGATCTTCTGCCTCGCCCAGCCAAGGGCTCGAAGGCTGTGAAGGGTATAGCCTCTCAGGCCTGGATGACAAGTTGCAGCCCCTGAATGATGGGCAGTTGACCACATTTACAGGCCACCATTCCCAGAGAAACAGAATGTCCTCAGTTTTAATAATGACAGCAGAACAGGCCCAGGGAATCTGCTTTATCTGCCTCTGTCCCTTGTGCTGCTCTCCAAAGTCAGAGCCAAGTTCTCCAGGCCACAGTGCAGAAGTGATGCAATGGCCCAGTGAACAACCTTGGCTTTGACACTCATTTACAGTTCATGTGCACAGGAATAGCACCGCTTCCTCTATGGCTTAATAATGATTTTCACAGATGATGCAACAAGCCAAGTGTTTATCTCATAGATTACCTTTAAACCCTTTCATAAGCAGCCTGGTGTCTGGCACGTTTGTCATAAGACCATCTGCCTTGGGTGACGTTACAGGCTTACAATGTAAATTGTGTTTATAGTGTACTTGGACTTTCAGAAAGTCTTTGCCCAGGTCCCTGATCAAAGTTTCTTAAGCAAAATAAGTGATCATGGGATAAGAGGGAAAGTCCTCTCCTGGATTTGTAACTGGTTAAAAGAAAGAAAACAAAGGCTAGAAATAAATTGTCAGTTCTCAGAAGGACCAGCGCTATTCAATGTATTCATTAATGATCTCCAAAAAGGGATAAACAGTGAGATAGCAAAGTTTACAGATGATACAACAAGATAGCTGTCCAAAACAGACTTCCAAGCGTTACAAAGAGATTTCACAAACTGGGTGACTGAACAACAAAATGGCAGATGAAGTTTTTATGTTGGTAAATGCAAAAGTAATGCACACTGGAAAACAGTCTCAACTAAACAGAGAAAATGGTGGAGTCAAAATCAGCTGTTATCACTTAAAGAGATCTTAGAGTCATTGTGAATAGTTCTCTGAAAACATTTATTCTATGTGCATCAGTAGCCAAAAAAGCTAACAATCTCTGGAACCATTAGGAAAGGGATGGATAATTAGCCAGTAAATATCATAATACCTCTATATAAATCCTTGGCATGTCCACACCATGAATAGCGTGCAGTTTTGGTTGCCTCATCTCAACAAAAATTAGAATTGGAAAAGACACAGAAGGGCAGAAATAATTACTAGGGATATGGAACAGCCTCCACATGAGGAAAGATCAGAAACACTGGGCATGTTCATCTTGGAAAAGGGATGACCAAGGGGGAAAATGATAGCTATAAAATCATGAATGTTGTGGAGAAAGTAAGTGTTAGTTACCCCTTCATATAACAAGAACCAGGGATCACACAAAGAAATAGGGAGCCGGTTTAAAACAAAAGGACATACTTATTCACACAATGCATTGTAACTTATTGCCAGGGGACATTGCATAGTAACTGGATTCAAAAAATAAGTGGATAATTTAATGTAAGATAGATCCATCGATGGCTATTAACCGAGATGGTTAGGGATGCAAACCCAAGCTCTAGGCTTCCCCAAGGATCTGATTGTCAGATGCTGGGACTAGTCAAAAGATGGATCGCTCTCTACATACTCTGTTCCATTAATTCCCTCTGAAGCATCTGGCATGTGAACAGGATACTGGGCTGCAAGAACCATTGATTTGACATGGTACCGCCATTTTTAGGCTCTTATGAACCACAAGGAATGTAACCCGCCACACAGCAGCTGGCCTATCCAAGGCACATCCATAAACAAGGCCACTGCTCAGCTCTAACCTGACAGCCCCAGAATCACTGGCAGGATCAGTCTGCAGCACACAGGCAACTAGTGGAAGACTGAGGCAGGATCCATCTACCCAGATGGAGCAATTATAATCTGTGCTGTAGAACGCATCTGTGCCGATCTTTAGTGGCCAGTCACCAACTGCTGGCACAGTACTTGGGAGAATAGCCATAAAAAAGAAGTATGACTTCAAAGCAGTATGGAAGTGTAAAATCGGAATCATGCCAAGGTGAATCAGATCCTATCATGTGACAGGTATCTGAGTGAGCAGAAGCTACATGTGACCTGACGATCAGTTACTTCTAGCTCTGCTGGTAGTACCCCAGCCACAGCATGGCTTGACTGAACACAGCAAGGCATGGTAGATTGGCAGATCTCTGTCTGCTATCTTGTTCTCCAACTCCCCAGCTTTCATTTAAAAAAAGGAAAATAAATCTCTAGGCATTATGATTGTGGAGAAAAACTTCCCAATCATGACCTGAGCATACCTGATGCAGAGAAGAGTTTACAGCGCATGTGGATTTATAGTTCTGAGGAATGTTAAATGTCTCATTTGTCCCAGTGACGGATCATCAGTTAGGGATTCCCCCAGGCTCCCCCTACACGCCTACTGAATTTTCTCAGCACCTCCCCCCTCCCACCAGTTGTCAGCTAGTAACATGCAATGTTACCAATTTAGTTGTTGGTTGGAATGACTGAACTCAATTCACTAAGCAGGGGGTTCGAATGCCAGATGGATTCTCAGTTGAGAGATGGGAGTGGACAGGTGGTTTGCTTTGTGGCATGGGCTCTGCTTAAATCAGTGGTTTTCAAACCACAGGTCAGGACCCAGCACTAGGTCGCAGACCCTCAGATACTGGATCGCCACCACCGCTGCCAAAAGATCAGAATGCATTGCTCAAATATGTAATTTCTGGGCCAGGGGCATAAATGTTTTTTCAACTGGATCCCAAGAAAAAAAGTTTGAAAACGACTATCTTTTTAACATGGGTTGGGCTGGTCAAAGAGTGTCATAGGATCTTTTGTTATTTTAAGTGACAATTATAGCTGAAATCACTGATAATCAGGTGCAAGTGCTAGTGCTTAGACCTGCTGTGAGACAATCCCAGCGTTTCTGTGGTGAGGCTGCCAGCCTATATCATAAAGATCCTCCACTGAGACCTGAAATTACTGAGAGATCAGGTCACTGTGGAGGTGGCAGCACAAGGAGATGGTGTAAGAAGCCACCCGCAAGCATGATGGAGTGAACAGCTCGACCAACAAGAGTGACCAGAATGAGGCGAGCAGCTAAAGGAACAAACAAGGCGCCTTCTTTCCCCCTCTTCTCTGCCATTGCCTGTGAATTCATGTGAAAGCACCTCAAAACTGTGGGTCTCTCATGGTGAATGGGGTGCAGTGGAGGGAGAAGAGAGGGGCATCTTAAAGGGACACTTGATTGTTAGACTATGTTTTAGTGACTTTGCTCCAGAGTGCTAGATTTGTGACTGGGAAACTTGTATAAGTGTTTCCTAGTAGGCCAAGATTTTTAAAATGCTTTATTTGCCAAGGTCATTATCTCACATCATAAATTTTTACAGACATGTGAATGGCTATACTGGATCAGACCAATGTCCATCTAGCCTAGTAACCTGTCTTCTGATGGTGGCCAATGTCAGGTATTTCGGAAGGAATGAACAGAACAGGAAGTCATAAAGTGAACCATCCTGTCATCCAGTCCCAGATTCTGGCAAAAAGACAAGGAACATTTCAGGGCATGGTGCTGCATCTGTCCCTGCCCATCCCAGTTTATACCATCAATGGACCTATTCTCCATACACTTTAGTTCTTTTTTGAACCCTACTATAGTTTTGGCCTTCACAACATCCTCTGGAAAAGAGTTAAACAGGTTGACTGTGCATTATGGGAAGAAATACTTAATTTTGTTTTAAACGTACTGCCTGTTAATTTTATTGGGGGAATACCTGATTCTTGTGTTATGTGAAGTATTAAATAGCATTTCCTTATTCACTTTCTCTATACCAGACAAGGTTTTATAGACCTCCATCCTATCTCCCCTTGGTCATTTGTTTTCCAAGCTGAGAAGTTCCAGTTTTATTAAGCTCCCCTCTGATGGGAGCTGTTCCACACCCCTGATCATTTTAGTTGCCATTCTCTGTACCTTTTCCAATTCCAGTATATAATTTGAGGCGGAACAACCACCGTTGTTTTGATTTAAAAAGTCATGTCCAGATGATGTTTCCTTATTTCAAAATAAGGAAAATCATTTTGATATAATAAACCTGGTTTGATATTGAAGTGAGGGTTATTTCAAAACTGCGGCTTTGAAATAACCCCATCTGGCTCTGTTATATCGATATGACCCACATATCAATACAACAGGTGACCTTCCTACCAGGGTGCATGGCACCCTGGCAGGAAGTCCCAACCCTCCCCTCAGCACCCTGGCCAGGGAGGGAGGGAAGGGGCCAAGGGGCCCAACCCCAACGCAAGCTGGCAGGGATGGGAGGCACGGAAGCCCCCGCGCCTAGCTTGCCCACTGCCTGTGGACCTTGGTGGCTGCCACCCGGGTGGGTGGGTCCCTGAGCCACCTGGCCCTGCAAGCGGGGCGAGCTGGCTTGGGGACCCTCCAGGCTCTGCTTGCGGGCCAAGTCAGCTCAGGGACCCGCCACTCGGGCGGCAGCTGGGGTGTCCCATGGTCCCTCCCCCGTTGCCCCACCAGGTAAAAGCCAGGCAGGGGATTGGCTGGCAACATGGCCCTGGCAGGGTGCCATGTTGCCACACCTCCCATGCTGCCCGTCTCCTGATTTGAAATAGCAAGTCCTATGTCTGGACTTGCTATTTCAATTTGAGGTTTTTGCTTATTTCGATTTAAGTTAATTGAAAATAACTAGTTCAAAATAAGCATGTAGGTGTAAACATAGCCTACCAGATCTGCATGCAGTATTCAAGATGTGGGAGTACCATGGATTTATATAGTGGCACTATATTATCTATCCCTTTCCTTTTCTAATGGTTCCTAACAAGCAATTAGCTTTTGCGCCTGCCACTGCACACCAAGCAGAATTTTTCAGAGAACTATTCACAATGGTCTCCAACATCTCTTTGAGTGGTAACAGCTAAGTTAGACCCTATTGTTTTTATATGTATGGTCAGGATGCTGTTTTCAAATGTGCATTACTTTGTATTTATCGACACTGAATTTCATCTGCTATTTTGTTGCCCAGTCACCAAGTTTTGTAAGATCCCTTTGTAAAACCAAAAACCCAAAAACAGATATAGTACTTCACAGAAAGCTGAAGTAGCCAACTTTGTGTGATAATGTAATAAGAGTTATGAAACACTTTTCAACTGAGCGATGGTGCCATACAGCCCCCCTTCCCACACCTCATTGGCCCTCACACCTACCCTATAAATTCAAACACGCCCCCTAATTTCAACTCCTAGGGAAAAAACACTGCACACGCTCCTGGAGGTTAATTTAAATAGAAGCATTGCTGACTATACTTCATCTGCCATGTAAAAAAGGAAAGGAAGGGTCACTGATTTACCATGTGTGATATCTCATTTTCTGGTTTGAGTGGGTGGCAGTTAGATATCACTTATTCCCCACCCCCTTCAGTCAAGACAGTCTAGTGACACATCTATTGTGAGCCACATCTCATTTTGATGACTCAAGTGCATGGAGCGTATTTTGTAGGTGAAGCTTGGAAAAGTGCCACCATCCTCACCCCTTGGTTTGATGGCTGTTTTTCAATGAAGGAAACAAGCATTTTTAGAATAAAACATGGCAGCCAATCTGTGGGGAGGCTTGTCCACCTGCATACAGCAAGTGTGAATGTTAAGAAGATGTTAACCATAGCTGTGAACTGGAGTGGATGGATTTAGGTAAACCCAGGAATGATTTATTTTCTTCCAGTTGCCCTGTCATCTGTAATAGATGTTCTGGGAGGTGGCTTCATGTCTTTGATCTGCCCACTGCTCAATAAAGTTCAGATGTACCTCTTTACAAGGCCAATCTCTGCTACTTGTAACACTCAGTTCAAGGGTCTCTATCTAGAATATAAGGGTGGGATGACTGAGAAGGCAAATGAAGAGGAGACAGTGCAATACTTAATGGCAGTACTAAGAATGAAACAGCAGCATAAGTCCGAAATATATCATCCTAAAGCTACAAAAGTATTCTCAGTCAGTCACTATTGTTTATAAAATTGTCCAGAGCTTCACTCTACATGCATGTTTTTGGTCAATAAATTTTAATGATGTTTCAAGCTGGATTTTCAGAAATTAAGGTGCTAGACTATAGGCACAAGAACTATACATGTGCACAATTACTACAGTTATTAATCTTGTTCTTATTGAACCATATGTCTGAACCCTACAGAAAGCACGTACTTGCTCTACATCTCAAGGGATTGTACACTTCTGCGAGCCAGGACACACAGTACCTTAGGTTGCTGGTAAGTCACTTATTGCCACATCAAACTTGTCACCCAGCTGCCACCAATTCTTTTCACTTCCTTTTCATATTAAGGCTAAGGAGGAGAATTTTTACCTGTGGTAGCATTGCTCGGCATTCTACCTCAATGCCATAGAATTTAAAAAAGGATTATCCTTGTCGGGAACGGAAAAACTCTGGAGCTTAGCAGATTTCTCTCTCTCCCTGATTCAGGGCTTGTCTATACCCATTCCTTGCCTCAGGGACCGGAAATCAAACCACCTCAAGAACTTGGCTTGCTTGGGACTTTGATTTTACAAGTATGTGTGTAAATGAGTTTTCCTCTTCCCAGCACTGGTGCACCAAGAGAACATTCCTTGACTCATTGTCCTCACGCATGTCTTGGCATCAGCTGCACAGGATGTTGGGGTAGGTGCTTCCCCAACACCAGAAAGCAGTGTCACAATTAGACCCAAGTGAACTTTTTTGACAAATGAAAAATGCATTTCTCTGGGCTCCAAACTATTTATAAATTCAGGTCAAAGTCAATTAATAGTTAGAGCAGAGTATTTTTTTCAAAAGTTAGAATTTTTCTGTGACACTGGCAGATCCTGTGCCAGCTCATGTTAGTGCCCCAAACCAATTCACTCATACATTAGTATAGATCAAAGTGATTATTAAATGTATAAGACTGTATTTGCGGTTTAAATATCATGAAAACTAGTGAGATGTTCCTTCCACTGTTTTCACTTATCTGTATCCTGTTGTAATGTAAAAGCAAACATTTATACTGTCTATGCCTCTGTACAGAAATAACCCAATGAATGAGAGAGAGGCCTGGTGGAATATAAGTGAAAAACTTGAAAATAAAGAACAGAAGAGTGCTAATTTCAAAGTCAGTAGTCATTTGTGTGATGATTGGAGGTTAACTCTAAATGCATTCCTTACTCTAGTGACCCCCTGCTGCCACCTTGTTTTCTGCAAGACAAGACAATAAATATGCATTCAGGGAAAGACCTTCTATCTCTGGATTGCTTTGACTTCTACAAGAGGCAACAACTGAACAAGAAGACAGATCCCCAATACTATTCTAGTTAGCCCCATGAAAATTTGGGAACCAGGTAGATTACTATATCTCTGCTACTGTTTGTAATTACAGACTGTGATTCAGCTGTACATGTATTTTTTTTTTACCCACTTTACACTCATTAGCTCATTTTCATTTCATAATTTAATAAATATTTAGTCAGTTTACAATAGAATTGGTTATCTGCATTTTTTTGGTGTAAGATCTAGGGTACCCGTTCATGTGTGGTGATTGACTAGTCCAGCGGTTCTCAAACTTTCCCTTTATGCGGACCCTACATTGTCATCAAAAGCTTTTGTGGCCCACCATGTAAACAAACAGTTTTAAATGTTTTTAACATAGCCTATGGCTGACAGGAGTCAAATTTGTATATCGCAGGGTATTAAAATGAAGTTATTTCTAATAATTTATTATGCTCACTCACAAACATATTGCACTCATCACAGTACATTTACCTGTAATACATTTACCTGCAGTACCCATGAGGACCACAGTTTGGCAACCTCTGGGCTAGTTTATTGGAACTGGAAGCAACCTAAATGGTGTGATTTTTGGTATAAGTGACCTTTTACCACAAAGTCCAGTTTGTCTGAGTGGCATAATAGAACAGATTCTAGGTGGACAGTTTGACTTTATAAAATTGCAATGGTGATCCAGGAGTTCACATTTGTTACTGGCTTGGTGAAAGCTGATAGTACACACCACCTCCTTAGGGTGTCTGCCCTGTTTTCTGTCTTCTGTAGGCACTCATGGTCACAAGACACTCCAGACAAGTGAAAATTTCATTTTGAAATATTCCATTAACTTGTTTCAAAATGTCATTCTGAATTAAAATATGTTCAGCTTTAAAAAAAAAATCATAAAGTGAGGGAGGAGGGTTTAAAACAAACCAGAAAGACCAAATGAAAATTTAAGATGGAAAAAAATAAGTAGTTGATTCAAACTAGCTTTTAGTTTATTTTATTTTTTTAAATGGTTTCTGCTCATGCAAACTGATTTTTTTTTTTTTTTTTTTTTTTTTTTTTTTTTTTTTGTTATAATTTTTTTTTTTTTTTTTTTTTTTTTTTTTTTTTTTAAGAGTCTGCAGTTTGGCCTGTAAACTCCATAATTTACTTGTCTCATTATTCATATTAGAGCCAATACTGAAAACTGATGCCCAGTTGCCTGCTTTTGGTGGGACAGAGTCCTGATGAATGCTAGAGAACACATCACCTTGGCCCTAATTCAGTGGGGTTCTTTAAACATGTAACCAAGTCTACCACCACCCAAATATATTTCTTCCCTGATCAGGTGGCTTTGCTGAGGGACCCTACTATGTCCATCGCCACCTTCTAGAATGGCTCCTCTATGACCAGGAGAGGTCTCAACTTGGCCCTACCTTTGTCCCGGACCTTCCCTACCCTCTGACAAGTGTCACATGATTGGCAATATCACTTGACAGCATCAAAAATTCCCGGCCAGTAGAAGTTTTGCAGCAGCTGCTGCTGGGTGCATTTTATCCCCTGGTGTCCCGACGGAGGAATACCATAGGCCAAGTACAACAGTCCTTGGCAGTATCTTTGGGCACCACCAATTGTCACCTGACCTGCCACGGCTCCACCTCTGCCACTGGAGTCCACTCTCGGTACAGGGCCCCTTTCTCCCACAGGAATTTCTGCCTGCGGTCTCTCCCAAGGGACTCCTCAGCCCCAAAGTCCGTGAGCGCCCTCAGCTTTGCTAGTGAAGGGTCGCCCCGCAGATCCTCCTGAAACTTTGGAGTCTGCTCCCCAGCCTTGTCTGGGGTGCGATCCTCCTCCTCGCACTTGTCTGGCCCCATTGGTCTTGTCCACCCTTCTGCAAGGTTTCTCATCTTTGTCTCAGGGACACGAGGTGTAAGGAGCCCCTGCCAGCCCTGACTCCTGGTAGCGGCCAATGCTCTCTGGGGTTCACCGGGCCACCCTTCTAGATTTTGTCCCATCAGTACCTTGGCTGGCAAACGATTGTGCACCCCCATCTCCTTGAGGCCCTCTTTGCCTCCCCTGTTCAGATGCACTCTTGCTACAGGCACTTGTACAGGTAGCCCAAACACCCTCTTAGGTTCAGATAAGTATCAGGGACCATCTTGTCGGGTCCCACCACCTCCAGCTGGGCCAGAGTCACCTCTGCACCCGTATCCCAGAACCCTTGGACTTTTCTTCCCTCTACCTCAATAGGGATGAGGAGCTGCTGACCTCCCTTTGGTGGGCCTGAGCTCACTTGGTAAATAGAGGATTCTGAGTCTGGAGACCTGCCTGGTACCAGCAAGCCCACCTGGACACCCACTCCCTCACTGGGAGTGTCAACCCGACTATCTGCCGCTTCTGCCATGGTTAGCGCCTCCTCTGAACAGACTTCTACCCAATGCAGACTTTGGGCAGTCAGTTTGGCCCTCTTGTCTGTGTTTTGGGCACTGCGCTCTCTTGTGGCCTGTCTCACCATATGAGAAGCACCTCCAGTCTCCCTGTTCACCAGGGCCTAGTTGAGTAGTTCCTTCGGATGATCTGTTTTCTGGGGCTACCTTCTGAGAGTCCTGTTGGAGCCTCCCCCCTAGGTCCGCCTTCCGGCCCCCTTCCCCCTTCAGACCTAGCCCATGCCCTGACTGGCTGGCCACAAACTCATCAGCCAGCCTGCTGGCACTGCGTAGGTCCTTGGGTTTCCAGTCCATCAGCCACAGCCTCAGGTCGGGGGCACAAATATTATATAACTGCTCCAGGCCCAGCAGTTCACCCACTTCTTCCCTGGTTGTGTTCCCAGCCAAGCCAGTCCATTTCCAGAGGTACTCCTTTATCAATGTGCTGGTTTCCAGGTAGGTCACCCCTGGCTCTTTCTGCACAGATCATAGTTTCTCCCGGTATGCCTCAGGGGTCAGCTGAAACTTTAGCAGCAGAGCTTGCTTGAACTGCTCATAATCTCCAGTTTCCGCTCCCTCCATCTGACTGAGTACCTCCATCACTTTTGGACCCAGAAGAGGGGTCAGATACCGCAGCCGGTCTGTGAGATTCACCTGATGCACATTACAGGTTTTCTCAAAGATGGTGAGGTAGGTATCAATGCCCCCTCCCTCCTCAAAGGGAGGCATCAACTTAGTACTTTGGGGTCCAGCAGGAAGGGCCTCTTGGACTCTGCCCTCACTGTTCATTGGGGCCCCCTCCTGGCTCCTAAGTCTGGCCAGCTCCAGCTCACGTTGTCTCTCTTTCTCTCTCTCTGCCATCTCCAGCTGTTTCTTTTCTAACTCAAATTGGTGTTGTCTTGCTTTATCCTGTAGCTCCTGTAGCCTCAGCTCCATTTCCAGCCGCCTTATTTCGGGGGGGACTGAACTGTGAGCATCCCCTAGGGATTGGGGATTGCTGCCAGGAAGGCCCTGGCCTGCAGCTCCCAGCTCCTCTGGGCACCTCCTCTGGGGCAGACTGGCGTCACCGGCGCCCCTCTCTGGCTGGGGTTTGTTGTTGGGGCAGTTCAGGGCTGCTACTGCTGCTATTTCTGAGCTCCCTGGAGGCTCCCACCACTGAGGGGTCTGTCTCTCTGTCCCCATCGCTCACTTCCAGCTGGGCAATGAGCTGCCCCTTGGTGAGCTTACTGACTTTTAATCCTTGAGACTTACTAATGTTCACTAGTTCTTGTTTTAACAACAGCTTGTAATCCATGTTGTACTGTTATCACCAGCAATATGTGAGACCAACGTCTCTCTGAGAATCCAGCTCACAGGACCAGGTTTCACCAAGCACACCTGGGGGTCCCCTCTGGACCGAGTCCACTTCCCCCATTGTCCAATCAGGTGCAGGATATTTGCATATTCACTGCTCTCTCTCAGTCTCCCAGCAATGGGCCTTCAATTGGCTGCCTCCCTATTCAAATCCAGGGCACGGATCCTTCCAGGGACTGTTCAGACCACCCTGGAGGAAACCCCTCTCTTGGTCAGGGATGCAGGTCTTTGAACAACGCCCCAGCTGTCTCTGGGCTGGGAAGCTTCATCGAGTGAGCCCCAGGAGTCTGCTGATCCACAAAGCTCCTTGTGTCTGCTCAGACACACACTGTCCTTCCGAAGGGACCAACGTTACCCCTTCCCGCTGCCCCCTCTTGCCAGCACTGCACTGAATAGTCACTCGCTGTGGAATATCACTGTAGGGCATCCCGCCACTGCCACCAAGATGTCACAGAGAACCCAGAAAAGCCTCTTGGATCCCCTCTGTTCACAGCCCACCAGGACTCTGCTACGGTGGAGCCTTCTCCCGTCTCAGCATGCAGGTCTCCACGCTACCTGTAGCCAGCTCCCAAATCCAGGCTCAGAGGGTACGACCCTTGCTCTGTCTGGTCTCCCTTGGGGTGGGTTCCTCCCTCCATGAGGGTCCCAGCCGTCCCAATCAGCAGTGACACTCAGCCAGTGTAGAAATCAGAGGGTTTATTAGCAATCCACTTTGCACAGCAGCTAGGACAGTTGGCTCTCAGATCAACCAGGAGGTCTGACAGTAAAACCTCAGAACGAGCCCCGGAGGTCCTGCCCCTCCGACCTCCATCTTCCTTCTCCCCCTCTCCTCCCTTTGTTCTCCTCCACATCCAGCTGCCCTGCCCCTGGTCTAAACTGGCCAAAACCTGTCACCCCCAGTGGGTCCAGGTAAGGTCGTACTACAGCCTCTTCCCCCCCTAGTGGTACCTATAGTTATCACACCCGTGTCCCATCACCAGAATACCATCACCAAAGAACCACAGTAGCCCAAGAAGTTTTCTTACTTCATCACACCATTTTTGAACAGAGCACAGGCATTGTGCTGAAAACGTAACAACATTGTTGCAAGTTCCAAAGAAACACACGTTAGTCTAGTTCAGAAAAAAAAAAAAAAAGGAGTCCTATGGCATTTTTAAAGGCTAACACATTTATTTATTTCATGAGGTTTTTTGGGAGAAAATCCCACTTCGTCAGATGCCCAGGTTCAAGCCCCTGCCAATACAGATTTGGCTTTGCAGCTGGTTCTCCTACATACATGCACACTTGCAAATACTGACTAAATGCCTATTGTCTGTGCCCTGGCCAGAAGGGACATTTGTGTCAGCTGCCAGAAGCAGAAGATGCTCAGAAGACAAGTTTCTTTACAGCCATTTCTCAATCCCTAATCTTTCCACCCCGGAACCAAGCAGCACATAAGCAAAGTCCTGATAAAATCAGAGCCATACAGATTAGCATAAAAAGTTCTGTGTAGGTAACTGGAAGATAGCAGATATGTTTACACCTACATAGACTTCTTGGACCAGTTGGTGAAATCAGCCTGTTGCCACATTCATTGGGGGTATTTGCCCATATTATCAGGGTTTCCTGGTACAATTCTCATTTCCTTCTCCAAAGAATGGATAGTTTGCCCAGACATGTTAATCTGCTGAAAAATGTCTACTGAATCACTCATCTACCTGTGCAATAGCTTATGTGATTACTGTATGGATCAACTTTACAGAAACAGGGGGCAGAGCAACAAAATTATCTTGTATAAATAATTCTCTTGCTCCTTCCACCCCCTCCTTATCTCCTCCAATTACAGTCAGAGTCTCTCAGCGCTCTTCCACTCTTCTTCTAGGGTCAAGGCCAAAGTCCTTTGCCTCCTCTTTCTGACTGCTCACAAAGCCTCACCGCAACAAGTCTGGTGACAGCCTTCCACTCTCAAGTGTTGATTCATCCCCCTGAACTTCCACAGCAGCCCTGTGCAAATTCAGGAAGCAATCAGTCACCAATGCAAAGGCATGGAGTTGATCCAGGGGAGTAGGGAAAATCTCAGCCATGAGAGATGGAAAGAGACCAGGCAATAAGAGGTGGTGGGACACGAGTACAAGTTAGCTAGAGAAGAATGCTTACCTCTTTCTTGGCATTTCTCATCCATCGATTTCAAAAGCATATTTACCCCCATCTTAAAGATGGGAAAATGAGGCACAGTGGTGAAATAACCCTAAGTCAGTAGCAGAATTGGAAACAATCCAGGTGGTCCAGCATCCCTTCCCCTGGATCACTCAAAAGGGTAAAAAAATGATTCCATTAACCTAAAGGAGTTCGTTGCACTTTTAAAGATTAACAAATTAACTTCTCATGAGCTTTCATGGGAGAAATCCCACTTCAATGGATGCTTGAAAATGGAAAAAAGTATAGTAAGGAGGAATAACTTCTTTCCATTTTCAAGCATTTGATGAAGTGGCATCTCCACCACAAAAGGTCGAGTTGTGAGGTAGATAAATTTGTTAGTCTTTAAGGCTATGTCTATAGCTAAAACCTTAGTTTGGACTTGCTTAGTCCAAACTAAGTAGTTCAAAGTTAGTTCTAAAAAACTAAAAAAAAAAAAGCATCAAGTTCAAAAAAAAGGCAGCAAGTTCAAACTAAAAGTTTGTTCAAACTAAAACACTTTAGTTTGAACTAACGGCTAGTTCCAACTTATTTAGTTCGAACTAGCATGTCTACATTGAGCTCATTTGAACTAAATATGCAAATTAGTTTGAACTAAGCAGTTAGTTTGGACTAACCAGCCAAACTAACTAGTTCAAACTAAGCTTTGCTTAGGTTTGAACTCAAAAAATTGGTGTAGACAGGGTTCAAATTAGTTTGAATTAAGGCTCCTTAATTCAAACTATTTTACTAGTTTAGACATAGCCTAAAAGTGCCACCAGATTCCTTGTTTGTTTTGCTGAACTAGACTAACACGGCTACCCTTTTGGAACTTTCCATTAATCTAGCTTCTATCACTCAAAGAGGTGGTGCTCCAACACTAACAGAAAAACTCCTTCTGTCAGTGTAGCATATGTCAACATTATAGTTACACCGGCGTAGCTACAGCAGTGTAGTTATGCTGGCATAGTTTCTAAAGTGCAGACAGCCTCACAGTAGAACGGGGCCAATAATTTCACTTTTGTCAGTTTGCTGGCAGTTGCCAAGAGGGGAAAAAAAACCTGGGGTTGAATTAATCTTTTCCTATGACACATTTAGTTTTGGGTTTTAGCTTTTTTCAAAAGACACTTTTAAAATAAATTGAACAAAGTTTCTAAATGAAATGTGATTTTGAATTTTAAAAAAAATCAAAAACTTTATATGCAAAACATTTTAGTGTTAGAGGAATTTATGTTTTTGACAAACAATTCAACAAAATCAGCATGGATTCATTAAATGTTTCTGTGGACTTGCAGTTTCCTTTTTTTCCTCAGAAAATATTTCAGATGAAAAATTTTGCCCAGCTCTAATTAAGAGCGCCATAGATCTGCTCTGTTCTCTTTGTGAATTGCTTCTATTGGGCTCCAATGTGTCTAGGCTGTAGAAAGGTAAATGTATAAGTTTATATAAGGAGTTGGCAACTCCCAGCACACGTGCCAAACCTGGCACACATGCCTATTTGGAGCGGCACATGGCACTGCTGCTGCTTTCCCCACTGATCCCACCCCCCCAGCAGGACAAAGGGGCCACAAAAGTCATGCACAAGCCGTGGTTCCTGTCCCCAGCTGGTCTCATCCCCCTGCTGGGGAGCACAGCGAGCAGGGAAAGGAGCCACAACACAGGGCTCCTGGATCCGCACCCCCCCCTCCCGCCACCACTGGGGAGCATGGCAAGCAGGGAAAAGCTGCAGCACATGGGGCTCCGAGCCCCACCTCCCAGCTGGACAGTACAGCCAGCAAGGGACAGGAGCCCGGCGCAAGGGGTGAGGCCAGCAGGGAGTTGTCCCTGGCTCTGCTCCCAGCATCGGCTGGCCCTGCTCCTGCCACCTGCTGAGGGTGCAGCAGGCAGGGCTGGCACAGGGGCAGGCAAAGGTTGCCAATGCCTGGTTTACATCATGGAATCAAAGGTCGGTTATATTTTATGGGACAGGTGATGCTTGCCATCTAACCTAATAAGGCTCTTATAGCAAACATTATTTTACAAAAGGATTTTTAAAAGTGAAGAATAAATAAGCAACTTTTATTTCTTTTATTTTGGTGCAAGAGACTCAAAAAGTACAGTTAATGTTAAAGATGGGTCTGCAAAAAAAGCACCAGATGCTCAGACTCTTGAGATGACATAAGCTCCCTGTGGATCTTCCACAAGAGATCCTCAATAAGATGTATCTATATTGAGCTATTGGATATCAACACTTCTTAGGAAAGAGTCACATTCAGATCCAGATTCAAACTTTGTGGCTTGAGCCCCACCACTGGTCATTATAGCCTATTAATGGCAGGTTCAAACCCTCCCCTCTTGGGACCTCAGGATACTACAATATTTCCCAGCTGGGGGGGTGATTCTAGTGTGCGTGCATTGTATTGTGTTACCATAGCAATAGGAGGCCTCATAATCCTAGGCTTTGTACAGACCCTAGTGAGACATTATCTCAGGAGTTACAATCTTCTACTTGCTGAGATGGAGCAAGGGCAGGAAGTGAAGCAGAAGCACAGAGAGGGACAGAAACTTTCCTGAGTCCCTACAGAAGGTCAGTGACACAGCCAGACAAGTCGGTCCAGTTCCTGCCCCATTTGACCATCCTTCCACTTTCTAGAACAGGGTTTCTAAGCTGGCTTCGTTAGTGTGTCAGTGGACACCACCATCGATATTTTACTTTGCTCTGGAGATTGCTAATGCTAAGTATGGTTTCCTCCAACTCTGCCTTAAACCTAAAGAGGAGTCTATGAGTGCTGGAAGAAGGCCATGGCATGGAGTTATCTATTTAACCCAAGTAACATTTAAAATACACAGAGACTGCACCACTTGCTCCAAATGGAATTTGATAGGAAAACAAACAGGATTCTGTTTATTCAGGCCAAAGCTGCTGACCTGAAGATGTATGCAAACTCACTTTCATGCTACTGCCTGGGCATCTGTGTTTACCAGAGGAATTAGCAAAAAGAGAAGAGGTCATACTTGCTGATTAGTGTACACATAAAAAGAAATCCAGAATGTTTGAGTGGATGTACTTCACCCAAGCATGTTTCACCCACATCTTTGAGAACTAGCCACAATAGCTATATGAAAGGCTTAATCCTCCCCAGCCTCACAAAGAAAGGAAGTCAGCACCAATATCATTCAATGCTATGATAAGAGCAAAGTTTTCCTAACCCTAAACACAAAGGAGAGAATCCCAGCTTTGCAGCCAGCTAGCCCCTTGGCATCTGAACCAGTATCCAACTTACAGAGCACAGGGACTGTTGGGGGCAGAGAAAAGCCAGCAGTTTGGGTAGGGTTGAGTCCCACCTGCCCATGACATGGTGAGGGCTCCACATAGTCTAGCCCACATCTTGGGGGCTGTTATGTTTGATCTAATTTCAGCTGTTAGTGTTGTGGGAGCTGGTGGTGTTGGCAGCCTGGGAGATGCAGGAGATCAGGCTAGGTGACCTGGGAGTCCCTTCTGACTTGAAACTCTAGGACACATTTAGGGCCACAGATTCTGTAGTCCTAGCCAGGAGCTGGTTATACAGCTTCTCAGTATGCTGGAGAGAAGCCTGCCCTCCATGCGCTCATCCACCCCACAGCAGTCGGAGCCACATCTCATGTGGAAAGACTGACACCCAGCATGGACCACTATTAAGGACAAATGTAGTGCTTTCCCTGATCACCTCTGCCAAAAGGAGTGCAAGAATAACCACGATACCAGGAAATACAGCCTGTCTGGCTAGACACACACTCAGGTGAGGGCCCTCGAGCCTATGACAGGAGCTGGCGGTTCAGCTGAATTCAGGGTCATTGGGTCAATCAGGGGCGTCACTGGCGGGGGGAGGGACCCAGGGCATGGGGCCAGGCCAGGGACCCAGGGTATGGGGCCAGGCCCCGTCCCCCAGCCAGGAACGGGGCCAGACACCACCACGCCACTGCAGGCGGCTAGGGCCTGCATCCCCAGTCAGGGATGGGGCCACTGCAGCTGCAGGCAGCTGGGCCCTGGCTCTCCGGCCCTATCCAGGGCACCGGTGCTGGGGTTCAGGGCACGTGCCCCGGCATGCCCAGTGCCAGCAACGCCTCTTGGGTCAGTGTCCATTCCAGACTCGTATTCCATCTGTGTTATTATAGTGGTGTTTTTCAGACTAGGTTTGAACTTGAACATGACTACCCATAGCTAGTCTAGCTGTGTTATGTCAGTGGTCAGATGAACCAAGCTTCTGTAACTTATAGTTTCAGGCTGGTCATTGCATCGCTTTTCTAGTGTTTAAAGCAGTGGTCTGCAACCAGCAGCTCCAGAGCCACACGCAGTTTTTGGCTGCCCCCTTGTGGCTCCAGGCGCCAGTTTCTCTGCTGCTGCTGGGAGACCCTGCTGGCAGCTTGCTCCTGGCTCCAGTTCCCCCATCCTTGCTATTGGGAGACCTCACAGGGGGCCTGCTCCTGGTTCTGGCGTCCCCCCACCACCATGGATCCCTGTGGCAGGTGCCCTGGCCCAGCTCCTCCCCCTCCACCAAGTGGCTCCACCCATTGTGGCTCTCAAAACACTTGTTTATTGAAGGAAATTTTTAAAATGGCTTTTTTTTATCTTTTGGGTTGCCAGCTCCTGGTTTAAAGGGTAGGCTGATGAAGAGGGCACAGAACTGAGAAGGGCTGAACGTTGTTAGAACTGAGTAGAGTCAAGCAACTGAGGGATTTGTCAGTGTAGCAATCAAACCAAAATTTAAAAAACTGTTGTTTAGCTGAAACAGATTTTCCTTGACCCAGCAGAAAAAAAAGTTGTTTCCAGCAGGTGAAAGCATTTTGTTCAACCCAAAACAAAACTTTGTTCTTTCATTTCAATATGAATGTGTTTAACTTTTTAAAAAATTAGCTGAATTTCTAAAAAGTCAAAATATTTCATATTAATATTGCCAAAGAGAAATGTCTTACACTTCTGAATATTTTTCCACTTTTCTTCCAACTCAAAGTACTTATAGAGTGTTATGTCACTTCACAAATAGTTTTGGTGCCTCCAAACATGTATTTTTCCACAAAATTTCTACTCACTGAAAAATTTCCACCCAGCTTTAGAATGGAAAGGTATTATGACTCCACTAGCCACGTAAGACAGGCTAATTACATGCTCTTCTCAGGCAAATGAAGGTAAAGCTTACAACACCCTCTGGTGGCAGAATGACAGCTCTACATGACTTGTAGAGTGAAGAATGCTGCTACATAGAAAATAACACAGATGTGATAGACACCTCAAAGCATTAGTGCTGTTACTGCTCAGTGGATAGAGTTGTTCCCACTGGCTCTTCTAACTTGACAGAACAAGAAGCTCTCCATAGTTAAGAATTGCAACCAGTTTCTGATACCAATCCCACAAAGATACCGCCAGTGCACTGCTCCCTGTATTTGTGCAAAAACAGATAGTGCAAATGCACTCTTAGCATACATCTAGACTGAAAAGCTTTTTCAAAATAAGGAGGCTTATTTCAAAAACAAACTTTTTACTTGTCCATGGAAGCATTTGTTATTTTGAAAAAAGTGAAGCACTATTGCAAAATAAGTAAACCTGCTTTTATTTTGAAAAAGCAATTCTTTTGAAAGTTATTTTGAAAAAAGTCATTCTAAGCTACAGAACTGTCTTTTTTCAAAATAATGGTCCTATACTTTTCCCTGCCTTCCCCTATTTCAAAACAGAGAGTCTTCACTAGACTCTCCATTTTGAAATAATGTCTACCTTATTTCAAAATAGTCTTCACTAGACTCCTATTTCAAAATAAGTTTGAAATAATCCTATTTTGAAATAATTATTACAAAATACATTTGAAATAGTTATCTTGAAATATCTTTGGCAGTGTAGAGGTAGCCCCACTGACACAAGGATCATAACAAGGAAATGCAATAGTGGTTTTATTCCAGCTGTGATTGTACTTGTGTTGTCTACACTACAAAGTTCTGTCAACATCCCCTTCTTGTGTTTGAGTTAAAAGTTGTCACAAAAAAAAAAAAAAGATTACTCCAATACAAAATTTTGGCTCTTCTCTATCCTTCCTTTCCCACTCTCCCAGCTAACTTTCCATGTTGTTTACATCTGCTGGAAAAACAACAAGGAGTTGTGTGGCACTTTAAGACTAACAGATTTATT
>ML681966.1:84402815-84420223 GCA_007922195.1 Podocnemis expansa
AATAAATCTGTTAGTCTTAAAGTGCCACACAACTCCTTGTTGTTTTTTCACTGGACTAGACTAACACGGCTATCCCTTTTAAAATTGACAAGATACATCTGCTGGGACACTTCTCCACCTGCTGTTAATGCCTCTACTTTTAGTAGTCGCAGATGTGTGTGACTAGTCCGACCTCTAGAGACTGAACCTTAAAGAACATATGAATTGTGTATTTTGTCACTGCTGCAGAACTTTTGCCTTAGCTCAGCTGGCACAGACCTGAGGCTGGAGCCGAATGATCAGCATGCAAATCCTGATTTGCAGCCTTGCATGGATTATTTAGTACCTGTGGGTTTGTTTCAGAATGGTGCCCAGTTGTATTTTTTCTGCAGAATGGGCAGATAGTTGGCCAAGCTTTGATCAAGTGGTAAAGCCAAAACCATCTGAACATACAAATTGCTTCAGAGCATCTATTCAAGGGATAACCTGCCCCCCCAAAACATTGGCCTCATTAGGCAAAGACTTACATTTTTAATTGAAACCTGGACACAATACAGAAGCATCAGCAATACTGTTGGTTGCAGTGAGTAGTACTGGAAAACACGGCAACATAATGCTCTACAACTACTACTGACTTTCCTTGTACACCAATTTTTATGTAGAATTGCTTGATCTCCCCTTCAGTGGTTTACTGGGGTGGGCGGTCCAGGCACCCAGGTGTTGGCCTCCATGGAGGGTGCCAAGGGAGGAGGAAAGTGAGGCCACCCACCAGGCCAACCAAGGGTAAGTGTGGGGAGATAGGTGCAATGCAGCACACATGGCCAGGCCAGATAAATTTTCACAACAGATAGGGGGCAGGGGACACAGGAGGTACTGGGGGCATGCCTCAGTGTCTCCCTCCTTGTGCACTATGAAAAGCCAGTTCAGCACCCCTCCCCAGGCCAGGGGGAGAGGCCAGTCTGTGGCACCTGAGTATAAGGCAGCACCCACACCCCATGCATTGTGAAAGGATGGCCTGACCCCCCCCCCCTTGCCCCACAGCTGGGGGGTGAGGCTGCCTCATCAGAATCAGGAGCAGGCTGCAAAAGGAGAGGCAGGCACTACACACTTGATGAGAGAGACAGTGAAGCCAAGCCTTCATTTGCATCCCCCCTCGCCCCCAAATGCCCATGTTTAGGCACCAACATGTGACCTCATTTGCAGCTGCTAAGCACCTCATAGAACCCACAGAAATGAGTGGCAAGTGCTACTGAAAACACTAAGGAGTAACAAAAATGTCACTACTTTTCACTGAAGTTCACTTCCACATGAATTCGTGGGTGTTCAGCATCTCTAGCAGTGGGGGGGGGGAATCAAATCAGGCAACTCATATAGGTGCCTTAATATGCATTTGGAGGCCTAGTGTTAGGAAAGTTTGACAATAGGATTTTCTGTTCTTGTCACTGTCTCTTTACATCTGATTATTTACTGAAATATTTTTATTTCATGGAATACAAGTCATATTTGGGCTACTATACAGCTCTGCTGGTCACTGTAAATTGGGCCTGCAGCACAGCAAGCTATGCCTTACAGCAGTGGTTCCCAACCTTTTCAGTAACGCGGCACACTTCAATGAGACAATTCCACTGCACACCCACTTTTTTCAGCTGAATTGATTGCTCATAAATGCCACATTTACTTGCCATTGCTATGGTTACTGGCTTATTAGAATGGTTTGCAACATAGTGCATACAACAAACTAAAGAAGGATCACACGCATTAATGTTTCAAATCCACTGAAAGAAAATACACTTCATCTTATTTTGCCCTTTGGACACCTGTGTTTAGAATGGTTGTGTTTTAGAATCAAAATACCACCCTGCTTTTAATTTTATGATTTTCATGAGTTTTATGAGTTGTAATTTTGGCTGGATAGAATATTATTTAAGATAAAAAATGTTTGTTTTACATTTATTTTCATTTCCTTTGTTAAAAATTCCACAGCATAGTTGGACAGTTCTCACAGCGCACACGTATGCCACGGCACGCTGGTTGAAAACCATTGCCTGACAGCACTGATGTCATAGTTAGAGATTCCAGTCACATCCCTCTCTTGAGCAAATGCCCAACTGGAATATTTCTAGCAATGGACATGAAATCAGTTTAAGTGCAGATGGGTTCTCACAAGCAAGACTGGAGCAATGACGACTTCATGAATGCTCATTTGCTAAACATTAATACTGACAAGATTTTGTTTTATATATCTTGTTATAGTTCCTTGAGATTAAAGAAGGAAAAGGGGATTGTAGCTAAAGCACCGCAGTAGGACCTAGATCTGAGGCCAGGTCCTGGTTATACCAGAGATTTTCTGAGCAACTTAAATTACTTTCATCTTTCTGCCCCAGATCCTCATTTATAAAATGGAAGCCTATTGCACATTTACTAGCTAAGACAAAGGAAAGATTAAATCTCCAGAGCAGATACTATCTCACTGCCAGTCTGTACTTGTTACAGCACAATCTCGCTTGTGTAGCCTATCAGGCTTGCCTGCACATATATAGAAATTCAAGTATTTCTTTATTATACAGCAGGTGCACCGTCTGGGCCCCAGGACTGAACACTGGCCCACCTCACACTTACGACTGGCCAGGGCCTGGGTCCACCTAGCACCTGCCTGGCCCGCCAAGCACCGGCCTGCCCATAGCCAGTCTACAGGCCCTGGATGCTCCCTGCTCCCCATGCCAAGTGGGGGTGGAACCTTAATCTGGCCTTGATTCTCTGAGTCAGCTATATACATAACAGCACACTCAAGGATGGCAAATGAGGTCTCTACTTACAGCTAATAGTCCACTGGACAACATGATCACTGGAAAATATACATACAGATAATATTTAAAGTGCTTACATCTCAAGAAATGTAGCATTCCCATCAATGTCTGGGAAAGCCCTGCCCACAGCCACTCAGTCCGACACTTGTTTCAGTGAGATCAGACAACAGGATTCAACTGCAACAGTACAACATTGTGTTCAGCTGATACCTATATACAATGAGGCTAGGGAAACTGAAAGTACATTCTTTTGTTTTAATCACAGAAAATGGCAGATTTTAATGGGATTTTAGTAAATCAGATAATTTTGGTTATTTCACCCTAGAAAAGCAAGAGTCCGGGTGTTAAGCAGAACAATGATCTGAAATGGGGCTGGTAAACTGGGGTGCATGGTTTCCTTGGAAGCAGTAAACCTGTGAATACAGAGACTTTCCAGAGTCTGGACACTCCAGAGAGCTGATCAGAGGGCTTGAGGGTCAGTGTGTATGAACCGCTAGCCTAGGGATATCAAACTCATTCAGTGTGGGGGGTCACAGTGGAGGTCAGGACACCTGACGAGACTGTGTGTCTGCACAGGGTCCCCAGCCCTTTCCCCTACCACATTCAGAGCAGCATGGGTTCCTCTTTCCCCTCCCTGACCCCTCAGGCTCAAATACCTTGCCTTTTCCCTGCCCTGTGGGCCTCCCTTCCCCACACTGGCTCCTAGATTCTCCTGCTAGGCAGCTCCCAGATACCCCTTCCCTTTCTACTTCCCCTACCACATGGCAGCAGGCAATCAATCTGTCACAGTCACAGACACATGCAGGCTAGGCTCCTACCTCCCCCCACCCACCCACTCACTGTCAGTCATTCGGCATGCTGGCCTTTGGTTGGGCTCAGTCCCAGCTGGCCTTTGATTGGATTGCTCCCACATGGGCCCCTGCTGCTTTTTCCTTTCTTATTTGTACAATGTGCTGTCAATCAAGTTAGCACACTGGCTGACTGACAGTGAACAGTTGGAGTGGGGTGGGGGGGTCAGTGCAGGGGATCTCCAAGAGCCCGGCCCAACCTGCTATTACTTACACTCTGATAAGTTGGCAGACCACAGCAGAGCTGAGCCAGGATTGACTGGAGTGCTTCCTTTGGTCCACTGTGCTGTGACTCCCATCATGTGAGTGAGCTGGAAGCATGCCTAGCCCTGCTGTTCCCTGCTGCTACAGAGGGCTCCCAAGGCACAGTCCAGGCAGCAGCTCTGTGGGTCAGATCAGTGCCCAAGGTGAGCTGGATCCACCCCACAGGCTGTAAGTTTGACAGCCCCTCAGGGCCTGCAAGGTTCAGAGGGGAGGGCTTGTGCTGCCCAGCATTAATGAAGCTGAGGACCTGACTCTCAACAAGTACTGCTGAGGTTTCCTCACCCACAGGGCATGTGGTTACAAGGCATTTCAAAGCCCTGGTACCTCAGGAAGCACTACACACCACTGTTCCAGTATTAGGTAGGGAAGGCTCCAGCTGGCAAGTTTGAACCGCCTGCTCTGCTAAGGTCAACTGAGACCTTTTTCCATTGATTTTGATGGGAATGAGACCAGGCACCAAAGGTTTCACATTATTCCCTCCCCCCACCTGTGATTGACTTCAGTGAGGGTTCAGTACCCCCAAAAGCCAGGTTGCAGGGGGTCTGCCTTCACTGCAAAGTTGAGTCAGGCTCTTACATGGCTGTTGCCTCAACCCCTTTCCTGGCTACACACAACCCCACCTCAAGCTGAGCATGGGGGGGGGGGGGGAGTTAGACTCCAGGTTCCTCTTTCGCTCACAGGGTAGCTTTGCAGGGTGGATGTAGCCTCTACAACTCATATGCTGATATTCCTCCAGAACCCTCTGACACATTCAAAAGTGTCATTCAGACCAGCAAAGTGCAGTGTCACCAGCTGTCCTACGATTGGGTGTCTCACAGTGCTGCATGTGTTGCTGTAGCTCCCACCCTGGCCACTTCAGACACTGCTGAACAGCACCCTAGTTACACTCATGTCAGTGTATAGCTGCAGCCTGCTAGCAACCCTCCAGACAACACTGGCTTCCTCCAGCTTGAGTTATCACTAGTCCCAGATTTTCCACAAAAATGTGTTCTGTGCTGTCCAGCCCACTCTTGGACAGTTTGAATAGTAGACCATTGTGTCCCACCCCTTCCCATAAAGGGTCAATATACAACAGTTTGCTACTTGAACTGGCGTTACCAAACAATTCAGTTTACACACAATGCTGGGTTAGATTTGATTGATGAATAAAACTAGTTAATTACAATGGCAGACTGAAAGTGCATACAAGTCAGAAATGGTTACAAGAGAAAAAGATCAAATATCTTCTAGTACCCAAAACTTAAACTAGAGTTGGTTCAAGGTAAAATCCCTATCACCTTTTCCCAGCAACATGGCTTTCAAAATTCACAAGTCAGGCTGCCTCCCAATGTCCAAAGGCTGGTTCCTTTGTCTTCTCAGGTGTGAGAGAAAGAGACATGCTGTACTTTTGCCCCTCGCTTATATAGTCCAGTCCCCCTTTGAAGTGGATTTTCTGAGAATTCCCCCTCAAAGCAGTTTATTCAAGCAGTAAAAGTGGCAATGTGGAACCTGAGGTGAAGGTGTCTCTTTTTCCTTCCATTTTTGCTGAAATGCAGATTTGCCTTTTCTTACCTTACTATAATTATTTTTATTTACATCATGCTCAGAAGTCCTGAACACCCTGGTTTGTTTTTTTTTGTTTGTTTGTTTTTTTAAGATGGATGGTGCCCCAGGGTGCACCCCTGTGACTTGGAACATCCCTGGAAACCCTCTGCCTCAGTTCCTTTGGAGGTTCCTGGAAATGATCCACTCAGAGGGTTGTTAAAACAATCTTCCCTCTCTTGGCATATAATTTATTCAGCATAGGCCCCTTTCTGTGGCTTAGGCTCAGAACCTTCTCTTGAATCAGTCTCCCAGCCAACATCTTGATCTTTCCCAGGTGGGTCTAAATCTCAAATACTTATCTGTGCTAGCAGGGAGAGAGGGAAGCCTTATCCCACCTGCTCTGTGGGGTCCCACGCACTCAGAGGAACAATGGTGTGGAATGACCCTATACCTTCTGTCAGACACTAAGGCTCAGACTCTCAAATGGTATTTCAACTCCTAACTTGCATTAAAATCAAAGTTCGTAGCCTATTAAAAACTGAGCCTCATTCCCCAGGACCATCTTTCTCTGTCCCACTGACTGTTTCCTTTATTTTTCCAGCCTTCATTGGTTTTCCTGTGACACATGGAATAGGGTAGCATACCTCCAAAGCTTCCTCCTTGGGTCTTAAAGGCCTTACAGGTGACTAGAGTTGAAAGTAGTTTTCAAAATGAGATCAAAGTATGGGTTTATACAACATGTATTCATCATTTAGTTCAATACACATCCAGTAACTTGTTGGCTTGGGGGGGGTGGGGAAGGCACAGGGCTGGAACTAGGTGTTCTGGTGCCCAGCCCAAGCAGCCCTAAAGGCACTCTCCCCCGATCAAGCCCTGGACCCAGTCCAGCTCCAGCTGCTGCTAGGAAGCAGCAGGGAGCTGCATTTGTCCCCAGCCACTGCCAACAGGTGGCAGGGAGTCCCAACCATCACCAGAAGGCAGCAGGGAACCAGATCTATGCCCAGCCACCTTCCAGTGGAGGCCTGCCTGGGGTCAGACTCTCCAGCCATGCACCTTCCCCACCTGGCCACTCCTTCCCTGTTTCTGCCCACTGGGACCAGATTCCCTGGCCATGTGTCTTCTGCACCTGGCCACCGCTAGGGCTCAGCAACCCCTTCCCTGCTGCCTGCTAGGGCTGGATCCCCCCAACCCATGCCTTCCCCACCAACTCCATCTCCAACCCCCCAGGACAGGGTCCCTTACTCGGCAGAGCTGCTCACTGGCCAGGCTGTTCCATCTCTAACCCTGAGCATGTACCTGAGCATGCTTGGGGCGGGAGACTTAAAACTCCCCAGCCTGGCCCCAGCAGCTTAGAGGGAATGTTGGCACCCCCTGAAATACAGCGCCTGGGGCTCTGCCATGGTTGCCCTGCCCTAGGTACAGCCCTGGGAGGGCAGCACCTAGGGAGACTCATACAGCGAACTCATAAGTGCTAAGGTGAACAATAGTAGGCCTTCTACTGCAAGGGTGAATACTCCCACTAAAGTCAACTAGACCAAACCAGGGGTACACATCCTACCAGTGGGAAGCAAGGCTTCTCACTAATAAAGTTCAAGTATTATCACATCTTTCCTGGTAACGAAATTATTTCTCATCTTTGTGTTTTACAGTTACAGCATTAAAAATTACTGTCAACAGTATTATTAGTTTTCAACTACTAATAGAATTTTGTTTTTGTGTTTTAAAACCATAGCAATAAAATTTACTCCCAGACAATACTACTGCAATTGTGTCCTTAAAACTTACTGTAAATGAGAAATATAACAGACTGCTTGTAAACATAAAAGATGTACTCCTCACAAAAAAAGTGAGCTTTTTGTTTGTCATGATAGGACTCAGGTTCATCCAGGTTGTTGGGAAGCAAGATACGACAGGTTGGGAACCACTGAACTAGACCACTCATTGGCATGAAGGTAACTGTAAAATCTGCTCGATTAAGGCCTTTGCTAACCCAAAGTGTTAAGACAGTGTCATTATGAACAAATCGATGGATGGCCCTTCAGGTGGATGTCTCCCTATCTGAATTCCAGTGGGGAGGTTATAATGCCTAAATGAAGAAAGGTTAACGTAATGAGTTTGATTCATGCAATATGCTCACACACAGCAATTTAACATTTGCAGTAGTGTTTTTGAACCACTGTTTTTGATTTAAACAGAGAGTACTGAATAATAAAACAATCAAGCATTTGAGACCCATTTTTCAAAAAAGCACAACATGTACACTGCAAAAATAGGTTTATTATTGGCCCTGAATCTAGATTCTGCCATCCTTATACCTCAATATAGAGTTAGGGCATCATAGCACCTTTTGTGCTCATTAAACAAGTTTCTTATGGACTCTGCACAGAAGGAGAGGATAGTCTGGCCCCAGGTGACAATTCTACCATCCGGCCCTCGCTAGAAATTTTGGTGCAGTGATCTCCTTTTAAACAGAAGCCCATCACCCAGCTCAGCTACTTTAGTGGCAGCTACAGTGGTCTGACACACAAAGGTGCCTCAAAGAGTGCCAAACTTCCTTCACCAGGCAAAGGGCTGACTTTCAGAGGGTGGATACTCATCTCTGATGAAGCTTCAAGTTGGATACCCAAAGCATTCTCTCTTGCAAAGCAAAGCCAATAATTTTCAAGAACTACCTCGCCTGAAACAAGACTGATCACTTTAACAGTGTCCATTATAGATAGCTGTTGGTGTGCTCAGTGGGTACAAGCAAATTTCCTCACCTCTAACAATCTGCAGCAACTGATTACCCACTCAGGGTGGCCAAACCTTGTTAATGCCATGGGCCTGATACTACTTTGGGGGCATCTCCCCAGACCACATAAAGAAATATAAATCCAGCTTCTAGAATCAAATCTTGTTTCAAGACTTATCCAGTACATTAATGAGGTTAAGAAATAAAATTCAATTTGATTACGGAACAGAGTTTATCACTTAGCAAGATTCATGAGGAAAAGGTTTTCTCACAGCACAGCCCTAACGTCAACATCAGTATTCCCAGGGGCAAACTGAAGCCAGCAGCCAAAGGTGACCTATCCATGGTAGGGCACCACCAGACATTTTTCCAATTCTATATGTGCTGCACCCATTCTTAGTTTAGGGAGGAAACTCTGGCAGCAGCCTCATCATTTAGGATTGTTCAGGAGTCTCCAAGAATTAAAGATTAATCTTTAGTTGAGGTTTCACATGATACAATGTGCTAGGAATACAGCCAACCAACACTGGCAGACTTGATCTGAAGTAACAAATTGTTCCTGTTTAGGTAAAGGGGTTCCAGCTGGTCAGGAAGGAAGGGACACAGGGTACAAGTTGTCTAGCTCTGAGGCTGCATTGATCCAGCCATGCCCAAGTCAGCAGTGTGGACAGCCCCACATCCAGGAACCCACCACAGGAGGTAACAGGGTGGGGTGCCTCCCACTGGACAGACTCTGAAAGAGTCATGGAGGGAGAAAAAATTGTTCTCCTTAGCTGCTGATGACAGGACAAGAAGCAAGGAACTAAAATTACAAGAAGGGAGGTTTAGGCTGGAGATTAGGAAAAAATTCCTGTCAGGGTAATTGACCAGTGGAATAAGTTGCCTAGGCCGGTGGTAGAATCTCCATCAGTGGAAGTGTTTAAGAGCAGGTTAGACAAGCACCTGACAGGGATGATTTAACAGGGATCTTGCCATGAGTGCAGGGTACAGGACTTGATGACCTCTCAAGGTCCCTTCCAGTTTCTATGATTCTATCATTGCAGGCTGGAAGGGGACTGGCAGCCCTGGCTCTTCCCCAAACCCCTGCCCCAAAAGGGCATCTGCAGTCCACAGACTGAAGCATGAAAGGTGGACCATAGACATAGAAGTCTCAGAAGATGTCTCCCAGCACAGCTAAAAATTATGCACGGGCCAGATGGCATCATCCCACAGGCCAGAGCAGGTCCTTAGCTTAATCCAGGACAGTCATCTATTCACACTATTAAGCCCTTTAAGGACTATTTGTAAATGGAAACCTCACTTACTCCCCACCCACATACAGCTAGAGCCATGTGCAAGTGTTCCTGACCCTTCCCAACAATGGCGTTAACAGTGCAACACTTCTGGCACTAAGACCGAACTCCTCTGGCAAATGGCCACATTTTGCTGCATTAAATGCAAGGATGAAGTTATCTGGCAAAACCACTGTTCCCTTCTGTAACCTCCCAGCTGGCCCCTGGCCAGAGTTCCCTTATTTGTATTCCACCAAAACACGACAGAGCACACTACTCGTGTATGCAAAGTTGTCTAAGCTCTAAGCATCCTTCCAAGGACTACGCAACACCTGCATCTGGTCGAGTCTTTGTGACTGTGGTATTGGTTTGGCAGCCCTAACTTGTCAATAACTTGCTCAAAATGGTTGCTTTCTTCAGGAGAGAGTCTGATAATCCCTACTGACAGGCATTCTAAGTAAAACAAACAAGGAGTCCTGTGGCACTTAAAAACTAACAAATTTGTTTATTGCATGAGCTTTTGTGGAAGAAAATCCCACTACATCAGACGCTTTGAAGAGGGGGGAATGTACAGAGTGGGAGAAGTCGTGGGAACAGGTCACACCGTAACAGCAAATCAGAGCAGTTGTAACAAATCAAACACTGGGGAACAGCATACAGAGAAAGATGAGGTCAAATCACATACAACTGATTTAAAGTCCATATAGAGAAGATGGAACTGGCTAGGGCACGTGTGCAGAATGCAGCCAGGAGCACCACCAAAAACAGCCCTCGGTTGGACAGCTGATGGTAAAAGAAAACGTGGCCACCCAAGAGAAACCTGGAGAAGAACAGTAGAAAAACAAATGAAAGAGCAGAGTCTAACCTGGAACATCATCACTGAACATACAGCCAATTGACAGCAGTGGAGGTCTCTAATAGATGCCTTATGTACCACTTAGGTATAAGAGGATTAAGTAAGTAAGTAAAGCAAGTCCATGGAAGAATCTGGAGTTTGCAGGCTTGTTCCTCAGGTAGGCACCCAACACCTGGGTGGGCCTCAGTCCTTTGTCCAGTCACAGGTCCTGGGTGCCTACCAGAGGAAGAAGCCTGCAAACTCCAAATTCTTCCATGGACTTGCTTCGTATGGACTCCAAATCATCAGTATGTGAGCTGACCTCATCTTTCTCTGTATGCTGTTTCCCAGTGTTTGATTTGTTATAACTGCTTTGATTTGCCATGAGTGTGACCTGTTCCCATGACTTACACGTCCCTGCATTTATTTTCCTTCCATTCTGTAACTTCAAAGTGTCCAACAAAGTGGAATTTTTCTCCCACTAAAGCTCATGCAGTAAATAAATTTGTTAGTCTTTAAGTGCCACAGAACTTGTGTTACTGAGCTAGACTAATACAGGTACTCCTTCAGAACTTGGCATTCTACACACTTTTATATAATAACCTAAGTGTTTTTGTTTGTTTTCTTTCTAGTTAAATCTTTTCTAACAATACTTCCATAAACTCTGGCATAATACCAGTTTTATTTGCCTTTGGTGAGAACAGAGAGATGCTACTATTCTTATTCCTGTTGCTCACTACATTAGCTAAGCACCTAGTGCCTTACACAGAGTGTAGGTAATATTCCCAATGTAAAGAATTCAGGACAACATTCTTTTTAACTGTGCATTTATAGGTATCACTCATAACTTATTACAACTTCAGGGGTTGACACAATAATGGTCCTGCTGTTTGCCTCTCATTTGCTTTTCTACCAAACCCTGAGTTTACTTTAGGAAGGTCTCTGGAGTTATTACAGAAGAGATTGATGGCTAAAGCAAAGGAAACACTAGGGGAACAAAAGGAAGTTATAGCTGAGATTCTTCTGTCTGAAGAAGTGACACATTTTGGGCAGACTTATAAGGATGTGAGCATAGGGCACAAACCAGGTACTTTTAAGTATCCTCAAGTTGCATAACTGAGAACATACACACAGAATTTGTTCTGTTAGCAAAGCAAGCGAATCAGAGGAAGCTCTAGCAGCACTGAAAAGGACAGTGGCATGAACTCAAAGCTCTTCCCTGCAGACTTTTTCAGCATATGGGGAAGAAAACAGAAATGGGCTGGTAGCCTAGTGTGTTCATATAGAATCTCTCTGCAATGGAAAAGAATGCATAATGGAGTCACTCGTTCCATGACAAAAAATGGCTATGCTATTTTAAAATATTCCATGAGGGAATGGGAGGGGAAGAGAATGACTTAAGGTTATATAGTGAAGCACTCCAGAGAATCAGGAAATCGCCAATTTAAATGTTGCACACTCTTCATGTGCTTGTATTACCCCAAAGTTTTCTCCACAACTTTACATCATGCATCACATCTTGTTTTATTGCACACAACTGATCAGCCATACTACATGTTTCTCAGAAAAATACATTGCATAAGAAGCCAAACTGAGGTGTAGATATCTTCAGCAATAAACTCTCCAGGAACAAACACTACTATTTCCATCACTGCTATTACCTATGATTGGAAAACAATGGAAGATTTCCCTTCAATGAATGGCACAAACAGTGCAAGTCTTATGGACTTCGTCTTACCCCCTCCCACATTTGGACCTTATTTGCACCAAAAAGAAACTCCTAACTGTACACAGCATGTCAGCAATGGGTATGGTTGACTACATGCCACGCTAATTCAGTCACTTCCATCGCTATTGCTAGTAACATACTGATGCTATAGACATCAGTTCACATCAGTGGAGGACATGATTTTAAAGTGTCTCAGCTCAGCTTTACATGTCTCTCAGTATGTTTTCACTGTAGCACTAGTGCAACATAACATCTGTTTCCAGTTAACTAATTACCTCACAGAATTGCCACATTTCCCTACATTAATAGGAGGCTGTAAGACAGAGCACCCAAACCTTCTGGGAGGGCAGCTGGATATGGATATCGGCCACCCCACTTCTCAGGTGGGACAACAACCAACTACTGTCTCTGGCCCAGGAGCAGTGCAGGCAGTTAACAATTAAACTCCCTAGTGGTCAACAACAAGGGAATTGCTGGGGTAACTGGGGAGCAGCTTCCAACAGACGCTTGGAAGCAGGGAGGTGGGAGGTCACAAGCCGACCCAGCTCTACTGTGTCCCAGCCCAGGTCCCGATGCTGGGCCTCAAGGCCGGGTAGGGGACCAGCAGGGTCCTGTCCACAACATGCAGGTTTATTCCCTAGCCCAGCCTCTATGTCACCAAGACCCTGAGCCCCTGGCTCACCCATGGCCCGTGGGCCCTGAGGTACCTGTTAGTCCTCAGCTTCCTCCAGATATTGGGCCGGGGCAGGTTCTTGAATCCCTCATTGTCCTCGGCAGGGTGTCACAGAGCCAACAAGCCTGGTAGCTCCTCACCCAAGCGTAGCTCCTCCAAGTCACACCTGGCCTCCTCAGGCTGTAATCCCAGGCCAGGGGAAATTCATCCAAGTCACAGGAGACTGAAAGACAGATTGGGACTGCAGGTTCCCCTGGTGGTGGTGGTGGCATAGGTAGCTCGAGGAATTCTACTGGGGTTGTCTCCGGGGTCTGTGTCCCAGGCCCTTTCATGGCCAGTAGGTCCAAACTACCATCTGGTCCCCAAGGTGCTGATAAGTTTTCAGCAGGCAAGGTCTCTGACTAGGATGTTGCTGGCAGATCCAGGCAGCCATGTGATCCCCAAGGCCCAGGTATGTTCTCAGCTGGCCAGGTCTCCTGCTGGGCCTGTGGAGAAAGTAGAGAGAGCTCCTCCCCCTTTAGCTGCCATGCCTTAAGTGAGCGCCAAGGCCTGCCTTTAATACTTCCTGTCCCTGGCTCCACCCCCTTTGGGGCGGAGCAGTCCCAGCTGCCTGTCTCTGAGGGAGGCCATCATGGATCTTTATATAAGGATGGCCATCTTGCCTCCTTACAGAGACACCTGCTTAAACAGAGCTTTGCTCAAGTTTCTCTTAGTCTTAACCCTTCTACCACTGTGTGCTAGCCTATACATATTCCTTTATTGCTGGTGCTCTGAAATGGAGGACCTACTGTGATTAGTGGGTTATTCAGTGTGTTTCAAGTGTAATTTGCAGCAATGAATGAGTTAAACAACCAGCGCTGACTGAATCTCATCCTGTTGAGTTAAATTCAGTAAAAGCATGATTAAGCCCTTTCACAGATGAAAAAGAAGAAAAATAAAAAATAAAAATAACCCCCCCACACCACCATCTAAGCGCATATGGGCAAGAGGATGGATTACATAAGTCTGCATTTAGCACTTGTCTTGGGTGCATTCTTTGGATTTTCAGCTCAAATATCATGAAGATATTGTGATGACATCTTTTCCACTGCCAAACAAACTTGGGGGCAAACCTGGCTCACAAGAAAAAGCTTTACTTGACAGGCACTGAGTAGATTCTGAGAACAAACTCAGGTTTACAAGGCAGCAGCTGACATACAATGTCCTTTGTGGAAATATAATCCTGTCAGACGTCCCTAGTGAATTTAACAGAAAGCTAAAGGCTGCTTTAAAGCGGGTGTTCAGGACAGATTTCTTAAAGTCATCCAGGTGAAATTAATCACAGCTACTTTCTGGAATCTTCAGTGAGCCTCCATGAAACTGAATGGAGCCCACAAAATGAGGCTGTCTAAAATGGGTTTCAGACCCTGGATTGAACAGGCAGGGCTCCTGGCATTTAGGGGAGATTTCCGTATGCAGATACCATTCGTTTTGGTCTTATGCCATTGTTCTACAACTAGCTTTGTTCAGAGTTCCACAGCAGTATATATGGTGGAAAATATTTTAAACATGAGGATATTTCTGCCTTTCTAGTTTTTCTTAAGACAGGCTAAGTTTAAATGTGAGCATCATATAGTCATTCATTCATCAGAGTCTCTTCACTAACAAGCACATACAGTTCAGGAATGGTGGTTTACCTGTAGTAACCATCCTTCTTCAAGATGGGCTGCTCGCATACTTTCAGTTCTAGGTGTCTATGTGCCACAGCACATGATTGGCCAGAAAGCTTTTGCCCTTGCCTGTCAAAGGAGGGTCAGTGGCCACCACCCCCTCTGGCTGGTCCTGGGGCTGTACATATGGCCCTGACCCTCGTCCTCCTCAGTCCCTTCCTTTCTCTAACTCTGAGTAGCAGGGACGGAGGGAGGGGCCTGAATGTATCTGAGCAGCCCATCTCGAAGAAGGACTGTTACCACAGGTAACCCACTGTTCTTCGAGCACTGCTCACATCACTCAGTTCTAGGTGACTACTAACCATACCTTGAATGGTGGGTGGAGTTAATATTTCCCCACCATCAGCATGGCTATGCACAAAGTGGCATCCCCACATTCATGATCAGGTGATGGAATGGCAAGTCATCAAGCCTGTACTGATGACTATGCTATTGAGCTGTAGATCTCTTTGGTGAGGACCTACATTAGGGATGCCAGGAAGGTTATGTGCTTTGTTATTGAGAGCACCCTGAGGATCCCATGGGAGGGTGATCAAGATCCGTGATAGGTGCCCTCAATACGATTCAGTATTTAAACTGGGAGAGGCATCACTGTCACTGGTCAACGTTCCACTATGCCACGACTGTGGCAAGCGGTTGCATCATCTCAGGAAGCAGACGTGGTCTTTCCCTCACAACTATTGTGGGTTTAAAGTCTCTGACATGTGACAATCTGGTCTGGTTCTCTGTGATCCGGGGTTCTGGTGGTATACACTAGGAAGTTGGGCTTCATGCTCTAGTAGAAAAACAATATGTGGGAAAGATGCCCACATAAGGGGAAGGGTGGCTCCGTACAGAGGGGCCTATTTCCTATCATATGGGTATTCAAAAAACAAAGACAACAGAAAGAAAAAAGGGGAGGGTATCTCAAATTTAGACCCCTCCACTTAGGTGAATAACCAACCGAAGGGCCCTTCAGGACATCCAAAGGATCCCATGTGACTATGACTATCAGAAGGAAAGAGAGAGCTCTCCAGATAAACCCCGCTGAGTAGGGTAATCCGACCCTACTAAAGAGATTGCAGCAGTGAGTAGAAGGCCCCTTTAAAGCAGCTCCCATTCTGAGCTGGTGGATGCTGGATCAGGTGAATGGAGTGGGAGAGGGAAAGCGAGAGAGGACAAAGGGAGGGGGGAATTGAAAACCCACCCTACCTTATCCCCCCAGTCGTGAACAAGGCGTGTATGTGTCGTATAGAGGAGAGCAAAGGACAGGGGCGTCGCTGGTGCTGGGCACCCAGGGCACGTGCCCTGAATCACAGCACTGATGCCCCAGGTCTGTCACCCCCCAATTGGGCCAGAGATCTGGGGCCCAGCTGCCCACAGCCGCTGCAGCCCCGTCCCCAGCTGGGGATCCGGGGCTCAACCACGGAGACCGCTCCTGGCCCCGTCCCCAGTGGGGGATCCAGGGCCCAGCAGCCTGCGGCCACAGCAGCCCCGTCCCCAGCCAGGGATCCAGGGCTTGGCCACTCGCAACAGTGGCGGCCGCTCCGGCCCCAGCTGGGGATGCAGGGCCCGGCTGCCTGCGGTGGCACGCGGCAGGTTCCGGTCCTGTCCCCAGCCAGGGGGCATGGCCTGCAGCCAGGGGGCAGGGCCTGTGGGCCATGTCCCAGGTCCCTCCCCAGGGCAGTGACGCCCCTGGCAAAGGACCCCTATATGAGGTCCTGATGGTTGTTCACATAAATCAGAACACTAAATTGCTATTGATCTGTGCCCGACTTTCTCAACCAGGGAGAATCTGCCATCCTGGAAGACACAGAGCCTCTGAGTTAAAGGCCATTAATCCCTTCCCTCTAGGTCACCGACAGGTATGGGTGAAAAACGTCTCCTGCACTAGGCAGCCAGCCCTGTGTCAGAGATGGTGGGGTTAGGAAAAAAGAGGCTCACAGAGTGACTGGAGTTGGCTGCTAGGCCACTCTGGGCTCATTGGTGTGAACTGTGCCTTCCTCTTTTAATTACTGCAAAACTCTGAGGGTAGAGGGGGTATTTGAGGGAGGTGCATACCCCCTCCACCAGAACAATGGGTGGCCTCTGATGTCAGGCTCCTCTCTTTGCTCCGTGAGCAGGTCAAGTTGTGGGGAAAAGCCCTGGACTGGAAATGGTTCAGGGGGGCACATACAATGAGGCTAGCCTTGTTTTGGGTGCGAGCTTCAGCTTATCTGCATGCAATGACTGCCTATGGTGGAAAGAACAAAGCTAAAGGGTGTTTAAGAGATCTTGTTACATGATGTCCCACCCAATGTAGGCTGGACTCATCTGGGTTGGTGGAAGGGAACTAGGCCGCCTCTGAAAGGCTGAGGCTCCCCCTGTCAGAGGTAAAAGGGGAGACAGATGCCACCAGGGCAGATCA
Organism: Podocnemis expansa; assembly: GCA_007922195.1. NCBI lineage: Eukaryota > Metazoa > Chordata > Testudines > Podocnemididae > Podocnemis > Podocnemis expansa. Next base: position 84,419,572 of record ML681966.1, read on the forward strand.
TAGGGGCATGATTGCCTTGTTCAGCTAGAACCTGGGAGGTTACACCTTCCTGTATTCATGGGAGAGGAGAGCCTCTTTGTATGTCAGCGAGTGCCCACCGTACAAGGGCAACCTGTGCCCCTGGGCTGAAGATCTCCCTGGCATAGCCTAGCCTAGGTCTCAGTCTAGGAATCCACCAGAGCTGCACATGATCCTGAGGTCTCTAAGGAGACCCCCACACACACCCTTTTTGTTTTGGTTGTTGTTGTTGACCAGAGGTCTTGCCAGGCCTCCTATCAGGAAGGCTGGCAGGCAACCTTAATCAAATAATGGTCAGCAAGGGGTAAGACAGAGGGTAACCCAAACTGCCAAAAAGAAAGGAACCTTACCTGAGCCTGGTAGTTAGCCCCCAGTGGGGAACACCACATCCCACAGGTCAGGGAGTATAGGGGAAGACCTGCCCTATGCATCAGCAGACTGTGAGTAGGCCGGGCTGGTTGTGGAGGAGGGACGATTCCCCAGAAGGTGGAGGGGAATGTTATGAACCCAGTCTCCCCTGCTAAGTCCAGGCAGAGCTCTGCAGGATCCTTGAGGGGTTGGAGCGTACACCATGAGAATCAAGCCAAGCATAGAATCATAGGGTTGGAAGGGACCCCACGAGGTCATCTAGTCC
>ML681966.1:84420623-84455441 GCA_007922195.1 Podocnemis expansa
CTGTATTGGCCTTCCAGCAGATGTCAGGGTAATTGAAGTCCCCCATCTTGCATCGTTATACAGTTAGAGGTATGCCCTCACAACTGTTCTATAATCCTTCCCTCTTAGGCTGAGGCCAAGAGAGAGATGTATTCCTCCCCTCGTTCTTGCTGGTAATGGGGGGGGGGGGTGTGACCATTTACTTCCCTGCCCCTGTGTGAAAGGGCCATCTCTAGAGCACAGAACTTATGCAGGGGAAGAATGTTCTGGGTCAGCACTGCCACTCCATCCACGGGTTCTAATCCTATGTGCCCAAGTTGTCTTTATGGCCAGGGATGGCCCCCAACATGCAGTTTGAGGGCTAAGGAATGGGGTAGCAATTGTCCTCCTTCTCTTATCTCTTCCCCCTTTGTTCTCCCTCTTCTACACTATGCACAGCGACACGTAAGCATATGCGTGTGTGTGTGTGTATCTATATATATATGCATGGTTTCTTCCAGGCTATTTATTACTCTTCTGACATTCCCTTTAGGGTGGTCTGTCAGCTCATGGCTAGCACATGGGCACTGCCCTATAGGAGAGGGTAGGGATCCCCAGTCCGTCCAGTGGCAGGGGAGCAATTTAAGAAAAGACTGCCCCTGGATTCTGGGCCTGATGCAATGGGGCCCCTTGATGTAAAGTGGGGGGGGGGTATTTTGACCCTAGAGAGGGTGGCTAAAGAAAAAAAATGGGGGAGGTAGGTGGGGTAGCTCCCAGCTTGGTGCAAATATGTCACTGACACGGATGGATTCCTGGCCCCCCAGCAAGATATCCCAAGAGGTGTAGGAGTCCTAGATCCCTGACCCTCCCAACCTTCATTATTGCCATGTGGGGAGGGTCTGCGTTGGAGCGGCTGCCATGACTGCTAATGGGGCTCCTGTGGCACAGAATGATGTGTGGCCACTTGAGGCATGTGCATACCCCGGGAGCTCAGGGTGGCTCTGGGGTCCCTCAGGCCATACATTATAAAGTCGGTGTCTCTCACAAACTGTTTGCCCTTCCCAGGGGAGGTCTTGTATAGCTTGCCACATGCTGTGCCAGGCCAACTCTTGGAGCCATGGTGTCCTCCACAAGACAACACCTGAGGAGACCTGTGGCTGGCTGTATCAGAGGCATCCCAAGCAGCCATGAGGGCATCACAGAAAGCCATCATGCCATCCTCTAATACCAAGTCAAAGTCCTCCAGGTATTCCTGGGAGAGGTGGTCTCAGAAGCACCACATGGACTCCCAGGGGTTTAAAGTATATTAGCTAACCAACACCTGGCCACTCAGAGCTGGAAGGCAGAGGACAAATAAACCCTCCTCCCTAGGAGGTCTAGCCTCCTGGCTTCCCCGGCCCTTGGCGAGGGGGCTGGCTAACTCTCCCATCTATTGCCAGCTTCTATCATCCAAGAGCCCAGTACCATGTGGTCTACCAGGAATGCAAAACTCTTGGGGGGGGGGGCATGGGATTTGTGGCAGGATTGAGGCAGGTGTCTGCCAGTGCTCTCTAGCAAGGTCATGCACACTGTTGGGTAGTGGCCCCAAAACTGCGGCTGAGGCAGCCATGAACCCAAGGTCAAAGAGGGGATCTTGGGCTACATCCACACATACACCATTATTTCCAAATAAGTTAATTCGAATTAATTAAAAGCCTGCTTTTGAAACAGCTGTTATTTCGAAATGGTTATTACAAAATAAGGCCGTTTGGACATGTTGTTTTGAAACAATGGTGTTGTTTTGAAACAACAACATATCCAAATGGTGTTATTTCAAAATAACCATTTTGAAATAACAGCCATTTTGAAATGAATGGGGTTTAAGCTGTTTTGAAATGATGGTTCTTATTTTGAAATGACAGAGCCTGTCATTTCAAAATAAGAAAACATCATGTGGATATTGTTTTATTTTGAAACCACCAGTGTTGTATCGAAATAAGACTCATGTGGACATACCCTTGGTCTTCCCTGAGGGGCTCAGCCTCCAGGCCCAACTTTGCCGTGATTTGGCACAGGAGGTCATAATGGGTGGTGGGATCCTTCCTATAAGAAGATGGACAATGGTTCACAGCCTACTCTGGGAAAATAAGATGAGTGGTATCTCAGGCTGCTATCCCTATGCCCCACAGTACTGAGGGCAGGCTCCTTCTCAGAGATCCCAGCCAACATGCAGGGAAGGGCTAGAGGGGTGGTATGGGGGGGGGGGGAAGGTCAGTGCCAGCAGCTCCCTGGAATGCTCTCTAGGGGAGCACAGTCCCAACTCTCTGCCACTAGTGGAGTGGGCTCTGCCCCGGTGCCAGGGTGGGCATAGTGGAGGCAGACCTTGTAGGGCTGGTGCTAGGATGGACAGCACCGGAGAGGCACTAAGGCACCATAGGAATGATGAGGAGCACATCCAAGTGCACTTGTGCACCTGCTCCTGCAGTGCTGAGGGAAGAGCGGATTGCCAGTGCCCTGGCTCAGCATTGGAGGAGGCTCAGGTCTCTGGGGGTGAAGGGGGGCCCCCAACCTCCTGACACTCTGGTGCCTAGTGGCCTGGAGGCAACTGCGGTGCTGGGTTAGCCTGCAACTGGCCTCACTCTGGAGCAGCCCACGCCCCTGAAAGGCAGGCAGGCTTCCCCTTCAGCTTCAGGGCCTGGGCGGTGGCGGCATTGGGAAGAACAGAAGGGCCTTCACAGCCCTGAAGGCCTCTGGTGTCGAGGGCCCCGTGATAAGCTCCTGGCTTTGTCCCTGAGAGGGGGTTGGCTGCAGAGAGGCAGATCAGTGCTGGCACTCTAGTGCTGAGATCAATACGAGCATGGTTTCCTGTGCTCTGCTGGGGAACGGCACCAAGAGGGCCCTGGTCCCAATTTGGCACATGGTGCTGGTGGCTCTACGAAGGCCCCTTATGTGCTGGAGCCAGGCTGCAGTGCTTGCTCAATAGCTAAAGCATGATGCCTTTGCTGTCTTTCAAGGTCCTGGGCTTGAAGAACCGACAGATAGGGCATTTGTCAGCCCAGTGAGATTCACCCAGGCATTTTAGGCACTTCTCATGGGGTCATCCCTTGGGAAGGCCTTGCTGCAACTTGCACAGGGTTTGAACCCCAGCCTGAGAGGCAGCAAGTGGGAGCAGTGTTCAGGCTCCAACTGTGAGATGAGACCAGGTCACGGTGCGACAGTGTCCACAGAAAGGTCCTAAGTTGAATGGCTAGCTCATAAATGGGATAGACATGTACTTGCATGAATGCAAGAGCAGGCTGTTCTGGAACCATCGCTGAGGGCAGAAAAAGGAACTGAGGAGGATCAGGGTTAGGGCCATATATAGATGTAAGACAAGCTTAGGAGCTGTGCCTAACAGCTTCTGAAGTGGAGCAACTAATATGCATGGTATTTGCATACTGGCTGCAGGACATAGTGGGTAATGGTATTTGGGGTTAATCTGCTCATAAATCAGTCAATATCTGTAATTCTACAGGAGGAAAAATACAAAATACTGACTTTTTCTAAATTGCTACCCTGTTGGTTTCAAACTGTCTGGATTAGTTAAAGGGTAAAAACTAACCTTAGTTTAAAAAAGGCAACTGCATATTTCAGCCTTAAAAAGGGAAGAAAGGGGTAGGGTTTCACATCAGCTCTTTTTGAAGCAAAATGCTGGAGGCATTCCTGTCTCACATCAGCCTCCTGTCAAATCATAGTTCTGGCTGGGCTTATTTGAGGCCCCTTTTTTATGTTAAGAACAGTAGATGTTTGCATGCTACTTGACATTTAAAGAGCTGCTGTGACTAGAGAAAGGCAGACTCTCAGAGCTGAGAGGGAACTCCCCCTCTCTGAGCTGAAATTACTAAAGAGGAGCAGCAGATGGTAAGAGCAGCAAGCTAGGTGGTGAGAGTGACCGGATGGTGAAGCTGGTGGGCAGCCGGCAGAACCAAGCAACAGTTCTAGAGGATGGAGTGAGTGACCAGCAGATGGCATGAAAGATACTCCCTACATACGCTAGGGTTGGGTGGGAGCCTAGTTAGTACTGATTCCACAGATCAGTGCCGGTTTTGCCATTAAGTCTTGTATGGTCTGTTATGCAGTGTGGGTTGTTGCGAACTTTGCTCTGTACTGACTAGCTAGATCAGTGCTGATTTCTGTTATTTGGACTTTTACACTCTGTTTTGCTACTATTAAAAGTTCTGTTTACTACACTCAGTCTCGTGCATGTGAGTGGGGAAGCCTTACCCCTTTGCAGTGCCTAGGAAATAGTGCAGGATTCCCAGAAATCTGGGTGGGGGCTCGAGCCGGTTGGTGGTGCTACATTATTAGGAAAACCCTAGGTATAGGGCCCAGCCCTTGTTCTATCAGCCTGCCCAGGCAGAAGGGTTACATATAGCCGCAGGAGCGATCAGAGGGGGAGGTGGCCACTGACCCTGCTCCCACAGGCTAGGGCAAAAGCTTTCCAGCCAACCATGCACTGCGGCACATAGACACCTAGAACTGAATGATGTGAGCAGCACTTGAAGAACTGCTCCTTAGGGCTTTGGTTGTCTGCAACAAGTACATATCAAATAGCTCAACCTTTTACCATTAAGTGTTGAGCAGAAAAATTCATTAGGTTTTAAAACAAACAAAAAACCCAAACACTTAATAGGGTTTAAAAAACCCAAGGTAGGGGTGGAGGTTTATTCCTCTCACTTTAATAAATAAGTCTTGCATAAGAACAGGAGACAAATACTATTTAAAATCAGCATAGAAAATTACTTGCTTCTTGATTCTTCTACAGGCCTATATTACAATGATATTCAAAGCAGATCGCACAGAAATAAACAAGCTGAAATGCCCAGTTGCTGATGAACTTCACTATAATTTACCTGTTAAGATAAACTGTAATACTGCACTTGCAGCTTAACTTTCCTAATATAGAGATTTGCAGCAGCCACTCACACAAAAAGGATTAACTCTTTCAGCTTACTCAGTTCCACCCTTCAAAGCAAGAATGCATTGAATTAAGTATGGACCACTTCCGAGTAAATGACACTGACAGTGATAAGACACTGTATTTCTCTAACAATTTGTCCAAATAATATAAAGAGCTGTTAATGCTTTCATCACTATCACTAAAAAAGGTTTAGCTGTAGCAGTCTCCTTTCAAAATGGAATTTGGTGTGACTCAGCCACAAGTCTATATGCAGAATACAAAACACTTGGCAAAATGTTAGCTAAGATCCACTAAGCAGCAAAATACTAATAATAGAAGGGTATTAGTGGTGATCTCACAGAGCAGAGCTTAATCAGCAGAGACTTCTGTTTTGCTTTGAGTGGGAGCAGAGTTTCTTCAGCTCCTGTTCAGCAAGAGCTAAGTCTGAGTTTAAATACTTTGCTGAATCAGGCCTAAAAGTTGTATTAAATGGATATACATCTCAACTCCAGAAACAAAAAACAAACCAAACAATTTTAGACAGTATATACAGCAGTTTTCCCTTAGTTCTAACACTATCACTTCTTATATAGTTTTTTCTATCCATAATCTCAGAGCACTTTATGAAGGCTGCAAGCATTATTATTCCCACTTTACTGACAGTGAAACTGAGGCACAGGGCAAGGAAGCAATTTGCCAGAAGCCCCTCAGCAGTCTCCTGGCAGAGCTAGGAACAGAGCCCTTGTCTCCCAATTCCCAGGCCAGGGTTCTATCCATTAGGCCACACTACCACTCTTGACAAAGAAAGGGAGACCGTTTTTACTATAGTGCTGCCAACTACACACAAAATACAACTCCTTGTTCTGCAGACTGATAAGGGGTGTCCTTGAGAGCCCTTTCCTACTGCAGCCTGTAGTGCCTGTGTGCACTGTAACCATTATTTGCCATTAAGAAATTCATTTGTTTTTTCAAAAGTGCAAGCACTCCCCACACCATCTTGTATCCCCTCAGAGAGGGTGCCCACAGCTGGCCTAGAAGAGTTCGCAGCTTGGTTCCTTTGGACACCTATTTTTAAGCACTTTGAAAGCAAAGCCTCTCTGGGATGGGAGCCATCCTACATGGCCCTCCGCCCTGATAAGGGGGGCGTATCAGTCAATGTCACCGTGTAGAAGGTGCAGCCTCCCCCTCCCTGTTGGTCTCAGAGGGTGGCAATGCCCCCTCTCAGCCAAGCCTGTGTGGCCAAGCTTTAGGCAGGGGATTAGCTGTCTAGAGCAGGGGTCTCAAGCTTGCAGCCCAAACACCACATGCAGCCCCTAGAGTTATTTCTTGTGGCCCATGACACTATCAACATTTGCCATGTCATTGCATGTAAAGGTTTCCATGGTACGTCCCTTGGGCTAACGTACTAAGCCTCTAGAGTAGGGGTCTCAAACTCAAATCGCCATGAGGACATCTCCCTGCGCCCTCGGGAGGGGCGAGGCAGCTTCTAGCCCTTGAGGCTGGACAGACCACTCCAAGGTTAGCACGGCAAGGAGGAGATGCAGGCCCTCTCAACGCCACTGTATCCCAGCCAAGGGGGGGGTGTCTTAACAGTGGGGGGCATCCCACCACCAGACCAGCAAGGCTTCAGTCAACTCACTGAAAGCGTTTGGGCTCAAACAGAGCTCAGCTACCATAAGATACTTCCTCTGCCCTGGGCCTGCATACCTGTACCCCAAGTCATCATCAACCTCTTCAGAGGAAACTGTGCGGCGCAGCACACAGCTGGCCCTCAGTATTGCTGCCGTCTGGTAGCTCCGACATGTTGTTGATGGCCAGCAGCTCTGGCAGGCCCTCTCGGCTCCAGTGGCTCTGCAGTGGGAGCAGGCTCATGTGCCAGCACCAAGGAAGTAACATCTTGCTAGTGCAACAGCTCCCCTTTAGCTGAATAGCAAACCCTGGCCCACTTTTTATACTTCCTGTTCCTGTTTTGGCTCCACCCCTTGCTTCCAGCCTGGTGGGTGTGGCTTCCCTAACTCCACCCCCAGAGGAGGAGTGGCATCTCCTCCCTGTCAATCTAAGGGGAGGCGACATCTCCTCACTACACCACCACCAGACTTAATTCAGAGCATGCACACCCTAGAGCAATGGTTTTCAACTTTGTTCCTCATGACCCTGTTGATTTTTTTTTTTTCATTTATGCTCACAACCCAACAATTACATCTTTGAGCAATGCATTCCAGTCTTGAGGTGGCAGCAGCAGGGGATGCCATGACCTAGTACCTGAGGGTCTGCAACCCAGTATTGGGTCCAGACCCATGGTTTGAAGACCCCTGCCAGTGCCCTAGTGACTGCAAGAAACCAGGGAACACACTTAAGAATGGTGAGCTCCCTCAGACCTGAAAGCACTCAGAGGCAGCTTTTTAAAAGTAGTGGTACACATTAATTTCCAGAGTAATTCACTGCACCCGAGAGAAGCAGCTCTGTTTATGGAGAGGCTAGCCTCTAGCGTGCTGCACCTACATTTAGGTCCCTGCCCCAAGCGAGTGTGAATGTAGCTACAGCCAACAGCGATACCACTGCAGCAACATCCTATCACAAATAGGCATAAATTCCCTGAAACAGAAGAGTGTAAAATATCTCTTGTTTTAAATGCATCATCATTTTTGCCTGGCAGCAAACCATTCTTTCACTGATGACCCACTTCCACAGGCAGCACCAATTGACTCCATTATTTGCACTATTTTCTATGCAGTATTCCTGTGCATTGCTCAATATCCAGCAAACCACAGAGGTGTCAAAAGTGCAAGTACCAATGAGACCTAAGCAAGGTAAATAAAATTACAGGTGGATTGATACAGATGTCTACAGTTAGGCTTGAAAGGATGAGAAACATTGATTTCCCTGTACACACAAAAACTGATGAAAAATACCCAATAATAATCCAAAATTTACAGACAGCCAAAGAAAGAAAAACACCACTTGAGAATTTAGTTTAATATAAAAGATATTTACTTCATATATTTTACATGCGATGTTGATAATTTGTGTTTGAATAGTTATAAAACTAACTTTTTAAATGTTAATGTCTAGTGATTAAATATTTATTATCTGATTCTTCCTCCTGTCTGGCCTTCCCACAACTGAAAATTTAAATAAATAAGAAGAGGGGCAAAATCATTACTTTTCAAAACCATAAACATAAAAATAAAACATGGCCAAGCCACATATAGTTAAGGGTGCCTACCAATTTCCATTACACTATTGTTTTCAATTACTTGTAACTTAGACTAACTGATCTGAACTTCCCACACGATGTGTTTCTATTCTGGAACATTTCAGCTAAAATGGTTCAGCTGCTTCTGATGACAAGATTAGGAAAAATGTTGTTTTGCCCAAGTTAAAAAAAATTCTTACAGCTGTTAAACTGGCATGCTTTAAACTAGAATTTTACAGTGAAGGATCCAAGGCAGCGAGACTAAGGTCAAGATTATCAAGTGCCCACTAATTTTGGGTGCCTCGTGTGAGACATCTACCCCCTGATTTTCCAGGGTACTTAGCACTGTACAGCACCGGATACATTCAAAGCACAGCTTACTTTCAGTTGCAAATCTGATTGCTCAGCATTTCTGCAAATCTGGTCCCAGGTGTCTCACACCAGGCACACAGGAAACAAGGAACAACTTGTAAGTGACTTGTCCAACATCACGCAGGAACTCTGTCACAGAGGAAAGGCTAGAATCCAATTCCCCAGGGCATCATTCAGCGGCCTTAACCATGAGCCCAGCTCTCTTCTCCCTGCTGTCCCCTGCTCATTCACTACACACCTTCCAACTGCAACAGGTGAGGAAGGAGCCCAACAAGCTTTCTTCACTACATAGTTTCCTTCCAACTGCACAGTCCGACCAGTGCATTGAACAAGTCAGGGGCCTGTGGAAACAGTGCCATGTGATCAAGCAGTAGTATGTGTCTGGAAACCCTCACCTAAAATACTCATTACATATGCCAGAACTAGAGCCCATTAATTCTCTACTAAAGATGCATCCATTACCCTGAGAAACATTAGCTACACTTTATAACATTTATTAAGGCTAAGAGATTTAGGAGAAGACTTTCAATGGCCCTGGTGCCCTCTGTTTTCACAAAAGACAGTTATAAATAAACAAACAATGTAAAAATGTTTGTTGTTCATCTGCATTTATTCTGCCGCCAATAACCCTTCTGTGCCCCTTTCCAACAGAGCAATGCACTGTGCTTGTTTGGAACCCGCCTGCAGGTGCCTTCAACAACCTGTAGATGTTTGGGGGAAAAAGAAAAAAAAAAAGTTTTAGCAGCAGCACAAATAACTTGCTTGACATAAGTGCATGATTTCTAAGTTATAAAACAACCTGAAGTTTCAAACAAACCTAAGTTGGCATGGGGGTGGGTTGTCAGCCTGCTTAGCTTACAGCCCAAAAATGACACCTGAAATGAGTTTGTAGAGGGGAGGAACATGTGAATACCACCTGAATGCTAACCAGACTTTGGAAGAAGTGCCCCCCTGCTGCAGCAAAGTCTATAAGAAGTTAAAACATGCACCCAGTGCCCAGGCCAAGAGCACTTACACAGAGTGGGGAAAGCCGATAGGACTTTTCAAAGCATTGCATGTTAGTGTAACTCTGCTCCCATCAGAGCCAAGGATAAAAATTCTGGGGGAACAGAATTTGGCCAACACCAAATGCCTCCCAAAATCTCAGTGAGAGGAATTCAGGCCTGCATAGCAGAGGAAGGATAAAACTGAGGGAATCAGAGAACCTGGGCACCACAGGAAGACCCCACCAAAGCAGGCTAGTGAAAGGTTACCCCTGCCATGAGTCGCTCCCCCTAGTGGCATGTCTGTAGGAACTGAGGAATTTTTGGTGCTTGTGTTCTATCTGTTATTAGGGGTGACAAGCTCCTTGGAACAGAAAGAGTTTAATCAAGGGTTTGTACAGGACCCAGTGAGATGGGACGCAGCCTGACTGGGGCATCATTAGCACAGACAATTATTAAAAGTCCCACCTCAAAGAGGTTCCAATCAGAGCAAACACTGCCCTAAGTACACAGTGCCCTTCCATTGAGCCTGGGCCATGACTCCCCTTCTCTACCTATGTCAGGGGGCTTTTACACTCCTCTCAGCATGTGGCTAGAGTTTTGGTTTGTTTGTTTTTTTTCCTCCTTAAATTGATGCAAATCCCACTCTGGCAACACCACTTTTCCCTACTTTTATTCCTCGCTGCCCTGGCACAGAAATAAGAGTGTAGAATAGATCCTAACCTACTCACCTCTCTGCATACTTTTTGTCCCACTCTCCCTCATTCCTGTCCATCCCATCCAACAAAATGTCACTGCAGGAGTATGCCAAAGCAATGACTCTGGCCTGCAGAATCTCTATATGGGACAGTGCAGAAGGTGGAAAGACCACCACATGATTTTCATAGCCCAGCTTGGGTTGGCAGGGCTGGCTTTTAAAAGGCATCTGGCTTTTAATTTTAGAGTTAGCAATATTGATATGGAATCACTGCAACATGAACAAAAAGAGATGCCCCACCAGGGCGTCCCTCTCCCCCGACCCCTGCGCCTAGCCTAGTTGCTGTACGTGGCGTTTAAATTTGACATTGACAGAATTTAGGCTATGGCTATACTACAGCTTAAGCAGTCTTAAGTTATGTTTTTCAGAGGTGTGAATTAGCCACTCTGCTGAGTGGTGTAACTTCTGCCGATGTACGCACCAGCATGGATAGCACTATGTTGGAAGGAGAGCTTCACCCCTGCCCCCTTGGGTACCCAAGTAATTAAGCCAAAAAGAGAACTCTTTTCTGTTGGCTTAGAGCAGGGGTACTCAAACGGCGGCCTGCGGTCCACAATCCGGACCGCAAAGACATTTCTGGTGGACCGCGACAGTGGCCTATTTGCATGAAGGCTGTTTGAGTACCCCTGCTCTAAGGGCAGCTGAGCAACTCCTGTTGCTCGCTGCGCTCCCCCCCCCCCACGGAGCCTGCTGTGCAGCCGCCCCCCTGCTCCCAGTGGCACCCCCCCACTCCCACTCGCCCACCCTAGTTGCTTGTGGACCCCGATGAATGGTGGAAGGCTGAATGTGGACCGGCTCGCAAAAAGTTTGAATGCCCCTGGCTTAGAGCATCTACACAGAGAGCAACAGCACTGTAAGTTCTCTAGTTTAGCCATAGTCTTGGTTTTCTGCATCCCCTCCTCATACTGCTTTACCTTCATGCAACATCCGTCTCTAGAACATCCTCGTGTCTGGCAGGCAAACTTTTCTCTAGTGTTTCCATTTCTTCTTCCTTTCTTCTCCTGCGTTGCTTCCGACAGTGACTTACAAAAGCAAAGTCAGTGATTAACCTAAGCTAATTTGGTTAGCAGCAGAAAGTCACCCAGTCTCTCAAATTGCAACCATTTCCCCCATAATCACCACTTTAAAAAGTCAATATTTAATGACCAATTAGCTCTTCCCAGCTCCTGAGGCCTGCTTAAACCAGGAGATCATTCACTAGTACAAGGTGGATAAACTTGAGGCCAACTCTCCTCCAACCCCTGTTCAGAATCAATACAAAGATTCCCAAGGACTCATGAATATTGTAAAGGGCCCTGAGGCTCCAATTCAGCAAAGCACTGAAGCAATAGCCTTAGGCCTTCCTAGAAAACAGCTAAAATTAAATCAGTACAAAAACTGGAGACAGATCAGCCCTTCCAAAAGTTAAATGAATTGTGGAAAGCCACAGGAGCCCAAGGAAGAGCTAGGACTAGAACTCCAGGCATGTACTCAAACCCATTCCCCCACCTTTAACATCAGTTACTCTTGGTAGGCATCTGTGAGCCCTTATTCTCAGCTATCATGTCCATTTATACCCAGCCAGCAGATGACTCCAATGCTGGTCAGTGCTGGTTCTGACTATTAGCAGGCTCTGACTATGGCCTAGTCCCTTCACAGCACACATTTGAGGGAAAGGGAGGCCACCATGCCCCTTCCCAAAAGTACAGTATCTTTGGGACAAGAACAGCCCTTTTATTGTCTGCAACAATGGGGTCTGGGCCATGCCTGGGAGTCCTAGGCACTGTTGCAATGCAAACAGCCACCTTACCAAAAATCCAAACACTAGCAAGAATTCAGCAATGGGTTTCACATTTAAGGCTGGGTCCTAAACAACCTGAAATCAAGGGCAAAGTTCCTAGCAACTGCAGAGCTGCAGGACTGGGTCTTTAAAGGATTCAGAGCCAGTGTCAGAGAACTCAGGCTGGGCTGGAGCCCACACTTTGAGATCCTCCCCCCTCTACAGGTTTCAGAGCCCAGGATCCAGCCCAAACAAGACGACCTCCACACTGCTATTTTTAGCCTCAAAGCCCAAGCACCGGGAGCCCATCTGGCCAGGGTTGTGAGACTGTCTTTTACTGCTGTGTAGACTTAGCATAGAGGTTATTAGAAGCAATGAGAGAGGTACTGCATTACAAAATGACAGTGAGAACCATCATAAGAGCATCCTTGAAGCAAGCTACTCCCCATTAATAAAGGTGTCCAATGTTTCCTTTTCAAGCAATCCCCCCATCCCACTTTAGAAGCCGTGGATCATTTACAAGTAGACCTCACAGTGATCACAAATACTAGCAGGACAAAGATGCAAACCACACCCAGTTTACACACACGCACCCTGGGGCTGGAAAACATACTTACTGGCAGCATGTGCATATACATATCACCAGAATGATCAGCACCACCATGGCAACTATCAAGCCAATCACTACAATCTGGCCTCGATCGCCTCTCAAGTAAAATATGTCCACCATCTCACACCTTGCTCCAGTGTAGCCTGTCTCGCAGCTGCAAGAGGGAGGGAAAACAAAAAATATTGACATCGCTATGAGAACACGGAACAACTGTGGTAATGGGGATCAGAGGCCAGGTCCTTCAAACAAATACACACAGTCTTCATGGCTGTCCTGTAATTTTGCCATCTGCCCTGTGCAAGGAGCAGCTCACCCTTGCACTGCCCCAAAAACAGAGCATAGCATGAAGTGTGACTCACAAGCCGGATCCTTCCCCTTGCTCTGCAAAACAAGCATGTTACTTCACTTCCTTGCAGGGAGCAGCTCTGCTGCCCATGGGTTCACTCAGCTGCCATCACCCAGGCTCTGCCCCCAGCTCACAGGTGGAGCAGGAGCAGCTCACCTGAGTGGGGAAGAAAAGAAGGTCCTAATCCCCCACCCAGCGGAGTAAAGGCTGTGACAATCCAGCCCTTACATGAGCAACGCTTTACATGATCAGACCCCAAGTTCTACATATTGATCAAAGCCTAAGACCCACAGAAGCCTTTGGGCAAAGTGAACCCTCCCAACAGGCTGCTTCCAATATGGTCAGTGGAAGCTCAAGCCTGCTTAGGTATGCCCATTGGGCTGTGATCCGAGAGGTATGTTTTGGTTTTTCCTGCAATTTCTTGAGCTTTGGCTCTCTGAGGAGCAACCATGGAGAACACTTGGTGCCAGCATCACTCACAGCAGGCAGAGAAAGCACAAACCCTCATGGAGGCCACTCTGGTGCTAAATCAGAGGCTGGCCAGACACGATCGCCTGTTACAAGCAGAGCAGCACAATAGCCACTGAGTTCTAGGAAAGAGGCTGGCTAGTAAAAGTGTGTGCAGATTATCATGTGCACATTTCACTGTCTGTTCCAACTTTGTGGGCACAAAGGGAGAAGGACACAAGGCAAAAATCTTAATCCTGGATCTCTTTGCTTTCCTCATTTAGGCATCGTCTACACTCCTGGCATCCATTCACATCACATCCCTCCATCAGTTGCAAGGCACATACCTGCCCACCTACCACAAGGCAGCAACCATCAGCAGAAGGTTGACATGAAAGGGTCTGTCTCCACCAAGAGATTGCACCAACTAGCTGCAGCAATGAAAGCCACGTTTTAAACACATACAGCAAGTCTGCAGACAGGGTCTGAACCAGCATCTCAGCAAATGATGTAGCTAAACTAGGGAAGTAAAAAATTATGACTGTTTACACTGGGTTTTTCTCCCCCTGCTTCCAATTTCCTACTGAAAACAGTCAAGCAGGAATAATCCTATGCAGTGAGGGTGCTAGAAATGCTGCACTCTTTGCCCTTCTGTTGGATATTTGCATTTCCTTTTGCACCCACATCTGCCTTTCCCAGACAGCTCCATCCTACCACTGTGTTCCCTAGACATGTTCAGACAGGGTGTATTGAGCCTACTGCTATAAATGGCCACAGCCCAGCCGTACTTGCTCTTCCACCATCAGCACTGGCAGGAGTACTCAAGCAAAAAGTCAAATGCGCTCAGACTGAAGGCGCTTCTATGAAGTCCCAGGGAAAGAACTGTACTTCTGCACCATGCACAGCACACAGCAAATGGCAAACATTACGGGTCAGCCAAGCAGGCCACCATCCATCCAAGGAGGTTTTACAAAATGTAAGTCTGGATTATGACAATTAACATTATTGAAAATTCATTGCTGTCCCACACCTCAAGCCCTGAGGCGCTGACATGCAGCATGCAGTCATCATTCTAATAATCCCTCCAGTACAAACCCAGTACAAAGTTTGTTGCAGCTTGGCAGGACTGCACTCAGCTAGTGTGTGCAAATGTCTCCCAGACCCAGACCAAAAGCTGAGGGTCACATACGTCTTGGAGTCACATTCACAAACTGGGGTTAAAAATATGCTCAAGCAGGAGTGTTGCTGCCTTGGTGAAGGGCCTGGGGCACTGGCCCAGGCCCGTCCCCTGCCCGCAGGCCACAGCCCCTGGCCACATGCCATGCCTCCTGGCCGGGCACAGGGCCAGGAGCGGCCACGGGCGGCTGGGCCCCAGATCCCCGGCCAGATCAGGCCGGAGACTGGAAGAGGCAGGGCCCTGCAGGACCCAGGGCACGGGTGCCCGGTGCCAGCGACACCCCTGTGCTCAAGCCTTGCATCCCACCTTCTCTGTGTACCTTTGCAGTTGTCATCTCAGAACGCTGGGGATGGGGGGGGTGTTGTGGTCACCTACCGAAAGACATTGTCACGCATCAGTTTAGGGTGGCCAGAGGAATGGCAGGCCCCAAAGCCCAAACCAAAGTAAAATCATGCTAAGCTGCCAGCCTCCACTGGAAACAGAGTAAGTTGCCACACACACAAGCCTTTCCCCCCCCGCTCTCTGGTTCAGGGGGAGTACATCCAATAAAGTTTGTAGTCTGCTTCATCCCTGACTCAGGTGTTATCTTCACGCGGAGTCCTCGAACCTGCCTCGAGTCCTGCTTGAGACAGGGGGAAATCTTTGCCCCTTGAAGATTTGGGGAGGGGAGCAGTCACTGGATTTTGAAGTCCAAGTCACTAGACTTGGAAGTTTTACTTACTTGCAAGCTGGTGTCTGTTCTGCAATGACATAGCGACATCTCCCTTTGACACAGTAATACTTGTATTCCTCAGGGCACTTAGAAAAGTGTCCTCTCCGCTGCAGTTGTGTGATGTCATCTACAAAAACAAGAGTGAGTTTTCAAAAGGAGAAAGAACAAGGCTGAAGACAAGATGACTAATTTCACTGCCAAGTTCCTCTTAGAACATTTCCATTTTGTGTATAATTAGGTGAATAAAACAGTGGCCCAGTTTCTCTTGAATATCCCCATCCTAAAAAAAAAAAAAACAAAAAAAAACACCCCACAAGGCAAAATTCCTGATAAGCTACAAAGCATCAGATGAAAGTTAACTAAAAGCAGGTACGCTGTCAAACCCACAAATCACAGAAGTATCCATACTACTGCAAGAAGATTAAAAGCAAAAACAGATGAGTTAGAACACTTGGAAACTGAAGAGGGACTTGACCCAGCCAGCATTATGGGAACACAACAAGATGGCAAGAAGTCAATGGGATACAACAATAACTGGCTGTGGGGCCAATTAGGACGGAGGTGAGGGAGTAGCGATGCAACTAAAGGATTCTATAGGGGAACATTCTAGTTGCAGAGGACCATATAATAGAATATACATATGCTAGTAGATCTCCAGATCAGGAAGAACCGTTATGATGAGCGACTTCAACTTCTCATAAATAAACTGCTCAAATGTCATATCAGGAGAAACACCTTCTGTAAACTTTGTCAGTACTGATAAGGACTGCTTCTTGGTACAGCTAGTTCCTGAGCACACAAAAGGAGAGGATATTATTGATGGAAGGAACGGGCCTTGGTTCAATAAGTAACTACAAGTGGACCATTAAACAAACAGCTATATAACTAACTTCCAGATCTCTGGGGGGAAATTCTGCTAATTAAGTAACACAGTAACACTAAATGTTAGAAAAAAAGATTAAAAGAGCTAGTCAGAAAATCCAAAATCACAAAAGGAGGAAGGAAATTAAAATCTTAGGATAGAGGTTACTTTATACAACCATGAAAGAGCCAGAGCAGCTATTCACAGCCTTAAAAAAACCAGATCAACCTACAGCAGAAAAAAATATAAGGAAGAATTGATGGGTAAGACAGAATTTGAAGAGCACTTTTGGGACATAGCTAGGCCTCTACTTAACTGAAAACAATGTCTCCTATTGTAATGTTGGGCCAAACACTTACTGGCCCTTCATGACCTACGCACACACTCCTTACCATCTCATATGCTATCAAAATGCTGAATCCCACCTCTGCCCTGCCAATCTGTTCATTGTTCAGACAAATCCCTTAACGCAGTCACCCAAGCTGCCCTTTATGCTTGGAACACCCTCTGAATAAATCTCTACAAAGCTCTCTCTCCATTGCTGTGATAGCTAAAAATGTTGACAATAGCTAGGTAGCTGATATACCAAGACCACCACCAATGACAATGAACATACTGTTCCGAAGGGGCAGCCTTGTTAGCCTAGTTCCGTAAAAACAAACAAGGAGTCCTGTGGCACTTAAAGACTAACAAAATTTATTTAGTGTATGAGCTTTCATGGGAGAAAATCCCACTAGTGTCTGATGAAGTGGGATTTTCTCCCACGAAAGTTCACGCAAAAATAAATTTGAACATACAGTCTCATTATTTCCTTGTATTTCACAGTCAGCAACCACTTATCTTTTGACTTTCATCTTAGATTTAGCATTGTGAGGAAGGGACTAAATTTTTGTTCTGTGTTTGTACAGCACCTAACACAATGGGGTTCCAATCCTCACTAGGGCTCCCAGGCTCTACAGCAGTGCAAATAAATACTCCTGTGCCAGAGGAAGACCTTTGAAGTATGGAAACTTCAAGAGGCTGTTACACTGAGATGTGCCAGACTCTACCAGCCACAGAGAACATTCAGGTGGCCAGTGGGTAATTACTAAAAGTTTTCAGGCACACAATCTGCTCCACTGAAGTACTGCCCCCAGAAAAAGTGGCATATAACTGGTTCAGACTGAGTTCAATAGGCTGAACAGAAAATGGTGTTTGCTGGTGACATTAACACACAGTGGCAACTGGATAATTTGCAGCCCACAAATCATGGTCCACAATCATCAAAATTTTCATGCAAGGCAGCAAGTTAGCAAAGCTTGGCACAGTCCTATAGAGAAAGACACATTACTGGTGCTCATTGTCAAAATGGTGCCTCAAAGCCCCCTTGATTCCAGTAGCCCCCCCCCCCACACACACACTGTACCTATCTAAGAGCCCTGGCATCTGGCTGCTCAAAGTCAGCCAGCAGGCTTGCTCTACCCTGGGGGAAACTTTTTTTTTTACCCTTAGCCTCACAAATATTATGGCACATGCAAAGCTCCTCCAAGAGTTCAATCAACTGGCACCAATCGCTAATCTGCCCACGTTCTTCAAGAGTGGAAGTCATCACAAGAGACATCTCAGAGGAATACCCACAGCAGGAATGATGCTATTGCAGGGCAAGGGAAGGAAGCTAGAGGAATGAAAAATCACCAAAAGGAGCTATGAGTATATGTGATGGAAAGGGAGGGAGTGGGATAAGGAGACAAAGGCAAAGCAATAGTCGACTATTTCTATAAGACATTTGAAAATTGTTGCTTTCATGAGTATTCAGATGCCTGAGCCTCAGAACTGCAAGTACTCCTGGAAAAGATACTGAGCATTTGTTTACCCGATATCTATTTCAAATTGTATTGTAGGTCATAAGTGTCCAAGGGTGCACTTGGTGGTGAAATGAGTCACCTGATCAGGCACCTGAAATGTCACCATGGGGATTTAGAGAACCATCACAGCACACACAGATGATATCCAGCACAGACCAGGCATTGTTTGAAGAGAGATGGGAACAATTTTAAACAGAGCCATCCAAGTCTTTGGCAACCTGCTGTGGGGCAACTTGCCAACAGCAGGGGAGAAAAACTCTACACACATGCTGAATGTTATTCACTGTGAATTATCTGGCCAGCGCAAGTTTTCAAGCCCCCTCTTCCCCCTCCAGTTTTGGTGTAATCTTTTCTATTTAACAAGTTCAGAGTTTTAGCAAAGTTCGATATGGTTCTAACCACCTGAGCACACCAGCAGCTAACTTATGTTAAATTTACAGGAAATGTCAAGATCTCTTAACCCTCTAATCTCTAAAGCAACCTTACCTGAAAATGGAACTGTGAACACCTAAATTTGCTGTCCCAGATGAGGATGCAAGTGATGTAGCAGAACAGAAACTAAGTTCTTCTCCACCCCAGAAGTTATCACCACAAGGGTTAAAAGTTCATTCTAGTACAGAAGAATAGTTAGTCTGGAGTGTAGCATTACCCCCCTGGTACTAAGACATGTTCTTAAGAGCACACCACCAGCACCTCAGGGCATTATGTTCTTAAGGCCCAGAATATCTAAACCTAATCTCACTCTTCCCCATTTACAATAGATCAGAGTCCAACACACTGGTCAGTGTTACTTTAGCACCCACACAAGGACTTTTTTGGGGGTGGGTTTTGGGCTTTTTTTTTTTTTTTTGGTGGATTGTGTATCCCAGATCATACACACTAAGAATCTGCCTGATGACACTACCACTGCTGAATATTTTGAAATACTGCCATGTCTTTGTCTCCCAGAAAGAGTGGAAAGTAACAAGGCAGAAGCCAGATTTTATTATGAGTGTGGGTTGGAGGAGGAAAAACAAGTGTCTGAAGTGGAAATACCATGCTGCTGGGGAACACTGACTAGTGTTGGCATGGGAAATGGACAGGGGCAGGGGTGAGGAGGAGGAATCAGCTCTTAAAGTCACTCTGTTATAGTCAATGCACTGAGTTCACCCAGCTTATTAAAGCTCCCATTATTAATGCATTCCATACTGTCAAGAGTTTCCTGGTATTGCAATTCACCAGTTATAATGCTGAAATAAATCTAACTTACCTCTTTAACACACTACTGTTCTCACTTTGTATTATTTCTTTAAAGAAATTCTTCCTACATGGTACCAATAAAAATAAGTGTGGCCAATTAAAGTCCCAAGTGTGCAGGCTGCTTTGGTTTCTCTTTCTTAAAATTATAATGAGGCAATGGTAGGACAGATTTTCAGATGCACTTCCACTGGTTTAACTAAGCTCTCACTTAAATCAAAGGTAAGACATCCACTCATTTTGAAAACAGCAGGGTCAGACCAATACAGAGTGCTTCTGAAAATCCCACCTTTGTTATTTTTTTAAAAATATAATTTTAAAACATTTTCTGTTATTACTGGGAAGTCCTCTTTCAGTAGCTAGCCAATTTTTGCTGCAATAGTAGTTCTTATACTAAGCGGCTGATACAGCGTCAGCCTGTAAGCACTGTTTCTTTCCATCAGCCAGGATGACAGTCAGGGGTTAAAGCACCCAAACAGCTGGGGAACAAGGGCCCAAAACAGAGCCGAAAGCAAGCACTGGAACATTATACCAAGATGTGCCAGTCGGACCTGATCCCAGCAGAAAGACGCCTTCTACTATTTTACTGGGTGGTAGGAGGCCACCAAAATTCAATTGAATTCTTGTCTGGTTTTGCCTAGCTAAAAAAAAATTTTTGTACACAAATATACACATACATGCCTGAGGGACTCAGACAGGAAAGCAGTGACAAGGGCATCTCAAAAGTACTCCCTCATTAAGCATGCTATTCTCAGTCACCAAAGGATTCGCCATGCAGTTTCCTGTTCTCTTCAGTGTGCTGCTGCTCCCCATGTTGTGATTCCTGCTCAAAAGAGCAGGCATGCACACAATGAACACCACATGCACACACACTGGGGAAGCTACACGCACTTGTTTGGGCAATGGCAGCTCTGATACCACTTTGGATTTGGTATCTAAATTACACTGAAGTCAATAGGGCCCATACGTGCAGAGAAGGCTCAAACAATTTGGTTGACTGGCATGTAGAAAACCTTCCCAACTGCAGTCATGGCTGATTAGATGTATAGTGCAGAATTCCCTTTTTGTGTATTATGAGCTACAGTCACACAAGTGGAGTCCAAATGCAACTCTTCCAACATTTGGAGAAGGCATGAAATGCTGTCAGCACGTTCCAGAAATACAGTCCAAGGAAAGCTCGGGGTAAGTAGTTTTGAATTCTCCCTCTCATACTACAGTGATAAACGGCACAATTTTAAGGAATTCTACTGGAACCATGTTCAGCATTAATCTGATCAGTGTGTGTGAGGAACAGGACAATTCACTCTTTGGTGGGACCCAGGATAAAGATTTTACACAACTAATCCAGAATGATTTGCAGTGTAAAGACCTTTACTTTAGAAGCTGTATTCTGAACACATGGCCACATCCCCAAGGCAGAGAGCAAGGGGGTTTATTAATATGATCTTTCATTTTCAGATGGCAAGGGAGGCATTATTAAAGTACCATTGCAGAATCACTTATGCACATTGGAGGCCTAACTATCCCAGGAAATCAGCCCACAATACACAGGCTGTCAGCAACAGCTCCCCCTCCAGTTGCACTGAAAATGCCTTCAGAGTGTGCCAGAAAACACCACAGAGATCTCTACTAACTGCATCATCTCCACTCACTGGTTTGTTTTAAACCTGAGTCAGTATCTTGCTTTAATGCAGCATTACCTGTACAGTTCTCAGGAGAGCTGCAGATGAGCCTCTTCACTCTGTAGTCCACCGTCACGTTCCAGCTGGTTCCCACACAGGTGAAAACTGCTAGGCCTTTAATTAAAACCAAAGATAGATTATGCAAGGGTCTTCAAAGGGCTATGTCTGCTATGGCTACATAGGACATACACCCCACGACCAAGCATGAGCAACCCTCCCCTAACTTCCAAACCTGGTGCCTCAGTGCACTGCCCGTGTGCCACTTCTCTTCCCCCAGGAGTGGAACGATACTCCAAGCAACACCACCAAATAGTTCAATAAGACCTAACCTGGCAAACATCCCTTGCTTATCAATTTGAAACAAAGGAAGAGAGCCATGAATGAATGAAAGTAACACTAGCCAAGACTGAAATCGACCTTCTTCTTCGAGCACTGCTCGGATGCATTCAGCAACAGGCGTCTCCGTGCCGGAGTGCTAGATTGGTTGGAAAAAAACTTGTCCTAGCCTGTCAGGAGAGGGGAGGCGGCCTCTGCCCCTCACGCCACCCCATGGCTATATATACGGCCACCTCCCGATCCCTCCTCAGTTTCGTTGCTTCCGTCTTACGTGTCGGAATTGGAATGTACACTCCTTGCGCGCCGCAAGCAGCCTGTCCCTTTCTTCAACTTGCTGTCCAGCTGGGAGCATCTCTTTGTGGATTTAATTCCACTACAAGAGTTCCCACTACTGGGCCAGAACATCTTGTCGACTATGCCAGGGTTCAAACCCTGCACCAAGTGCTGCAAGGCCTTCCCCCGGGACGACCCTCGTGGGAAGTGCCTTAGGTGCCTGGGCAAAGACCACTTGTTCTCAGCTTGTTCCATCTGTCTCTCCTTTAAGCCCAGAACGATCAAGGAAAGGGAACAGCGACGCCATGCCCTAGCCTCAGAGGAGGCCCAGCACCCTTCACCTGAGGCTTCGGGTTCACGCCCGGCACCGAAACCCAGCTCGGCACCGGAGCCTACGCAGCACTGTACCACCGGTAGCCGCCGTACCACCTTGGTGCCAACTCCGGCACCCCAGCACCTACCTTGTGCCCCAGCACCTTGGCGCCGCTTAAGGTTGCCCTCAGTTAGCCCGGCACCGATGGTACCAGGATTGCCTCAGCGCCGCTCCACATCATCTCCGGCGCTGAAGGCCCGGTACAGTCTGGGACCGGCCAATTTCACCCTCGGCACCACAGGCCCGCCATAGCCCAGTGCCACAGGAGCGCGAGTCCTCCTGCCCAGGCAGTCCTCCCTCCCCGGGCAAGGACTTGGCACTGGGTCAAATGGAGTCACTCCTCATCCCGTCCACCCCAGAAGCGGTGGAGGTAGCACGAGCCCTCCTGCTACTCCTGACACCCCCTGCCCCACTCTCAACCAGAAGGGGCAAACTGGCCTTCATCTCGAAGGCCTGGGTCCACCCAGGGCGTTCGCCCTCACCACACAGCCCCCTGTCGTCCACTCCAGTGGGGGCTGGCACCACCCCGCCATCACCGGTACCAGCCTGGGATTCTCGGTCCCCTTCCCCTGCTTCCAGCCCGGAGGAAGGACCTTCCAGGGAGTCCAAACAGCCTCGATGCCACACATCGGCTCCATCACTCTTCCATTTTAGGCTGCAGGAATGGTCCCCCCCCAAGGAACTCCCTCCCCACCACAGCAAGCTCCCAGTACCGCTCTCTCTCCGGCATTGGGGTCTTGCATGATATGTTGCACCAGGCTACGGCCCATTTAGGCATGGAGGTGCAGCCCTTGAGCCTCCCTCCCAATACCCTCTTCGAGCCAGCCTCTGCCTCAATGGCACCCTTAGCAGTCCCGCCCCACCCGAGCCTATGGGACCTCACACGCTCCTGGTGGCAGAGCCCAAGTTCCATTCCCCCGGTTTCAGATACAGCGAGTGTAAAGTATCAGGTGTCTGAGTTGGACTACACCCCCCTTGTTGGCTACCTGGTCCTCCCGAGGGACATAGTCCAGATGGCAGTGGGCCCCAGAGAGCCCCCAAGTGACCCCCTACCATCCTCCAGGGAAACCAGGGAACTGGACCTGCTAAGCTGCAAGGTCTACTCCTCATCGGCCTTCCGACTGCGAGTAGCAAACATCCAGGCTATAACCAGCAGGTACTTGCTGGATGTCTGGGAGCCACTCGGGAAATTTAGAAGGCTGCTCCCACCTGAGGCTAGAGAGGAGTACGATGCCTTTCTGGAGGAATGCAACCTAATCTCCCAAGATCTCCTCCTTTTGGCACGTGATGCGGTGGACACAGCCGCTTGCACCATGGCCTCGGCGGTAACCATCCGCAGGGTGGCATGGCTTAGGGAGGCTAGAGCGCCCCTTAATGCACAGCAGGCAGTCCTCAACCTGCCCTTCGAGGGGGACGTTTTGTTTCCCCCTGAAGCCCTCTCGGCGGTGGGCACTGCCCAAGATCCTCAGGGAGAGGCCAAGTACTTTGGCCTGCTCCTCCACGGACCCATCCCCCTGACTTAGTTTTCCTCCCCCCCACTTCGAATTCCCCCATCTTCTCCCAGAAGGGGACCACAGGAGAGTTTTCCTCCACCACTTTATCTGCTGCAAAGGCTGGATCTTTGCCCCCTTCTCCCGCAGGGAGGGGCCCACTACTCGCTGCCACCCCACTTCGATCCTCTGGCACAGAGGCATCAGGGTGTCAGCGTCGCAGATGGCCGCCACACCCCCTTTCCCCTCGAAAGGAATTGGGATTTGGTGGGAACCATCCCCCCCCCCTTTTCCCCATTCGCTCCCGCACTAGCGGACCTCGGATCTCAGGTGACATGGGCCCAACAATATAATGATGCCCCTGCCTGCACCAATGGTACCTGAGTATCGTGGTCTACTCCCCACATCCCTTAAGCAGTGACTCCTCTGAAGAAGCATGGAAAACCACCCCTTTTCCCTCTCCCTGCATCCCCCTTCCCGGATATCCCCCTATTGCACGTCCCCCACGCCAACACCATCGCCAGGGACAAGAGGCGCGTCTCGTTGCAGCCCCAGCCCTGCTGCAGAGGCTCCGAGATGCGCTTATTCGAAGCCTACCCACAAACAGAACTGTGCCTGTGACCCTGATGCCTCCCTCAGGTAGGCCTCCTCGAGTCTGGGTCACAGGAGGGGGGGGGGAGAGATACCTCTGGTCACATACCATCGGCTCAACGCGCACCAGCCTTTGCAACCCCGACCCCAATTTGACAGGAATATCTCCTGCTCACTGAAGGGCACACACCCACTTAGCCAGGGTGGATCTTTACCTCTGAAGGGAGCCAAGGTGAATGGCCCACCCCGAACCATTCCCCTTCCATAGTTCCACAGGGAACCACAGCTCCACACCCTCACCTTGCGGTGATCTAGGTGACGACCAGGACTCCCACCCTAAGAACCCTCGTCCTCAGTCTGCCTCCCAATTGCAGTGGTCAATTCCCCTTAAGCCCTTGCCCATAAACACGGGCCAGGTGTACCTTCCTCGAACTCCCAGACAGGGAACCTAGGAGAGGACACTTAGTTGCATCTCCACATGAGGGAACAGCGAGGGGTCACCCTATCGGGCCTTCTCTCATCAATGCCCTCCTCTATGTCACCAGCCACCATACTGGGCAGGAGACCATGTGTAGGCAGAGGGGATCCTTCCCAAGGGACTTGTAGCTGCACTTTTTCTGCCTCTTGGTCCTGTACCCTGGCAGAGCACACCCCCCCTTCTGCCCTTTGTTTTCTTCAGGCCCTCCCACTACATCTGATTGCAGACCTACAACTCTACTGCGGGGTTACGCCCACGTGCGTTGGTGGCGCCCAACAGTACTGCTGTTCCTCCTCAACTCTTGAGGATCCATTTATATACGCTGCCCATCCACTGGTGTGATAGACAGAGGGAATCAAGCTAGAGCCCGTTTCCTACAATATCCAGGAATTTGGGGATCGTACTCCCTCAAATTGTCTTCTGGCTTCCCGCCTGGGGAAAACACTTTGTTCAGTCCTCTAACCCCCAGAGTACTCCTGAAATACTGCAGTTGCCACCTTGTGATGGATTCACTTCCTAGCTAGTAGGAAATGAACCTCCCTCAGTGTCGGGGTTCTCGGGATATCCCTGTATTGAGGAGTTTTTTCCTGGGCACTCACTGGTGCAGCAGAGCTGTAGCGCTATCCCTCCGGGAAGTACTGTAAGTGTTTGAGACCATGACCTTACATGGCACTTCTGCGAACCTTTTTGGTCCACGTTGGGGTGACCAAATGATAGCAGGCACTATTCCCGATCTTTCTCCCTCCCTCACGCACTCATGAGGGCTGTCACGATGCGAAACCCTGCGAGATTATAGGCCGAGTGGGCCTTTCCAGTGAGTTCTCATGCTCCCGTGGGCCTTATAAGGACCAACTCAATAGCACTGCCTCAGGCCACCTTGCTTTCGGTGGCTCTTATGTCCCAGAGCCTCTCTCCTGCGAGAACCCGGCCCCTGGTACCTGTTTCGGCTGAAAATGTGTGCTCCCACACTACCTGGTTTTACAGCTAGCATACCGTAGGCCCCCCATTCTGCTCAGCCTGGCCTCTATATACAGTCGTTTAGTGTCTTGTGGGTCTTTTCAGTCGTTCTCGAGCTCCACCCTACAACCCTGTGTCCTCACCCTCACTCGCATTGACCAGACTCGGCTACGTCTGGTCACGGCCTGGACAAGGGATATAGTTATTCTTCTACAGCTACCTACATACCCAGTAGTCGTCCAGATCTGTTCATAACCATAACTGCCCCTGTCCTGGGTTGGCCCTCAGCTCTTGACTCTTCTGGGCCCATCAAGGCCTGTTCACCTCTTGACTGCAGCAAGGATCTTGTTGCTGGAACTCTACCTTATGTGGCATGTTGCTGTGCTGAAGGCGGAAGAACCAACTCCACCTGCCATCCATCAGCATGGCTAGTAGTCACCTATTACTGAATGCATCCAAGCAGCGCTTGGAGAAGAATGGTGGGTTACTCACCAGGAACCGTCTTTCTTTGAGATGGGCTGCTCGGATCCATTCATGTCCCGTCCCTCCCCTCCCCTCCGTCCCTGCATCTGGAGTTGGTGACTCTAAAGAACTGAGGAGGGGGTCAGGAGGCGGCCGTATATATAGCCACAGGGTGACGTGAGGGGCAGAGGCCACCTCCCCTCTCCTAACAGGCTAGGACAAGTTTTTTCTGACCAATCTGGCACTCCAGCACGGAGATACCTATTACTGAATGGATCTGAGCAGCCCATCTCAAAGAAGGATGGTTACTGGTGAGTAACCCACTTAAATGCCTTAAATGCACTTCTAATCTGCTCCTATTGATGTCGATGGGAATTTAACCACTGATGTCAATGAGAGCAGAGACAGGTCAACAATGTGTGCCTTTGAAGAATCTCGCCCCACAGCATTCTGTTTTTGCTCCTTGCCCAGGCTTGGTTATCCTTTTGCACAGTTTTATACCACTGTTTAAAAGTCAATAAAGAAAATGACACATCCGCTTTCCATTTTACTTATCACGGATGTCACACCTAGCTCACCACAGCTAGAAACAGAAGAGATCCATCAGATCAACTGCATGCCCCTGGAAGCACAGAAGACGGCACCCAGACAGTTAACATCTCACACATTACACATACATGCGTCGTTGAGTTTTCTGCCAGTTCACTGTTCTCACAGTCACTGATCTAGGATAATTGCAGGGAAGAGCATTAAAAAATTCTTTTCTGTATTTTAAGCCTGGTGTAATAGCATCCAGGGCAGCAGGGAGGAAACAGGTGAGAAGCGGCAGGTTACACCTGTTAGGAGAAGAGACAGGGCCTTCCCTATTGCCAGCACTGTCTCTACAGAGAGAAGTTCCAAAGGGGCAGCCATGTTAGTCTAGTCCAGCAAAAAAACCGAGGAGTCCTGCGGCACTTAGAGACTAATAGGTTTATTTTTCACATGAAATTTCATGGGAAAAAAAAATCCCACTTCGTCAGATGCTTTGAAGATGGGGGAAACTTACAGAATGAATGTGATCTATACCACCATGTGCCAGAAATGCCCCGACACCTTATACAATGGACAAAGAGGACAATCCTTGCACAAAAGAATAAATGAACACAAAACTGACATCAGAAATCACAAACCAGAAAAACCAGTTGCAGAGCATTTCCATCTTTCTAATCACTCTATAGATCATTTGTTAACCATACTCAGGGACATCAGTGGGACATCAAGACTTCAAAGAGAAATAGCTGAACTGGAATTAATATGCAGATTAGATTGTATGAAAGCAGGATTAAATAGTAACTATGGCTTCTTTTCCCATTATAACAAGTAATTTGACTTCAGCTTTCCCATAGTTTGAACCTTAACAACTGCTCTGATTTGCTGTTACTGTATGATCTGATCCCATGTTTTACACTCCCTTACATTTATTTGCATTCTATTCTGTAAATTCCCTTATCTTCAAAGCATCTGATGAAGTGGGATTTTCTCCCACAAAAGCTCATGCAAAAAATAAATCTGTTAGTTTTTAAGTGCTACAGGACTCCTTTTTAACAGAGCTAAGTGTTGACTCTTTGGGTGGGCTATTCTGCTGAGCAGTTTGCTGTGCAGAGGGCAGAGTCACACTGCTTTGCAGGTGGTGGATGGCAGTTCTCTTTGTGTGTGGAGGTTTCTCTGGGAACAGGCCACACCTTTTCCAGGCATGCCTCTCATTAGTGCAACCAAGGGGGGACAGAGGCAGCAACTCACAATAGCCGCCTCTGCTCCCAGCACAGGCACTTCCTCCGAATCACCACACCCACACAAACCCCACCAATGGCAGCAGCATATACCCACTTTCCAAACAGATGTGTGGAGTAGCAAATTTTCCCTACTCGACCTGCACTGCAACTTCTCAGCCAGGGGGAAGACTGCAGCAGCTGTTGCAGCTGAGTCACACCCCATCCACCCAGGCTGGAGTGGAGTAAGAGGATGGAGAATCTACACAGCAGCACATCCTTTCTGGCTCCCTGCAGCCCTGCCCGCCTCCAGCACCTGCTGCCTGGCTCGCAAAGCAGGCTTCATGGAGATCATGCAAATTGCCTGCATGGTCTCCCCACCCACACAGACTAGGGAATAGCTTGAACCACAGCAGCAGAACTATTCCCCAACCAGTTTGGGTTTTTTAATACAAAAAGACACGACTACCTCTGACACTGTCACACTAGGCTCTTAAACACCAGACTTGCTCCAGACTACTGAGAATGGGACCTAAAACAAATTGATTCTTAAGTCCAGCAATTAAGAAATAAGAGAGGGAGAGCAATTTTGTTTTCATGAGAACTCAAACTTCTGAGGAACCCAACATCTGTCTTCCAATTCAGCAACTTGACACAAAAAAAAGTGTTTGAGAGGTTAGCAGCAGGTAGCAGAAGTCACCTCAGATGAATCTTCAAATGAGAAAATGCTGCTTCTCCACCCATTTGGGATAAATTGAAAATGGAGTAATTTAGCACAGACTGCAGCTCTTCTGATGACCATCCAGCTAGGCACCTTCCCATAACCACTCTGCTGATTGATATAGTCACCATATCCGTAATAGTAGTTGTAGTCCCCTGACTGCTGCACTTTATAAAAAAAGAGAGTTATATAACTATTTCCCACTCAATCACCAATAATAAGCACTAAGACAAGGTAACTGGGGGAACAAAGGAAATAGACTTTAGAATCTTTTTGTACAATGTTTGTTAATCCACCCCTGGACCATTTTATTTCATAGCTGGACAGTTTACCCATGCAGAAGCAATGGCACCAATCACCTATTGCTTGCCAGCTAGCGTGCCTACAATTGTGTAACAGCTCCACAAACATCAGAGAGACAAACTCAGGTAGGAAGTAAAGCTACATCTAAGCAACAGTAGGATGAGGGCCTAAGTCATTATGTTAGATCCACTTGCCCCCCCCCCCCCGTCAAATGACTAGAGATTGTGGATGTCTACTTCAAGACACATTAAAGCGGCCCGATTTTGAAATGCACTTAGCATTTTGTGAAAAATCAGGCCTTCTCAAGGCCTCTTCTCTAAAATTGGAGGCAGCAAAATCGTAGGTCACATATGAAAATCTTGGCTTAAATGTCTAATATTACTCAAATTCAGGATCATTAGAATGGGAAAATAAAGCCATTGCAAAACCAGTGAAATTGTAGCTGGGCGGAACTCCCTTCTTTCCTGAATAAAGCAGCAATTGAGTGCCATTGCATGCCAGCAAATGGGACAAGGAACCATGAAAAAATGTTAAAACACAGAGCCTGTCCCACCAAATATTATTTCTCACACAATCTATATAGGGGGTGACCAGATAGCAAGTATGAAAAAAAAAAAACCACCACCTCCGGCCCGGGGGGGGGGGGGGGGAATGCCTATATAAGACAAAAGTCCTGAATATCAGGACTGTTCCTATAACATTGAGGCATCTGGTCACCTTAAGAGGTACTGCCATTTTAACGCTACAGTACTACTTTCCGCCAAGTTCATCGTTAGTCCCATGCTCAAGGCCCAAAACTGCACACATGCTTTCCCCCCACAATAACCAGATTAGGAGAATAAATGTTCCTTGCTTTCCCAGAGGTGGGCAGAAAAGGACCTGGGTGACAACAGCTTGATTAAACTCAATCAGAGACTGAGGGGATGCTGCCTCTAATCCAATGACCTCTTGTGTAACTCTCGGCAAGACATTTCCCCTATCTATCCCTTCCCCCTAGATCCTGTGGCCTGATTTTTCTACAAGATCATTGGGGCAGGGCCTGGCTTGTTCTACGTTCAGCCTGTAGCCAAGGGGAGTTCTGATCTGGGACACCCGAATGCTGCTGTCATACCAGTACAGTGGTTGAATTTTTGCTGGACATTTTAATTTGACTCTGACATCCCAAACTGACCAGCTGCTCTGCTATAAACTTTCATTTGCTTTTGGTTTTCAGATGAGCATCTAGGGCTGAGGCCAAGAGCCTCTGACTCAAGCCAAACTCTCACAGAAGCCAGTGGGAACACTGTCAGAGAAAACATTGCAGCCCTGGGACCCTAAATCCCAAGAAGGCTGATCCTAGGAGAGCATGGTTCCGGTTCTCAGAGCCCTGTAGTCCAAACACAGACTACTGGATTTAATGGTGTTACCTACTTAGAAGGAGGAAACAATTCTCCTTGCCACACAAGTTACTGGAATATCAAGGAGGTCAGACCAGATGTCTAAATATAGTGGTCTCTTCTAGCCTTAACATCTCTGAATGGAGTGCAGGATAAGCAACTCCCTACATACTTTAGCTAGAGGGTATAGGGTCCCCAAAGTGACTGAGTTTGTCTTCAACTCTTTTGAAGCTTCCAGCAGCAACAACAAAAACTCTTCCTGCCCAACCTCATAAGAGCCCCTTTATCTTGCCAGCCGATGACAGAACTATATTGCACATTGCGCATAATTTTGTCAGGACAGCGTCTGCATGCACACTGACAGACGAGTACACAGAACTAATCATTTCTAACCCCCTGCCCAGGGCAGAGCTCAGGTGCATTCAGATGGAAATTAGAGAGTGCTACAAACAGTGTGTACAGCACAGCAAAAGAAAACAAGTTACCACTAGTATACAGGGCTTGGAAAAGTTACCAAGTTTGAGTGGCTGGCAGATACAAGACCCACCATCAGCCCAAAACACACTACTACCCAGATCCCCTAGGGCCACACCGCCTCCCAGCTCATAACTTCTTCTGCAGTCTCCCGCTGGGGCCTACCATCACCACTGAGGCCCAGAAGACCTTGCTCTCCACTAGCTGAGCACTGCCTTCCTCTCCAGGCCATTTACACTGGGCACCCTGCCCAATAAATCAGCTTGTGCTCCAGTGGGAAATGTCTCAGGTACACACGCAACCATCTGCAGAGGACAACAGCAGTGTCAGCTTGAAGAGTCCCATACACGCTCCCTCCCCATGAAATGGCTGTCCCACTTCACCATTTGCAATCCCATGGGCTGGAGACTTCTGGCCAAAAATTGCTCTGCAGGCATTAAGACACCCCAGCAAGGTAGACTGTTTTGGTAGCTGCACGGTGTGAAGTCTCTCACCTAACAAAAGCTTCCCCATCAGTCGAATCTCTCACCTGATAAAAATCACCAGCTCCCTTTGGCGAAGTGGATTTTTCATGCCCTCCTGAGGTACCTATAAAATGCCATGCTTTTTTGTTTCCACAGCATTATTAATAAGGGATTCAGAAGTGTCCCATCCTCAGCTGCTGTTGGTTTCCATGCACATGTAAAAAGCCCAGAATTCTGGACAGTGAACTGTGCTATACAAAGTTTGCACGCTCCAAAAGCTGGCAGGAACCTAGCACTTTTCTGAAGGCTAGTGAAACATTGATAGGACAACTTTTATCCAGTTTGTATGAAGGGGGTTTAGGACCTTTAACCCTTATTTCACCACCCCACCCCAAGATGGCAAGAAAATTCCAATCCAGCCTTAGACAAAGCAAACACTTAAGGGCAGCGTCTCCACATTGAAACACATGCAAGAAAGATCTGTTTCTCTAGCAGCCTACTTCATTCCAATCCCATTGATAGTAATGATTACTATATACACACAGTGAAAAAGAGTGAGAGAAAACAGGGCAGGCATTTTCAGAATAACTTATTGGGGCTCTCTGAAGTCTTGCAGCAGGATCTTGCAAATCAGAGACTTCAGAAGATTGAAAAAGGAGCATTCCATCCCAGATGCCCAGTGACAGTGCTATAGAAATACGCACCTAACACCACACATGAAACACAGTCTCACAATGACACAGGGGAGCTTCAGTATGTATTGTCACACACACTCAGAGAACAGAAACTCAGCCTGATGGGACAGATGAGCATTGAAGCCCTGCCACACATCGACAATGGACAGAGTTGCAGGTTTAAAATCCCACAAGCATCAAATTGAAAATTGCACCTCTTAAGACAGTAAGGGAAACCATACCCATTGGAGATAACCTGCATGGAGGAAATATTCTGAATTTGTGCTTTTTCTAGCCTCTTTATTATGCACAGGCAAGATGGCATAAAGGGCTTGTTGCCGAAAATGTATTTATTTCCTCCTCAGGTCCTGATGCCCCTGGAAGATAGCATCACGACTGGACAAGTGGGGAAAGCAAAAGCACAAGATTCAAAGCAGGAGCAATTGTGAAGGAAAGTGATTTTTTTTAGCCAGACATTTTGAACTCTGGCTTTGCCAACCTCTATGCAACACCAGTAAATCTACTGCATGTTAAAAGAAGAGCTCATCTAGTTATGGAATTCAGTGAAGGGGTAACCATATGCATTACCAGACCGCCCCAGTGGTTCCTGCATTAAAACCAGGAAGGCTAGATTTGACATTTCTACCACATCAACAGCCTTGTCTACACTAGACTGCTGCTGCTCTAACCACACGAGTATAATCAAAGCAGCAAAGACAACACTACAGTTACACCAGTATGAGAGTGCTTATACTGGTATAGCTGTTTCCAGTTCAGGACAAGGAAATACTGGCATACATCACTCCTATACCCATAGAAGGGCATCAGTACTAAGGGTTTTACTGGCATAAACTTTTTGGTGGGAAAAAAAAAGTCACGAAAATCACACCCCATTATACCAGTAAAACACTTAAGCTTAACAAAGCTTAAGGCTGAAAATCAAAGTTATTAAAAAGGTTTTTGGACCCTCCCACTGTGAGTTCCTTGTGCGCATTACATGATCACAGCACAGCCCATTCCAATAGGTTTTGTTTCAAAGCTACCCGACTTTCCCCATCTGCGTCACAATCTTATTTGAAGTAGCAGTTTCTCCCCCCCTTCGGTGATTTTTCCTACATCTTGTTTTTAAAACCATCACTGAAATGAATCCACTGAAAGATGAAATAAGAATGTTTAGAGGAGCCTGGAACAGCTGTGAAGTTCTGGTATGCACTTTAGGCAAATTAGCACTAATTAAACCATTAACTGATAAACATGCATTTTGTTATTTAGCAACCTGAACACTACCTGCACCAACCAGTGCTGTTCTTGATTGTTATAAGCCAGACATTTGCTCAATTCTGACCAATCATTTGTTAATGAGCACTATTAATCACTTCAGCCTTTCATATGCCATTTATAAATACACCCTTAATAGACAGAGTGACTGATTTTTCACATACTTGGTCAAGAAGGAACCCAATGAACCATCAGTGTCTGCTATTTGGAGCCTAACAGACATCCTTCCAGTCACCACCCACAGCCCCTCCTTCCCTCCAGCCTGAGAAGATTTTTAATTGAAAAATATTTCAGTGGGCCTATGCAGAAAACTGCAGTGTTTCAACAAGACCCATCAGACTTTTTCATTGAACACACAGACTTCAGCAAAAAAAAAAAAAAAAAAGCAGCAAGGAGTCTTGTGGCACTTAAAGACTGACAGATTTATCACATGAGCTTTTGTAGGAGAATATTTTGCTTCATCAGATGCTTTCAATTCTGTAAGTTCTTGCTCTTCAAAGCATCTGATGAAGCGAGATACTCTCCCACAAAAGCTCGTGTGATAAATAAATCTGTTAGTCTTTAAGTGCCACAAGACTCCTTGCTTTTTTTGCTTTACTCGACTAACACAGCTGCCCCTTTGGAACTTGCCTGAGGCTTCAGGTTGCCAACTGTCTGTAAATTTATGGCCATTGGTAAAAAGTGTACAATTTCAACAGTCCATAAATTAATGTCCATAACACCAGGCAGAAATGAAACACGTATTTTGACAGTTTGTCATTGTTCATAATCACTCCTTGCCTCATAAAACCACACTGATCATGCCTTTATCACTTCCATTAACTACTATGCCCAAAGAAACCAAAGAATCAATCAATTTAAAACAACTACCTAATTCCAAAGTCCTGGGTGCAGAACTAAACCCGGGAGTGCCCACTTTTGTGACATGATGGCATTTTGGTGATGTCAGCAAAAAGTTTACCTGCTGTAGTTTAGGGGGAAAAAAAGCCAACTTCAGCTCTTCACATCAATGAAAGCTACAATCAAGCCTGGCACCCTGCGAATGCTGTGCGGCTGCCGGCGCACCCAGGGTGACAACTAATCCGGGTTTGACTTGGGGGAGGTGAAAGAGACGCAGCCCGGGACTCTCCCACGCGGGGGTCATCCTGGCGTCGCTCTCATTGCGCCTTAAAATAAAACATTTTCCCGCAGCTAAAAATAGCTTGTGGGCAGATCGCTGCAGCCAAGAGCTTCCTAAGGGGGGAGCTGGGGGCGCCCAGAGGACAAGCCACCAGCAGCACCGCGGGGGGACCAAACCCACCCACCTGTTTTGCACCGCGAGGAGCAGCAACAGCTGCCCGGAGCCGTCTCCCTGCAGCCAGCCACCTCCCCTTGCAGCAGGTGGGAGCTGCGCTTTGCACCTTCCCCGCCCGACGCCTCCTTACCCAGCGCCAGTTGCAGCAGCGGCCCGGGGAAGAGCGCCGCGTCCATCTGGGGAGCAGGCGGCGCGCGCACAGTAGAGCCGCGGCAGCCGGGCCGGGATTAAAGGCGCGCGCCGTGGCCTGCCGAGCGCGCCCCCTGCCGGCGGCCCCGGCCCGAGGGAGCGCGGCGCGTTCCAGGGGCGCGCGCGCGCGTGTGGAGCGACCTGCCGCGGCCGCGCGCAAAGAAGAATCGGCACGAGCCTGAGAGCGTCGCACCTGCGCCTCAGGGCCCGGGCCTGCTCGGCTGAGGAGAGGCGCCGGCCGCAGCAGTGTGGACACAGGCCGGGCGGGTGTAGCATGGAGCAGGTTTGAAACCAGGCCTTGAGGGTGGACACGGGGGGGGCAGGAGTCGAAGAGAACCGGTTTGAAAACACGCCTTGAGGGAGGACAGGGGGTGTGGGTATGCAGAATGGAACTGGGTTCCACACCTTGAGTGTGGGCACAAAGCGTGGAGGTGTCAAAACGGAGCTGGTTTGAAATCACACCTTGAGTGTGGACACA